>JAJAGP010000036.1:542500-1077500 GCA_025084515.1 Ancistrus triradiatus | reverse complement strand
AACAGTCCTCGATGACAGACGCATTCCAGAGAGAAAGTGGCGAGAGCGCCTTTCAAAGAGTGAAAATTACACTACACTAAATGCAAACACACACACACACACACACACACCTGGCAGCGTGTTGGCCCTTAAAATCTGACTCAGGCGCCCTCACACCCCTCCTCATCAAAGTACATGTGCACACACCCTCTACCAAAGTAATGTTAAACAGCAGATGAATGTAAGGGGTGTACGGGAGGTGTAAATCATGATAACCATGTCATTCTTCAGTTACATTTATCTACTCAAGTAAGCTGATGAAAAAAGATGAGGCAATTTCTCTGAGGCACATTTGTTAATAGTCGTGGATTAGTGGTTAAGACTTTGAACTTCTAATCAGAAAAGTGTCTAAATCCCAGCACGACCAAGCTGCCACTGTGGGACTACTGATCAAGTGCTAGGGTTGGTTGATATGGTAAAAAATATCACATCACGATAATTAAAAATTGGTAAAGTGATTTTTATTCAAAAGCTGCTGCACTTCATCCATACATTACACTCTTAATATTGAAACATGCAGCTGTTCACTGGTTAAGCACTGACGGTATCCTCAATATGCAGAAGAACAGAAAAACATCGTCTATCACGATAACAATAATTATCACGATACCATAAAATATCGCCATATTGCCCACCCCTACCTGTAACCTTCAATTGATAGTTTTGATTATGATAGTCTCTTGCACTCTCCTGTGCTAAATGAGGAAATCGGCAGTGTGTGACATAGGAGGTCACGTGGCGGGAGTGATGGCCGCTGGGAAATGTAGTGATTAATGCCGTGGTCACAACAACAATTGTTTTTGTTTTGCATCTTCAATACAGTATTCAACTATTACATGAGATACTCAATATCCCATACAAAAAAAAATTGCGATAAATTCAACTTGCGATGGATTTGTCAGAACGTATCCCCATCGTAAATCGGGGAACACCTGTATTAGAAAGTTAGCTAATAGTAGCTAAACGTATTTTTTAGGGATGCAAATAAAAATTTGTGGCCAAAACAAAACTGAACAAAATGAAACGAATACTGACTACGGTTTTTCTTGTTTAAACATAAATCATTACACAATAATTTATTTTTTATTTTAAAGTAGCTCGTACCTACATATGTATAAAATTTTAATAAAAAAAAAAAAAAAACATAAAAAAAATTATTGAATGATATTGCACCTGTTGCTCTGTGACTCGTGTTAAATATGTATGCAACTACGTAAATGTACTTTTTAGAAAATTCACATATTTATACTTTGACTCTTGCTAGTTTTAAATCAAATCATTTACGGCAAGTTTCCAGCTAAGCGTGCTAAACCACAGATCTCATACAGAAGGGCTTACATTCCTCCATGTTAGTCCTAATATTAGCTTCTATCTACATTTTATCTGATCCCCGTGTGTTACGCTGTTCCTCCAAAAAGAAACCTTAAGGAAAGATTAAAATTTATGGCAAAGATTAGAATATAGATCTGTAAAACGTTGCTAGCATTCGTGCAAATGGCGTAAGCAATCGGTGACTAAATCAGTAACAGCATTCTGTCTCTAAGCAGATTTAGGGTTCCATTGTCGGTTAGGAAGTTTTCCCAAGAGAGCGCCCCACATAGGAATTAGGCAGCGAGGGCACTCATTAGGTAACGAGACAGACCCGATGAAGCATTCGGATCGAGCCCTGCTTTCACACAGCCGACATATTTGCTGCATTTACACAGAGACAGAGATTTGCAAATTGATGGCGTCCTCAAAAACATCCTTGTTGCCTTTTTTTTTTTTTTGCCATTTTCGGCCAAATATTTTCAGAGTTTCCGAATATTTGGTGCGTCCCTACTTATTTTTAGCTAAACTACTAACTAATGTGTGGAAGTAGTGCACCTTTGACAGGTCAGTGCCCTACACAACTTCCACCGGGATCCGCACTGAGACAGAGAATGCAAGTGAAATCTAAGTGCCTCATTCTCCCAAATAGTTCTTGGCAACTTGTAGGACCTCTAAACAATATAATACAGTTAACATTCCTTTACGTCCCTCTAAGAAATGCAATATACGCGTATCACCGTTCCCACCCCAGGCCCAAGATTCCAGACACAATAACATTAAAAAAAGGCCCAGATCAACAGCTAGTGACTCTCTATCAATAACCACAGTGTATCTAGGCCTTTAGCACTCAGTTTGAATAGGAAACAGAGCGATAGCTAATGGATTTGCTCTCACGGGGGAACGGGAAAAAACCTTGCAGTACTCATTCTCAGACAGATAAGCAGATAAGCGAAAGGGTGATATGTTTACATTGCTACAAAGCAGCTAGCGTTCCCAAATGTTGGTCATGTATAGCTAATTAAATAGGAGATGTACTCAGTCTCCAGATGATTGACGTCGTAACACTTAGAATAAACCTTAGAATAAGGGCAGAGCTAGGGGTTCATAGTCAAAGAGTCTTATGGTGATCAGAGACGTTGGGTTGCTGTCTTCTGCCTCCCGTGGGGTTGCCAATGTCTCATGTGATCCCTCTTGGCTGTGTTTCCTACCAGTTCTCCTCTATCTAGCTATGCTGCTATAGCTAATGCTGCCGGGGTCTCATGCTACACATGACATCAGTGATTGTTAATAGACAATGTGCTTCTAAATCAATAACTAATTACATTTTCTGTTTTCTCTCCGAGCTGTGTTCCGGCAGTTCCAGCCCCACACATGATGTTCATCCGCTGCAGCTCCACTCAAGCTGCTTCCGTCATCAGCTCCAGCCCCATCATACCCCGGCCACTTAATGCCGATGTGCATACTTCACATTTTATTCGAACTTTGACTCCATGACTTTAGTTTTGCTCTTAGATTTATCATCTACGCCGCCCAAGGAGGTTGGGTCCCTTTCTGAGTCTTGGTCCTCCCAAGGTTTCTTCCTATAACACTTAAGGAGTTTTTCCTTGCCACTGTCGCCCTAGGCTTGCTCAATTTGGGATTGGACGTAGTTATTAGGAGATAATCTAAACTTGTTAAGTTGCTTTGAGACAATGCTCCATTGTAAAAAGCGCTATATAAACAGATCTGACTTGACTTGAATTCCATCCCAAATTTCTCACACTCTCACACGCCCCCGACCCAGCCCAGCACCAGGGGCATTCAAAATCTAACCCATGGTATCATTCACTCACACCTGTCCTGCATTTCCTTAAACACACCCACTGCTATTTAAAGCCCTTGTCTGAAGGCATCAGTGGTGAAGCCACATGTCAGAGCTTGTATGAGTGCACAGTTCGGTCCTTTATTCCCTGAGCTCTGATCGGCACGTCTGTTCATACTGGCATTATCCTAATTTTGGACTTCTTTTCTCGTCAGTTACAACTTTTGGTTACGTACTTAATCAAGTATTATGAACCTGTACCCGAGAACATCAGCACGATATCTACAGATGTCACACTTCCAATAGAGCCCGATTATTCCTCGATTCCTCAAATGCAGCTTGTACAATAGATTGAAAATTTCCGCGTCCACGTTGGTATCACATAAAGGAGGGTTACTTCTTCACAAAATACACTTGACATGAAAGAGTTAAACCTGTAGCCAGGTTAGAATGCAATCTGGCTAACGTTGGAAGACCTACCATGGCTCTGTTGTTTGATCAGCTTTTGCAAACAGGCGATCACATTTAACTGAAGCTTCATCATTATTGACAAGGGACCGATCAAAGGACATGCTGTTCCAGGAAAAACGCATCAAATTTGAATCCAGAAACGTCTTTCATGAAGAGATCATAATTTTCACGATGCTCCTCTTTGCTTACCGAGTGGAGACCCTTAAGTTTCCATTAAAGAAATCTGGAAATAACAAGCAAATAACAGTGGAAAGCCTGTTTCAACTAGTATCTCAGGACCTAAAGCTGGCAGAGTTTGCAGTTTTAAGTTCTTACTTATCTGTGTATTTTCCCCCAGGGCAGTCACATTGACTTTTGGAGATCTCATTTGCAAAGTGAGCCCCGGCCAAGAAGGAAGCGCTCAGCACATAAAACATGGAACACAAATTACACAAAGACATCATCAGGGTTGTCTTCAAGTTAATAAGGACAGTTGTACTTAGATTGCTTCCTCAAGCAGGTTGTTGGGGCTCAATCTAAATGCTGCTTCACCACCACAAGATCTTTGTCATATAAATTAAATGTAATTACCTGAAAAAAGCACGTGTCTATCAGTGGTCCACCAATACGGGTATTTTAATGGCCGATGTCAATAACAATATTTAGAAAGCAGGGTGACCGATGGGTGATATATAATGCTTTTCACTCAGCAATCGACCAGCCATCTCTAGTATCTATAACTATCGACCAAGTTGACAAGGAATTGTCTTTCAAATAATTTTTTTTTCAATATTTCAAAAGCTACAACTCACAAAAATTGGAAAGAAGATTATACATGTTATATATGGTCACTATACCATTGCTAAAACAACTGTTCGAAATGGTGGCCTAATGCTTTTGCACAGTACTGTAAATTCTAAGAAATACTGGCAGGAAAACAACATCATTTTTTCCCCGTCCTATTTAAATGGCAAAGATCAGTGGCCCCAACGTGGAACCTTGCAGAATCCCCAATTAATAAATAATGTATATACAAAGACCAACACATCATTTCTTTAATAAAGAGTGATTTAAATACTGTACCGATAACTGGTACAGTGCTGCAACTTTCCTGAAAACCAGATTCGAAAGGTTCTGGTAGAGGCTACGTCTTCACTGAGAGACCTAAAAGTCCCAGAGACAGCATTTCCAACAACTTAATTAATCTTGTCCCTCTGGGCTTTCCGTAACTCTGGCAGAGTTCCACGTGCTAAATGCATGGTGCCTTCAGCTTCGTGTCTGGATTTCATGTCAGTGAAAGGCAGTCTAAACACACATCGCAGGAGGAAGGCTGGACAAACAAACGCACAGACCAAGACGCAGTTGGAGAGTGAAACCCCAGAACATAATCACATCCGTGAACTTCCTGATGCCTCTACAGACAACGCTACCTGCCGTGACACAATTACAGATTTGAGGTCAGGGATGTGCTACCTTCTGGGGTATGTTAATTATATATGAACACACCTCAATGTTCAGTCCGATCTGTAGAGCTTCATTAGAAGCAATGGTTAAAAAAAAAAAATTTTTTTTTAATGGTCTGAGACTTCTGGATATGGAACATCATGGCATTGCAGGCACTGTGTTGATAACTGAGTTTTATGTTAACTGTAGTGTAATTTTACTCATACCGGCTCTATGTTTAGTAATCTCAGGAACACAACGTCACTCAACACTTCGAAACATGTCACTAACTTGTATAAAAGACTTTATGGTTGGATATTTCTGTGGGTATCAAAAATGTACTCCCCGGACAAAAAGTTCATCACCTTGCATGTTTAAGGTGGAAGTAACTTCTGGGGCTGGATTCACAAAAGCTTTCTTAAGAAAAAAAACTTGTGAAGGTTCATAAGACAAACACTAAGAAGTTCATAAATTCAATTCTCGAAAAATACTTAAGACGTTCTCAAATATCTTTAGAAAATCTTAATTATCTCCATAGGATTTCCTGAAGAAAGTCTTCCCTGTATTCTTATGTAGGCTACATTACGTTTTACAGCTTACAAGACACAACGTGAGACATTTTGAATTTGTATTCCACTCAGAGGAAAAAACATCAAACCAAGCGTTCAAAACTATTTTATCAAACAGGAAATAGAGGTGATGGAGGAAGATACAGCCAACAGGAAAACATCCTCATTGGAAAATCCGATCACTGTGAGGTGACGGCAGAATGACTGTGGGACTGTGGTGGCCTAGTGGTTAAGGTACTGGACTATGGACCAAAAGGTCTAGGGTTCAAATCCCACCTCTGCCAAGCTCCTTGAGCAAGGCCCTTAAACCACAATTGCTTGGATTGTAAGACTGTGTCAATTGTAAGTCACTCTGGATAAGGTCTGCTAAATGCTGTAAATATAGAAGGTTTGGTCCATTTCAATGCTTATCTTGTCAATTCTTACAGCCTAAGGCATTTGTGAGGCTATCGTAAGGTTAGGAAAACATCTAAGAACAAAGTTTTCAAGAATACTACTTGCTCTTAGAGTTAAAAAGAACTAGGATAATTCTTAAGAAGTTGTTTGAAGAATTATTTTTTTATTTTTTTCTTAAGAAGAAAGTTACAAAAAAAAAACGCATTTAAGAAGATTTTCGTGAATCTGGTCCAGGCTCACGCAGATGGCACTGAACGAGGATGATCGGGCTATAAAAACCTGTGCGAGATGAGATTCACAAATTGAGAAGAGGTGGTACAGTGCAGGGAATGTCATAGGAACGCACTCCATATTCAAAACATTTTCAAAATGTTTTGCCATATTTTAACATTTATGGAGTTATACACCATTTCTACAAAGGTTTGTCATCAAGCAGTGAATTCAGTTTATCGTTCCGTGGTCTGGTTAGTAGTGAATTAATTCGCACATTGGAGGCATCGCTAATAGAGTTAGCACATTTGAATCGATTAGTTTTACATTTATGTCATTTTAGCAGACGTCCTTATTGATACTGTTGCGTCTTGCAATTGATACGGACTTGCAATCCAAGCAATTGTGGGTTAAGAGTCTTGATCAAGGACCCAACAGTGGCAGCCTGGCAGAGGTGGGTTTTGAACCCAAGACCTTCTGGTCCATAGTCCAATACCTTAACAGCTAGGCCACCATAGTCCACGTATGAGTTGGTCTAGAGCCACTCCAATGAACAGCACAATGAAGTGCTTGTAAGTGCTTGTCGCTTGTAAAGTTGCTCTGGATACAAACGCCATTCATTAATTTTCCAGACACACTTAATCCAGTATCCAGAATCTAACCCTGGAAAGGGTGCCGGTCCATCGCAGGACAAGTGCACAAACACAATCACTCATTCCCGCCGGGACACTTCAGAGACGGCAAGCGACTTGACGCACGTCTTTGGAATGTGGGAGAAAACTCGAGTACCCGGAGGAACCCCACACAGACAAGGGAAAACATGCAAACTTGACACAGACAGCGGCGGCACTGCTGGGATTCGTCTCTGGAGCTGTGAGGCAACAGGGCTAACCACTGCGCCACAGTACCACAAAACCGTGCCACAGAAACAGCTCATCATGGCTGAGCAGGCACACACAAGCCTAAGCTCACGATACGTCTGGAGTAGTAGAAACATGTTCTCCTCAAGTCATGAGTCATACATCACCATCTGGCAGACTGATTGACAAATTTGAGCTTGGCAGATGGCAGTATAATGTAGATAGCTTAAATATGTAGTTCCAATCGTCACAACAGTTTGGGGAGGATCTCTCCTGTTCCAGTGTAACAATTTTCCAATATCTGGTGTGGAAAATATCTGGTGTGGTCCCTCACCACAACTCAATCAATCGCTGGAATTAATCAGAACGCATGGTTTAACGAAAGCCTTTTCTCACAGTCATTTCAAAACATAGTGAGAAACCTTCCTAGATGAGTGGAGGCTGTTTTAGGGAGGCAGACAGTAACCCCATGTATACAGTAGGAGCCAAAAGTCTGAGGACATTAGTGAAAGAGAGTTTTTTAAACAATATTTCTGACAGTTGGAGTGGAAAGATGAATCTTGTGTGTCTGAAATAGCACCCTATTTAAAATATTGTGATCTATTTAAGGTATTACTTATGGTTAGTACTTGCACAATGCATAGCGGTTTCCTTCAGCTCAGTGTATGCTCATATGTTCATTTAATTTCAGCAATTCTGTGTCTCAGTTATTATTATTAGTTTTATCAGTCGCAAATAAAATGATATCAGTAGTAGAAATCAGCCATCGGTCACCCTGCTCTCTAAATATCGGCATCGGCCATTAAAAATACCCATATCAGTTCCAAAATCACCCATGATCTCAACATAAAAGCACGACTTTCCAATATTCAAACAGCACCTCGCGATGTCACTGTATGTTAGGCTTGCTTTGTCTTCAAGTGCCCCCATAAATTCACAACGGCTGTAGAGGAAAGGCCAAGACCATCAGCACTGCTTGCTCGTTTTGGTCTTCAAGTACTTGCAGCAAAGCTTTGAGGTGTGTTTCGGGTCATTATCCTGCTGCAGTATGAGTCGTTCTCCACAAATGTTTAGAGTTTTGGCCTAGGGGTGGACGATACGGTAAATGTATCATATCACAATGTTTATACAT
Organism: Ancistrus triradiatus; assembly: GCA_025084515.1. Lineage (NCBI taxonomy): Eukaryota > Metazoa > Chordata > Actinopteri > Siluriformes > Loricariidae > Ancistrus > Ancistrus triradiatus. The sequence goes on along the minus strand of JAJAGP010000036.1, from coordinate 1,069,289 downwards.
TTTCCCGATACACGATATTTACCACGATACATGTGATCGCAGACAAAATGCATCGGTAGTGACTAATATTCAAATATTATCCCATAGTTAGTAAAGTGATTTATATTCAAAATGTGCTGCACTTCATTAAACAGGACTAATTATACTCTTTAACGAAACATGCAGATGGTCAATGTCCTCGATAAGCTCAGGGAAATGTATCGTGTATCACAAACTATCACGATACGATAAAATATCGTCACATTGCTCACCCCTACTTTGTCCCCCTACTGTCTGGTGATGGATGTGGAACAGCATACACCCATATATTTACTCTAAAGGACAGGGGCGTAGTTTTTTTTGGTTGGTTGGTTGATGTATGTTAACGCCACTTCAGCACATGGGCCATCTCGTGGCAGGAAAGGTAATGTTATTGTCACGTCCTTAAATATGGGCTCTTAGTTTTGTAAGCGTTAGGAATTTCAGTAGTTTGCTTGCTTTATCTTGGTTTCATATTTCAGGTAATGTGTTGACAGAGTTTTTGTTTTTCCCAGTAGGTACCTATTGCATTAAATGTTTTATACTCATTGTTCTTTGGCACCCTTCGATCATTTTGGTCTTCAGGTAGTTACAGCAAAGCTTTGAGGTATGTTTGGGGTCATTATCCTCCTGCTGTACAAATCCTTGGCCAGCAAGATCCAAACAAGCATGTTCAGTAGTGCTCTTGGACTTTTAGCTCCCACTATATGCTGATGGATGTGGAACAGCTTAAGTTTGCCTCCATATTTCCCCAGTTTGTAATGTCAGTCTCGTGAGTTCAGCCAAGTGTACGGCCTGCGTTCCTTCGGTCTGAAACTTTTATCTCGCGTATGAACACAAAGGCAAAAGGCGTAGGAAAACCACTGGGCTAAACGTTCCTTGACACGTGCACACGCATACAAATGTCCATGCTGCGCTTTTAATCGCTCTAGTTTACATCCCTCTCGTTTCATTCCCTACAGCAACCTGTGGCACCGAACGCCTAGGAGAGCCAGAGCGGGAAAGAGAGGGAGAACCACAGGAATGCATACATCAGCAAGATTAATGTTAAGTGTGTTAAAGACACACAAAGTCTCTTTCTCGCGCACGCACACACACACGCACTTGCACAAACACACATTCGCTCTTTATGCGCACATTTCCCTTCGCTTGGTGCCTGGCCGGGTGCCACCCATTCTTCTCGTTAAGCGTCTACGGCTACAGCCTATAAGTAAATAAACAGTGATCCCTTCTCCACCCCACCCGAAACCACCTTCTCCCTCGCCGCGCTCGTTTAAAAAACCGCTCGCCCTCCCCCCTGCTCGTTTAGAAACCACCATTCCTCCTTCCAATCCTTTATAAACTGCCGTCCATCCTTGCACTCATTTACAAAACCGCCATCCCTCGCTCCACTCATTTCGAAACCGCCATCCCCTCCCTCTTGTCCGCATCCCTTCATCGTCGGAGGAGCGATTGCTTTGCTGGTCTCCAGTGCCTCGGGGAGATATGGTGGTGGTGGGGTTAGTATGTAATGCTTCCTATCTGCATTTAGGAACGAAAGCCCGTGCATGTTGCTACATTCCACAAACATGAAGTCTTTCAGGACAGAGAGACCCGAACGAATGATTACAGATTACACTGTTTAGCATTCAGCTATTCGGCATCCCGTTTGGTCTCGGCTAACGCGCGATGACTTTAAACGCTGATCTGGAATTGCCTACATGTGTGGATTTTCATCTGCCATTATGGTTTATTTGAACGATAATCATCGCCGAGTTCCTATGGGATTAGCTATCATTATCAGATAATGCATGGCGCACCTGGACCTGATTATCCATCGTTTAAAATCAAAATGCGGAGTTCTGAAGAACAGCGCTGGAAGACGGATTTGAGCTCAGATTAGTCTTCAAATGCAGCCGCTTGTTATGACATTTGTTTCTTTATTTGGTTTATTTAACCATCAGTGGCCATTTCAGTGACTCACACAGGGCTACATCTGTACACGGGGTTACATCAAGACAAGTCATATCCACTCAAGTCAATGCCAATTTAGCGTAATCAATTAACCTAACACGTCTTTGGACTGTGGGAGCAAACCAGAGTACCCGGAGTAAACCCACGCTGAGACGGGGAGGACCCAGGCCGCTCCACTCTGGGACTGAACCCAGGACCTTCTTGCTGTGAGGCCACCGTGCCGCCCCTTACAGCATGTACACCGGTGACCACTGCCATCGTCCGCCTCGTGCACTGATGTGTTCTGTTGAATCCATCACCGAACAGGAACTCTCGAGCAGTTTTATGGGGCATTCCAAAAGACATGTCAGGTGTTGGTATGTGCTGCTGGAAAAGCAACAGCCTTAAAGCATAAAATACAGCTTCAGGACAGTTTGAGGAAATAGTGCTGGGGAACAGACTTCAAAGAGAACTGCGCAGTTTCAGGATGAATACCTGTCCTGAATCTTTAGGAACTGGCCCCAATATAAAATAGAGTTGAAACAAGACTTTTTTTTTACAGTCTAAAATCAAAAGCTATTCAAATGCATTTCCCAGCTTTATTTACGTATTTTGCCTCGCAACATTCAAGTTACGAGAAAAGTTCTGAAAACTAATTAAAAAAAGAAAATCTAGAACAACACAGTTGAAAAGGGGATCAAACCCCCTGATTTAATACTTCATAGAACCACCTTTCGCGTTAATTACAGCCACCGGTGTGTTTGGATATGCCTCTGCCAGCTTAGCACACCTGGATTGGAGAATATTTGGATATAGGAGACAGAGGTGTGTGATATTGACAAAATATGATCTCGATATTTTCAGGGATTTTGTCAATAAAGATAATTACTTTGCATCCTTCACAAAATGTTCTTGTAAAAGTCTTACCAGGGTTTCCTCTAGGATTTTTTTCGCCAGCAAATCTGCCCCAAAAATCAACCTCCCCGGCCCAAATAAAAAGGGGAAAAATAAATAAGGGTTCATCATCACTTATGCTCGGTTGTAACGCTAGCCAAGATAACTTGGCCTCAAGCATTTGTTTACAGAAGAGACTGTCTGCCTTTCTCTGTGTAAATTGTAAGTCATATGTGATCTACTTTGTCTTTCTGTGGTCTCAGTTATGGCTTTGATTTAATGCAGTACTGCCGATTCATGTGCTCGGTTATACGTTACATTGTGAATGTTCTTTTCATCTCTGCAGAGTTTTGCGATTTCATGCCATTCCATAATGTAGCAGCAGTGCCAATCATTTTGGTTAATTTAAGTGTTTTAAACATTAACTGATCATTACTTACCATAGGCTCTGCTATAATACACTATATACCGCCCTACCAAACACTCTCCAACGTATCCCCATCATAAATTAGGGAGCACCTGTACATTACAACTCCATTAATGCATATAATGTTATACAGTGTGGATTTACTGGGGGTCTGGAACGGATTCATTCAATTTACATTATTCCTTATGGGAAACATTTGCTCAGTACTCATCATTTTCGGTTCTCGACAAGCCTTCTGGAACGAATTACCTTCTATTATTACTTCTGAACCAAGACACCACTGTATCTGGATCTAGGTCCAAGCTTTGACATGGCCACTCAAGGAAATTCACCTTCTTATCCTATCCTTGGTATTTGGTGTGTTTAGGGTCATTATCATGCTGGAAGGTGAACCACCTGCCCATCAGCTACTAGCAGAAGGCCACAGGTTTTTTTCAAGAACTTGAATGCACTTGGCAGCATTCATTTTTCCTTCAATCCTGACCAACTGGCCAGTCCCTACTCAAGAAGAACATGGTGGACGTTGGGTGGTCGTGCCATGTTGGGTTTTCGCCAATTATAGTGCTTATATTTCAGTTCAAAAAAAGTTTATCTTATCTGAACACAAAACCTTGTAGAACATTTTAAAAGAGGCTTCTTTCTGGTGAGAATGTAAAGCTTGAGAGATTGTTGTCACGTGCACAGACCGATCCCAGCTACGAAGACACTAATGTCCTTCAAAGTTATCCTCACAGCTCATCCAGATTGGTTAATAATGCTCTGAACAAGACTTTGAGGGACCATTAAAGCCTCTGAAATCTTTTTGTATCCTTAACTTGTACCTTGTGCCCTGAGACTGGAGAATGGGCTCTTTGCACAACTATTTCCACATTCTCCTTAGTGCCGATCTAGCGTTTAGGTTTTTAAACACTACACTTGCAATGACAGTCTTTTTTTCTTCTTTAAATGTTTGCAAGAGCTTCCGACAATGTTCTGCCATCTACAAGATAAGGAAATAGTTCTCCTTTATCTTATGTTTACACGGAGTGTGCGTGTACACAGAGGTGTGTATGCGCTAGCAAATAAAATGGAAAGCCTGGATTATGCCGCTGAATGTAAACAATACTACCATCAATTAGCCATACCTTGAAACCGGAAGTGTGGTTCTCATTGTTGATTCATTCCAGAAGGCTTGTCAAGAACTGAAAACGATGAACAAATTTTTCCCATAAAGAACAATGTAAATTGAATGAATCCATTCCAGACCCCCAGAAAATACACAATGTATAACATTATAAGCATTAATGGAGTTGTATTTGTACAGGAGCTCCCTGATTTATGATAGGATATGTTCAACAAATCCATCATAATTAAATGCATCCTGACCTCATGAGTTTAATATAGTCTATACTGTATCATAGTGGAGTCTATTACACATGAACACTTACAATAACCTACAGCTGGACAAAATCATTCCCTCAAAGCTTGTTTTATAATAAAGTGTTGAAAAACCTCATGTGAGTAATGATGGGAATGCAAAACACTTACTCCATTGGTGAACTCAGGGTGCTAGCATAGCTGCTATTGCTAACTGCAGCCTGGGTTCCTGATTTCTTTTTGGATGGCTCTTATAAGTAACTACTAAGACCCATGGCGACTTATTTACACTAAGAAGACAGTATTGTAGATGCAAAAACAAAAAAGCATAATGGAGGTCTTCATTGATCAAGGGTTATTGTGAATATGAATCACTGTGTACTGAACTGTGAATCGAGTTTTGGCTGAAATGAGTGGCGCAGCTCAACTCGTACAAGTTTAAGCAAGTGCGCCGACTACCGAGAAAGAACCGAGACAAATTTTTCAGTCAAAATGCATCTAGAACTGAATTTGACAATTTCAAGGTGGTCACTAACTGAAGTACCACTGTACAACTGCAATACTAATGATGGAGTAGGGGCACTAATGAGGGAGCAAGGCTCTATTTCGGACATAGTCTCCAGAGTGAAAGTAGGCTACTTCGTGAAGGAATTAACCCATAGAGGAACATCTCTGAAAACGTTCGGACCAACATCCTTAAATAAGACACTGAAGACAGCATCACCCCACGGAATATACGGAATCTTACAAAGCCAACAAAGGCAAAGAGGTTGAAGCTAGCGAGAACACAGAACCAGGCACACTTCAGCAATGAAGAGAAGTTGAACAAAAGTTTGTATGCTGTCATTTATAATTCTTAGACAGAAAGAAAACTGGAATTGGCCAAAAAATTGCAATTTGGTGCATCTCTATGCTATAATTCTCTCAAACACTCAAAATACTGTGATGCGAATTTTCCACAGCGTCGTTCAGCCCTACATTACAGAACGGACTGGTGATTTTCCCTGACTGGAGACCTGCCAGTCAACACTTATCTCCGGACCGCACTGCGCACTTTGGACCAAAGGTCTAGAGAATGATCCTGCCTGGAGTGACAGACAGCACGCCACACGGTGCCACGTGGACGCGACACCTTGCTGGCGAATGTCACCTATTAGTTTGTACCCATTATTAGAACATCCTGTTGTGTTTGCTTGTAATGAAGTAAACATAACAGAAAAGCTTGATTAGTACCTGAGGATTTTAGGTTAAGCCTGTTACACTTACCTAACGTTTATGACGGCTCTATATTGGTCTTTCTGGCATGGACGGCAACATAAAGCATGCTGTCCACACTATTCTCTCACTCACACACACACACACACACACACACACAGACACACACAAACAGACAGAAATAAATGACCTTGGATGTGTTCTACAGCACTGATAAAAGTGCTAGTATACACACACACACCCCTTATTTGCCAAACACAAACAATTGCATCACAGTCACAAGTCACATGTCATATGTCAGTATAAATGACTCATATAGTTCTACATACAGTTGTGCATTGTCTTGAGCCATGGCAAACAGAACAGACACGGACAGATGCAAATAACGAAGGATCGCGCATGCCTGCGCTGTAGAGAAAGCGGCTTTCCGTGGAACTTGCGCGGAACTGACAATTTAAAAACAAATATTACGAGACGCAGGAGGATTGTATGGAATTGCAGTAACCAACTCCAGTCACTGGAGGAAAAAAAAAACGAATACAGTTCAGGACAAAATATGAAGTAAATGTTATGAAAGGATCCATTATGACATGGTTCCACACATACTGAAGTGATTAAGAGTTCAGAGCTTATGTAATATGTGTGTGTACCTTTTCCCCCTATACTTGTGAGGACCAACTGTCCTCACAATGATAGGAAAACCTGGCAATTTTGACCGCAACTTTTATATGAAAAACCCAAGGAGAAAAAAATATTTGCTTCAGGTTAGTGAGCTTAAGGTTAGAGTGAGGTTAGCATTAATTGGTTACTGTAGTTATTTCAATGGAACGTCCTCACCAGGACAGTGAGACAAATGCATGTGGGGCTTGTGTAGAGCAGTCCCTTAAAAAAAAAAAAAAAACACACCTGCACTAAAACTGAAGCAAATCTTTAGTAAGTGCGCATAATTTTTATTACAATAGGTTATCAGCGTATTCGTACATAGAAGCAAAACAATATCTCCAATCTATCTTTTTTCTATGACATGAATGAATGGTGTAAACATATACACCGAGCAGAAAGAGCCCCGAGTGGAAATTTGGAACGCATTCCACGATGGAGGGGAAAACAAATGAAGAGACGGACGAAACTGTAGAGGGGATTTCAGATCTGAGGAGAGATTTGAGGAGATTTGAGACTCGAGACCAAGCCCAAGAGGACTGTTCTTATATACATTACAGCTTGAACTGAACTGAATGGAAGAGAAGCTATGGGAAGCTCTGGAAATCCACATGGCACTCTGGTGCAGCAGGTAGTACGGCTGTATTGTCTGAAGTCTGAATGTTCTTCCGATTTCTGCACGATTCGCTAATCCAAAAAACATGCCGGGAAGAGGACTAGCTACTCAACAATGACCAATAGGTGAACAATTCTACGTGTTACGGATTGGCACCCTGTCCAAGCACCCTCTTTTAATTTGGGGCCTCACCATCCCCTTAAAGGACTTGTCTAGAAGGCTGCACGGTGACTCTGTGGGTAGCACTGTCGCCTGACAGCAAGAAGGTCCTGGGTTCGATCCCAGGTGGAGCGACCTGGGTCTGGGGCTGTGCAAATAATACAATGTGATACCTAAACATGACCTAAACACAGACCATGACATACAGTAAGGTAAAAAAGTATTTAGTCAGCCACCGATTGTGCAAGTTCTCCTACTTAGAAAGATGAGAGGTGTCTGTAATTTTCATCATAGGTACACTTCAACTATGAGAGACAAAATGAGAAAAAAAATCATTTTTAAAGATTTTAATTGTAAATTATGGTGGAAAATAAGTATTTGGTCAATAACAAAAGTTCAGCTCAATACCTTTGTTGGCAATGACAGAGGTCAAACGTTTCCTCCAAGTCTTCACCAGGTTTGCACACATTGTAGCTGGTATTTTGGCCCATTCCTCCATGCAGATCTCCTCTAGAGCAGTGATGTTTTAGGGCTGTCGCTGGGCCTGGACATGTACTGGCTTAAGCAGGGGGACACGCCTGGCACTGCAGGTCTGAAAGTCCCTCTCGGCGTAGTGTGTTTAACTGATGTAAGCCTTTGTTACTTTGATCCCAGCTCTCTGCAGGTCATTCATCAGGTCCCTCCGTGTAGTTCTGGGATTTTTGCTCACCGTTCTCATGATCATTTTGACCCCACGAGATGAGATCTTGCGTGGGGCCCCAGATCGAGGGAGATTATCAATGGTCTTGTATATCTTCCATTTTCTTACAATTGCTCCCACAGTTGATTTATTCACACCAACCTGCTTGCCTATTGTAGATTCACTCTTCCCAGCCTGGTGCAGGTCTACAATTTTCTTCCTGGTGTCCTTCGACAGCCATGGTTGAGTTTGGAGTCTGATTGTTTGAGCCTGTGGACAGGTGTCTTTTATACAGATAACGAGGTCAGACAGGTGCCATTAATACAGGTAATAAGTGGATGACAGAAGAGCTTCTTAAAGAAGAAGTTACAGGTCTGTGAGAGCCAGAAATCTTGCTTGTTTGTGGGTGACCAAATACTTATTTTCCACCATGACATACAATTAAATTCTTTAAAAATCCTACAATGTGATTTCCTGGATTTTTTTTCTCATTTTGTCTATTGTACCTATGACGAATATAACAGACAATTAAATACAAAAATGTAAACAAAACATCAAAGTATGACATCAATATTTATAAATACACACGCTAAACCTTTTTCACCAGCTGTTTACAGCTGGAACATCCAGAGTTAAAAGACAAATTTGTTAAAATTGTTAAGACCGTTGATCTGATGGTCATTAAACAGGGCATACAAGACTCATCCTAACTGATTTTCCTTGAAAATCGATGTAGTATATTACAAAAATAAATATCGCAATATATTGCCGTATCGATTTTTTAGCACCCCCTAATCCAAACCGTCTCAAAACCTACAGATTGTAATTATTATGCCTTTGCAGCCCCCCTTAAACCAAAACCTGTCTGACGTACAGCAAGTTGGTGTACTGTTAGTGTACAAAAATGATTGCAGTATTGCGACAGCCACTGAGTGTTACAAGCAAAGCAAAAGAATCTCCTCACATACAGAACAGTCAGGTTTGAGACTTTTGGCACACATGGCCCTCCATAGATCAACAACAAAATAAGCAGGCTAAGATTTGTGATTTCGAGCCTTGAGCGCTTCAGCAATGTAACGTCTGCTTTTGACAGAACAATGCCATGTTCTCTGTAACTATACATTCTAGGTGGACTCCATTTTCTGTGGGGGGCACCCTTGCTGCGTTTGCTGTGCTGTGACCCCGAGTTGAATGAAGCTGGTATGGAGAGTGAGAGTGTATATTCTGGAGTTGAGCTACACAGCTTTATAAAGCTTCTATCTCCAATACGCCAAAGCTCGAGAGAACAGTAGAATGTAGTGCGGTACTTTTTCATGTAGTAACTTAAGCACCCCAGATAAAAACTGAGTGGCATGTGTTATTTCTGTCCTAATACTCTGCTACGCCTCTCCTTACCTTAATAACATCCCAAATCTTGTCAGATAAGGACTTCATCAGATCCTGTCAAATTTAGCCCTCACCCCCACTAACTGTGAGCGGTACAGCTAGCACTAACAGGTATAAAAAAAAAAAAGAGCCTCCCATTGGATAATGACTGCATGGGTGATGATGTTTCAGCTTCAACAAGTTCTTTAACAATAACTGATGCAGTGAGTAGCTTCTCATTTGTTAAACAACCATGTCCAAAGACACATCCTGTGGTTGTGGAAAAGATGTTCATCTGGTTCAGAAGGGTCAGATTGTGAAAGAGTGGTTCATGGAGCATGAGCCATCATTATCACACATGGATTGGCCACCACAGAGTCCAGAGCTGAACCCCATTGAGAATCTTTGAGATGTGCTGGAGGAGACTTTGTGCAGTGGAACAAATCTCCCATCATCCATACAAGATCTTGGGGGAAAAATTAATACAACTCTGGACAGAAATAAAAGTTGTGACATTGCAGAAGCTCGTGGAGACGATGCCGCAGCAAATGCGTGTTGTAATCAACGCTAAAGGCGGCCCAACCAAATATTAGTGTGACCTTTTTGTTTGGCCAGACAGTGTACGTCATCTTTCACCTTCTAAACGAGATTCAGATATAAGGATAGAAAGTCACATCATACAAGTCAGCTTCCAAGCATTCCAACGAAATGGAGTGCAAGACCCTTTTTTTGGCCAGGCAGTGCATGTAAACGGTGTACGATTAAACAATGCGGATACGTGTTCTCTATGTTATTTCATTCAACACAGGCCGACTTATGATATTTCAACTTTACAATGGGAATCTGATAACACACTAATACACATTCAGTAGAAACTGTATACTGGATTTTTTTATTTAGGTTTTTCCCAGAGCAAGCGATATGCAGTACTATATTCTCCTGAACTCTTCTGTAGGGAGTAACACGACGAGAATGATGAGCACTGGGAAACGTAGTGAGGAAAAGCTGTGGTTGCGTAATAAGCGTTTCACTTTCGATACAGGATTCAATAGATTACATAAGATATTCAATACTTTATTATAAAGTCAGCTTTGTGTTAATGATTTTACCAAATTATAGTTTATAGTTAGAAACTATAGTTTTACATTCTCAATTTCTATGCTACTTTCATACTATTGTATTCTGTTCAATTCATCATAGTCTATTATATAGTATATTTATTTTCATTAGTACATTTTCATTAAATTTGTTCTCTCTTAATTCAGCTTAATTACTTAAACTTATTAATTAGGTGGCTTAGTTTAATTCTGACATATAACACCTAGGCTGCCCAAGGAGGTCGGGTCCCTTTTTGAGTTTTGGTCCTCCCAAGGTTCCTCCTTATAACATTCCACTTATAACATGCCACTGTCATCCTAAGCTGCCTTAATTAGTGCTTTGAGCCTAGATAATAGAAAAACTGTAAAACTGTTTTGAAACAAAAGCGTAAGTAGTGCTATAGAAATCAATCTGACTTTGCACAGAAGCTGCATTACCAACAATCCCACGACTTACCTGGCACTACTACAAGATAACAAATGTAGTCTTGTGTTCAGTGTTTCTAATGAAGTTTTCTTGCCAAATCTGTCTCTGCTTTAGAAGAATCAGCGGGAGCATCCTTGATTGGCCAATCTGTTGTTCAATTCATGGTTTGTCCACAAATATTTCCCCAATTAATACATGATAATTGGTGCAGTCCTGCGTCACGGTTTTATGTCATTTAAACCTACTGTTTTAACCTTATTTAGGATCTCTTATTAGTATTTAATTGCTATACCATTCAAAATGCTGTAGGCCTAATTCTCCCTGAACATACAGGAGAGCTGGACTGAGCAATACTGCTGAAATGGTACCTTAACTCGAAATCGCTCACATTTTCTATTCTTAGGGAACACGTTTGCCACAATCGGTCGCCAGTGTATGCCCAGTTTGAACACGCCACACATTTATGGCTTTAGATACTGATTTACTGATTTGGATTGGTTCAGTATTATTGCTGCTACTTTGCACATCACTGGTTTTGAATGTTGACAGGAAAAAGAGATTGGAGTTTTCCTGAGGTGTGGTGATTTTACAAAATACCCCCAAATCAGTCCCTTCCTTTCAGTAACTGTTCGATTAATGATCTTAATGAGTCTCTAGCTTGGTCTCACAGTCAAACTGGAAATGTGGACTGATTCTGGGTCAGCTTGGGACACAGGACAGGAGAATGAATTAATGAACGGAACATGTTGTACCTGTATCGTGACTCAGTAAGTGTGTGCTTTCCTCTCTGTTTTTCCTCTCCATCTGTGGGTGTCCAAATATCAGACGGACTCCTCAGGCCTCTCTCTCTTATACGCGAATGACTCATGCTTCAGTGTTATCATAATCTCTGTGTACACTGGAAGCCTAAACTAGGGGAGATCACTACTACAGCGTACATTGCTCGAGCTTAATGAAGCGTACGATGATAAACTAAGAATGAAATCGTCACATGGAAACATGCGACTCATACCAAAACAATGCTGTGACTTGAATAAATAAAGCTCCGGGCTTCCAAAGGCAGGCAAATTCTGGACCAGCGTGGCTTTGGTTTCAGCCGGTTTTTGACCGAGTGACTGTAAATCGATGAGTTTTGCATTTTAACAGGTATTCACTGCGTCAGAAAGTAAGATCATGAATAGAGCAATCAGAAGAAACTCAAAACGAGACAATATAATGAGAGGGCAATATAACACGGATTAGAAATGACTTCTTTAACTTGGTGTGTCCTGGAATGGGGAAAAAAACTTCATCATAGTCATTTCATGCAATGTTATTAAATATAGTCCTAATATGACTGTAAAGCCTCTTTTTATTGTGTAATAGGCTGTCCATTTGGATGTGTAATGAGGCTCAACCACAGCTATTCTATTCAATAAGCATGAACACTTAATAAAAATGCTTTCTTGTTTTCTGCAATGACTGTACAATGTTCCTCATACAGAGCCGCATCCAACCCTCTAAGTGCAATTTCTCAGGCCAACACAATAGCTCTCTGGTAAGCCTTCTTCAAGCACAATGCCCGAGATGCCACAGATCTCTAGCCAATTCCACAATCAGTGTGTATGGGGTTAAGAGTCCATCAGTTGCAATTGACTGTTGCACTCATGTGCATAATATAAAGAACTATAATAAAAGCACAAAACTGAAAAAGCTCTGCAATATCTGATGCTGCTTATTACCACTGGGGAGACTTGGGTTTGTTGTCCGACTGGTTCAAATGCCACGGCACGTTCTTTTAGCAATAGTATAAGGACCACAATTATTTTTCAGTCTCTTTATTGGAATACAACCAGAAAATCTAGGAAATATGTATGCAAAATTAAACTGAAAATATCATAAACAGCTTCTACAGGCTATAGCAGCCAGAATTTAGTGTGACCTCCCCTTACACTTGAGCAATAGCAGCATCTGGAAGCTTCATCGGGGTCCCAAGCTGACCCTTCTTTCAGTCTTTTTTGGAAGGGTAGCATCCAAGAAACCACTTTTTCAGAAGGGGAATAGAGTGGAAAGCTTAAGATATGCTAAAACGTACAAATACTGGATTAAAGATCAGTGGAAGAGAGTATTATGAAGTAGTGCTGGGCAATATGACCTCAAATCAATACCACGATTAACACAGTTAACATAGTTCACTGACGAGGTTTGTACTGCAAATATGGCCAGCTATTAAAACGTGGGTTAAGGGTCTTGCTCAAGGACCCAACAGTCGCAGCTTGGCAGAGGTGGGATTTGAACCCTGGACCTTCTGGTCCATAGTCCAGTACCTTACCCGCTAGGCCACCACAGTCCCATATTGTTGTGATTTTAAAATAACTGAAGGAAACACACAGACGAACTATTTGTGGTTATTTATTGGATATTTCAACCAACTGAAATCCTTTGTGATCAAGTAGGATGTGGGATCAGTTATTTCTTTCCAACTTCTTGAATCCTTTTAGCTTTCTAAACACACAGTGGGGAACGTATTGAGAATTAACTATTAATTTTATGAATAAAAAACGCTTTAATAAAGTAAAAAAAAACACGAAATAATGAAATAGTACAGTCTATATCATATTCATTTTGTGATTTGTCTGTAGAACTGAATGTTACATATATATTTAATGTTTACTATGTATATCCATCAATGTCCATGCTGCTATTATTACACCATGCCTATTGTACATTCTATCATGTGTATAGAGTTTATGCTTGTAAATAGTACGATCTATTATTTTATTGCATATTTACCGACTGTATAATTGTGGATATGCACTCCACTGCACTGGTTAACTATCATATGGTCATCACTTACAAACTGTGTTACTTTTTATTATTTACTTATTCTGTATATTTTATGCCTTGTATTTTTCATATTCTATTCCTTTTGGCCATTGTTGCAATAGCTACTGAATGCTTTGAATTTCCCTCTGGGATCAATAAAGTATCTATCTATCCATCTATCTATCTATCTAATCGACATGGGCAGGATTATGTCGGTTCATTGTTCTGAATTTCGGTTTATATTCATTTTCAATTAATTGCCCAGCCCTATTACGGAGTGACAAATCAAAGTTTGAAATGTTTGCGTCCAGTCATGGACAACATCTTACATCTATATTACATAACAGCAATAATATCTATAATTAAATTAATGACAGCGCTTTTCAAGGACCCAAAGACAATTGGGTCAACCATGTGATATCTACCATCCCCCATATATATGGTCATTATACCATTGCCAAAACAACAAATCTAATAGTGGCCTAACATTTATGGGCAGTACTGTATATCCGAGCACTTTTTCTATAATAAACCCAGAGTGTTCCACTCCTGCACAAAACGCATTTGCTCGAAAGTGAACACCATCATAACTCGTGCCACTCTTCCCTATAGTGGATACAGGTCACTGCAGGTCACCGTGGTTACCACGTGTAGGGAATTACCACGCGTACAATTACGCGGTTTCTGATGTAACGCAAACTTCCAGATGCAGCAAGAGCGCTGTGAGAAAGTGAGCATGTGCACACACATCCAGGCTTCTCTCCCGCTCTCTCTAAGCTCCACCAGTTTCCTGCTGTGTAGGCTGTGATCTTACAAGTTCGGACTTCAGCACGGTTTCCCGCTCACACACTTCCTAAACCTGGGCTTTAAAGGAATAGCGCTGCTAATATCCGCGAACGGGTATTTGTTGAATTGAGTCGAATTCATACCGAACAGTAACCCCTCCTTTCTCTCTATAACCCTACCCAATGAAACTGGAACTACTTAAGCGCAGAGTAATAATTGGAGTTGCTGTTGGCTTCATATTGTACAGTGGGGCAAAAAAGTATTTAGTCAGCCACTGATTGTGCAAGTTCTCCTACTTAGAAGGATGAGAGAGGTCTGTAATATTCATCATAGGTACACTTCAACTATGAGAGACAAAATGAGAAAAAAAATCCAGGAAATCACATTGTAGGATTTTTAAAGAATTTAATTGTAAATCATGGTGGAAAATAAGTATTTGGTCAATAACAAAAGTTCAACTCAATACTTTGTAACATAACCTTTGTTGGCAATGACAGAGATCAAAAGAAGTTGTTACAGGTCTGAGAGAGCCAGAAATCTTGCTTGTTTGTGGGTGACCAGATACTTATTTTCCACCATGATTTACAATTAAATTCTTTAAAAATCCTACAATGTGATTTCCTGGATTTTTTTTAAATCTCATTTTGGCATCTCATAGTTGAAGCGTACCTATGACGAATTTTTTTATCTAGACTTAAAACTCACCTTTTGTAAATAGCTTTTTCTTTGTAATTTTTGTAATTTTCCCATTTAGTTCCATGTATATATTTAGTGTAGTTTTGTTTAAGGTATTGTCTTGCTTTTGATTCTGTATAGTGTCCTTGAGAGTCTTGAAAGGCACTTTTAAATAAAATGTATTATTATTATTATGCTACTGTAATTAAATAAAGCATATTCCCCCAGTCCAAAAAAACACAGATACTGCTGAAAACACGAGTAGAAGCCTAAACTGTTACACATGCTAAACTTTCTGTAATTTATGGAAATTCACAATAATTATAAACAAGAAAGCTGGAACCCTTCAGAGGAAGATATGAGGGACCTGATACTTTTGTTCAAAGCCAGAAATGCACTGATAGACAGCATTACGAACAACATGGACGATCAGCCAGATGAACCAGAGACTCAACTAGTCAATATGAACCAGTTTATGTAGTTATAGGTTAGAGAGAATATACAGGTAGTGGAGAAAACGCAAAGGAGTACTACTTACAATAGGACAGGCACATGCACTTACGAACAATATTTACAGCTTGTTACAAAAAGCCCAAAAAGTCAGCCACACAAACGTGAGTAACTCACAAAAAAACGCATCAGCTCTAAACGCATCAACCAAGTTAGAACAAGTAAGAACCTGGAAAAAACTGGCGTTTTTAGGCAAAAGTGAAACCGTCACACCATGGCACCCCTCGTATAGAGACCACTAGCAGATTAGAAGCTGTAGTTGTTATACAATCGCTCTACCTCTTCAGAGTATGTGTGACATGGGGATCTCCACATACTGGTCACACTGTTTCCATGCATGCAAGAAAATTAATAAAACAAGAGCAGGAACCTCTGGCAGCACTGTTTGCTGGTGTTGCCAAGTTTGTGGTTCTCCAGAAGAATAACAAAGATTTAATATAAACCATGTATTCATACTGATTCGTGAAGATTTGGGGTTAAGAGCTAAGGTTAGAGTCAGGGTTAGTATACTTCCATAATCAGGATTATATTACACTGTGACTCAGCGCCAATAAATCGTGCATGTACGAAAGTAACCGTGTGTTACGCTGAATGACTGAAATGGTCCTTGTCCAATGGGTCCGAACATGAGCAGGCCGGTAGCACCAAATCTAACATTCTTCCTTCTGGAATTATAGAGATTCTGAGCTTCATTTCCAAACATACTTATCTGGAAAATTCCACAAAAGTACATGGTCTCCCCCCAATAACATCCATTACACATCCAGTGCAGTAATAAAGAACGTAGAAAGTTTTCTTAGTTCGAACAAATGCTTACTGTTCTGAATATGGTACAAGCTAATTAAACAAAATTTGGAGTCGTTAAATAATTAGTTGGTATCTGAGCAATTATCAGCAGTAAGCATCAGTCTCTAACGGAGATTTTCATGAGTCACTTCATGCAAGCCCTAGTCATGTGTCAAGTCTCCAGAGTTCAAGTACAAGACAAGGTGTTGAGTCTCTAGCGTATGAGCCCAAGTCAAATCTCTGGCCTGAGAGTCTGATTCGAGTGTCGAGACTCTTGGCTGCAAGATCGAGTCGACTGTTGAGTCCCTGGCCTGCGAGTCTGAGTTGAGTGTCGAGGCACTGGTCTGCAAGTCCGAGTCGAGTCACCGGCCTATCAATTCTGATTTGAGTGTCGAGTGACTGGCCTGCGAGTCTAGTTTGAGAGTCGAGTCACTGGCCTGTGAGTCTGATTTGAGTGTCAAGTCACTGCCCAGCAAGCCCGAGTCCATTGTTGAGTCACTGGCATGCGAGTCCAAAACAAGTTTCGAGGCTCAGGCGTACGAGCCTGAGTCGATTGTGGAGTCACTGGCCTATGAAGTCTGATTCGAGTGTCGAGTCACTGGTCTGCGAGTCAATTTCGAGTGGTGAGTCACTGGCCTGTGAGTCCGACTTGAGTCACTGGCCTATGAAGTCTGATTCAAGTGTCGAGTCACTGGTCTGAGAGTCGGTTTCGAGTGGCGAGTCACTGGCCTGCGAGTCCGACTTCAGTCACTGGCCTATGAAGTCTGATTCGAGTGTTGAGTCACTGGTCTGCGAGTCGGTTTCGAGTGGTGAGTCACTGGCCTGTGAGTCTGAGTTGAGTCACTGGCCTATAAAGTCTGATTCGAGTGTCGAGTCACTGGTCTGTGAGTCGGTTTCGAGTGGCGAGTCACTGGCCTGTGAGTCCGAGTTGAGTCACTGGCCTATGAAGTCTGATTTGAGTGTCGAGTAACTGGTCTGTGAGTCGGTTTCGAGTGGCGAGCCACTGGACTGTGAGTTCGAGTTAAATGTCAAGTCACTGGCCTGTGAGTCCAGGTCAAGTGTTGAGCCTCTGGACTGTAGGTCTGATTCGAGTATCGAGTCACTTGCCTGCGAGTCGAGTGTTCAGTCTGTGAGTCAGTCTGAGTCTCTGGCGTGAGAGTCTGATTCGAGTGTCAAGTCAAGTCAAATTTATTTATATAGGCCTTTTTACAACACAGCATTGTCTCAAAGCAGCTTTACAAATATATTGGCTCACTAAGCAAGCCTGAGGCAACAGGGGAAAGGAAAAACTCCCCAAACCTTACAGGCAAGAAACCCTGAGAGGACCAAGACTCAAATAGGGACTCATCCTCCTTGGCAGCCTGGATGTTGAGTCACTGGGCTGTGAGTCCGAGTCAAATGAGTCTCTGGTCTGTGAGTCCGATTTGAGTGTCCAGTCTCTGACCAGTGAGGCCACGTCTGAGTGTCTACCAGCCGAGTATCGCATCAAACCAGGACACATCAAACCCAACGTTTTTCCAATTTTCTCTTGTCCAGTTTCTGGCATCAAGACATATGCCCGAATACTCAGACCAGCCCGTCTAGCACAAACAACCATGCCACGTTCAAAGTCACTTAAATCACCTTTCTTCCCCATTCTGATGCTCGGTTTGACCTTCAGCAGGTCGTCTTGACGATGTCTACATATCTAAATGCACTGAGCTGCTGCCATGTGATTGGCTGATTAGATACTTACATTGACAAGTAGTTGAACAGGTGTACCTAATAAAGTGTCCGGACAGTCTATAACATGTTTTGATACAAGTCACAGTAGCCTACATGATGGCACTGTTCCATTCAAAAATGCCAGAGCCTTTCAAAGGCCTGGTTTGGTATGTGAGCCGGACCGTTACCATCTGTACTGACATCAGAGTATTTCTTTATTCACCCTCTAACGTGTCTAATTACCTGCTCTAAAAAAGCATGCTCCACAAATTTCCTATGCTGGGTGTAGAGTATAAATCCATGAAATATTAGGTCACATGTACATGAAAGCCCCAGTAAAAAGCTTTCATGTTGAAAGCTCCCGTTGAAGTCTTTACAAAGGTTTGGTTGGTATGTGAGCAGGGCAATTATCTCTACTGGACATCAGAGACCAGAGTATTCAGTCCCTGAATTACACATGAATATATTTAATACAATTAATGCTCACAGCATGCTGGTGGCTGGACATGTTTGGTTCTTGGACTATTTTCAGACTAGTAGTGACACTGGGGTGTTTAAAAACTCCAGCAGCACTGCTGTGTCTGATCCACTCATACCAGCATAACACTCACTAACACACCACCACTACATGTGTGTGACTGCAGTGCTGAGAATGATCCACCACCCAAACGGTAGCTGATCTGTGCTGATCCTGTGGGGGTCCTCAAAGAACTACAAAGTGCTTCTATATGGTAAGTGGAAGTGATATAATGGACAATGAGTGTAGAAACAAGGTGTACCTAATAAAGTGATCGTTGAGTGTACAAACCTGCTTTAAAAAGCATGCACTACAAATTCTTTTACATTGGGTATAGAGAATAAGTCTATAAATATCAGGTCAGTCTGTGAAATCTCCAGTATAAATGCAGTTTTCTTATATATGTGACCAGTTCGGTGTACTGGACATCAGAATATTCCTTCATTCAGCCAGTACACAATTGATAGCTCTTAAGATTGAGTACAGACATATGATTTAATTATAGATTAATTGCAGATCACAGTACATGACTTGCAAAGGTTCGGTTACAAAAAAAAAAAGTGTTTCAAAGACCAGTAGGTAGCCATCTGACATCAGAGTGGATTAACCTGTTTACACATGTATGCTCTACTAATTGTATAGTGCAGAAACCTATAAATATTAAGACACAATATGAAAGCCGCACCAGTTCCAGTATGAACGCAGTGTCCGTACTGGACATTTCCTATATATTAAAGATAAAGTCAGATTTATTTCTAATGCACTGTCTCAAAGCAGCTTTATGATTTTTATTATGTAGACCCAAAGCCCAAACTGAGCAAGCCTAGGGTGACGGTGGCAAGGAAAAACTCCCTAAAGGTTAGGCTATAAGGAAGAAACCTTGGGAGGACCAAGACAAGAAGGGTCCCAACATACATGTTGTATGTAAGAATTAAACTATTTGTTTAGTTTTTAGTTATCTAATTAATAAGCTGATAGTAGGCTAGTAGTTCATACAAACAGAAGTTAAATAAAAATGAACAGAGAGCGTTCAGTCCAGTCTGCAACGCATGAACCCAATTAAAAGCTCGTCTGATTTTTATAGACTGTACGAACTGTAGAAATATATTTTAAGTATTAGGTCACAGCACATGACTTTACACACTGGTCCATTTTCACGTGAGGCAGGTGGCTCAAAGCGGGGAGATCAGTAAATAAAGCAAGGCGGTGCAGGAGGGGAAAAATTGCTGTAAAGCTGCTCCGCGTAAACGTGGCGCGCTGTGCGCTTTTGCCAAAACCTGCGATCCCGGCCACGAAACACAAAGCCCGCATTCATTTGAAGGCAGTGCGCACGGGCCCGAACTCGGTCCGACAGCCTGGCCGTGCTCCAAATCGTCCACTTGCATGCTATGCACTTGCATAGTAACAAGTGTGCCTTGAGAGGGCCTGTGTAAAGGCGAGCGAAAGACTAAACGAGTCCCTGTGCCGCGCGCAAAGCGCACATGAATACGAAGCACTGACTGAGGGGGGAAAACCAGCGCAGATCGGGAGATGATTGCGCACATGTGCGCGAACCGTGCGCGCATCCAGTCCGGGGCGCAGTCCGGCTGTCATCAATTAATTGGAATTAAATGGAGGAAACGGCTCAGAGGCTGCTTCTCGCATAGCCATTTAAAAACCCTAACGTATATATGTAGGCTACGAGTGAGTGTCATTATTTATCAGCGCAAAAAGGACATCAATCTTGCTGTCAAGTCGCATTTCTGTGAATCACCGACGATTTTACCCTGAGCGGCTGAGCCAACATTTGATCTGGCTCTGCACTCTCATGCCCTTCACATGTGTTGCTGCTTATTTTGTTTTGAGTATTTACAAGACGTGCAATGTGGTGAGCAGGAGGCTAATTACAGTGATTATCGAAGCACTTTGGGCGACATTAGGTGCGTATAATCCATCAATTGAGATACAGAGAACCTGACGGACCGTCGAGGGGGGAAAAACCAAGAGCAAACATTTTCAGCATCTGAACAGAACTGCTAGTCTGAGAGAGTGCCCAGAAATTGCTGCAGGTTGCTAAATGAAGGCCATTCACGCCAGTCAGGATTAAAACGGGGTGAAAAAGGTTTAGAGAGAGTTTGAAACTCAAATGAAAACGAACGAAACCTGCAGCTGGAGCGCGCTTTTTGTGGAAAAGCAACGTGCAAGCTGTAGAACTGCTTTCCATTATTATTATTATTATTATTATTATTATTATTATTATTATTATTATAAAAAACAACTCTACAAAATAGGCATGTCAGCTGTGAATTCAAAATGATTCTGCCCCAACAAAGAATATTGAATATTCCTGCATGTTGGCTATAAAGGCCCGGACTCGTTCAGTGACCTACAGCCTGCTTAGGCCCGAAGGAAAAAAAGGCTGCCAAAGAAACCGGTGCCAAAAAGAAAATCCAAAGAAATAAAACAATAGTAAAATAAATACACAAATACAGCGTCACCCAAAATAACACGATCCGCGTGATCTGCAGCACGAAGGGAAAAAACCTATGCGAAAACGATCCGTGTAAAATATAGCCAGACTGGAGGGCTGCACAGAAGACTATTTAACAGTCCTGCCACGAACAGTGCTTTATGAGCCAAAAATGGAAAAAGAGCCGCGTAAAAAACTAACTTTTCCCGTGTCGAGCGCTTCAGACGCACGGAGGCAACCCGGGTCACTCAGTCATCACAGGCAGCACGTACGGGAAAGGTTTGACAATTAATTCAATTAAAAACATACTGAATAATAAAAAACACAGTCCAAACACACTTTTAAATACGAAAATGAAAGGAGCGCAAATCATTTAAAGCCCCACACTAGGCCGCTTCTGTCTGTAATGCACTTGCGTTTGAACCAGCCTGAATAACTCTTCCATATTAAAATAAATCAGTTGCAAAGGAAAAAATGTGGGAAACAATTAACAGTCAAGAGATGTGCTATCATTTCGGAATAAGGCCTACGCAGCAGCTCTCAACCCTAAAGTAACACGCAATGAGAATCTAGACTTTAACAATTTAAAAACAACATATAGGTGCTAATACTAAAAAGAATAAATGTAGGCTATTTTCAAAAACAGCTCACCAATAGTTTGGACAGATTTTAACAGCTACAGAAAGCCACTTCTGCATCACAAGTAATTAATAACCAAGGTCTGTTCAAGCATAGTTAAACAAAAAACATAATTCAGAGTTTTAATTCATTCCTCATTTTGGTGCACGTACTCACCACAGATTACACTTATTATTATTATTATTATTATGCTGATGATAAAGTCAGTGCTAGGGAAATGTCACTGAGCCTCAGTAAATCTATCAGATAGGTTAAATATCCAATATTGAAACGACCAACGCTGCGTCCTAAGCAAGATTTTGGCTTCCAAAAGTACTGACAAATGTTACATTTCACAACGACTGTAAATCATTTGCAAATGAGGTAAAAAAAACAGAAAGCACATATGGACAGGTCCGTGCCCTGTTCAATTCAGTTCTGCTAAATGCAAAAATGCAGATGAAGTGTGAGGATTAAAATAAGGGGGAAAAGGTTCAAATGGCTACATTTTAAATATCTCACAGCCCACTAAAAACTCCTGTAAGAAAAAGCCACAGCAGGTTATACAGTGTACATGCAATTGCAGTACAGTACGAATAATTCAGCAGACAGGCCTGTCTTTGTAAACTGAGGTGCAAATTCGGTTCGTGTTAAAATGACACGGTAATGAAAACACACTCTCGCAAGTATTGCGCTGACAGCTTCTCAAACATGACCGTCTTCCACTCACAACCTTCGCAATTTGTCTTTTTGCCAGCTCCTACAAAAAACAAAGCGCGATTCATTCAAACACAAAATCTATTTCAACTTCAAAAACAGGACCTGCACAGCCTTGTTTACACAAGATACGCTCATATTAAACACCTTACATCAAAACTAATGGTAAGTCAAGCCATAAGACCCGTGGCTTTAGACGGTCCATACGTGCACTTGAACCATAATCGCACACTATTTCCCGAGACCTATGATAGTGCACGATTTATTCTGGACGCGCCATTTTCTCCTCGAACCCATGTGCACTGAATCGACGCAGATCCGGAGCTGGAAAGATGCCACACGCTCGAGCGGGGGGACTGGAGTAAAGCGCTCAGGGAGGGGGGGAAAGCGCGGAAGAGCAGAGGCAGGCAACCACCGCCGCCACCACCACCCCTTTCAAAACTCAACAGTCAACGAGTAACAACGAGATCAAGAGCAAGTTCAAACAGCAACGCAGTTCAAAATCGCCAAAAAAAAAAAGCAAAGCGCACGTGCAAGCAGAATGAAGGCGCGTGGGTTTCTTTACCTGTGTCAGGCAGTATGGAGAATACATAGTGACCTCGGAATTAAACATTGAGGCGCGTTTGCGGAGCTGAATGGAAGTTCGCCGTGTCGAGTCGCATAGCAATAAGTCTCGCAGCGTTCCGCCCCCTTCTCCTTCTCCTCCTTCTGCTGCTTCTGCTTCTGCTCCTGCTCCTGCTCAAACCCCGCCTAGAAGCCAGAAAGTGAAAGCGCCTCAAACTTCGGCCGAGTTCCCGCCTTCCTCGTCTGCGCTCTGCTTTCTGTCAGAAACCCTCCACGCTGGTGTTTTTCTCTCCGTTTCTTCTTGTGGTCTCGCCGCTACACGTTTAGCGGAGAAAAGCGAGGCAAATCTTGCGGCTAAAATTTGAATTTGATGAAATGACACCTAACATCTCACTCATTTTCAGTAGGGTCCCTTATTTAAAGAGAGCGAGGGAAATATCAGGAGCTCCTTTTTTGGTTCACTGTCCATCGTTCTACAGAGGACTGTGGTGACTTAGTGGGTAAGGTATTACACCATGGACCAGAAGGTCCAGTCTTCAAATCCAACCTCTGCCCACTTTTTTCCTTGAGCAAAGCCTTTAACCCACATTTGCTTGGATTGTAATTTTGTATCAGCTGCAAGACGGTCTGGAAAAGGGCGTCTTTCGAATGACTGCATTTATGGGGTGACACTAGGGCTAATATTTTTGGCTTAAGGTCCTTGTCATCACCCCATCCTCCCCAACTTTTCCAGCACCCCATTTCTAACATTTAGTGTTATATTCTGCTCGGGATATTGGTGGAGCAACTCCTGTGGCACAGTGGTTAGAGTCAGCTGCTGCATTCAGAGGGTGTGGGGAATCCCATGTGGAATGTTCTCAGAACCCCGAATCCTCAAAACCCCATATCTTGGGTGGCTCAAAGGTCTAATCCACTGGCCCACAGCAACCCAGGTCCCTGCGGTGCCATCCAGTCGGATCGGGTGTCAGGTTTGGCTGTGTCTGAACGAGAAGAGGCCAGTTGTGGAATCAGCCCTGGAATTGCAACAGAAACTTCTACCCAGCCCCATGTTCTCCAGGGATATGACCCCTCCCTCAGACCTGACCAACCAGAAAAAAGCAGGACTAGAAAAACACAACCTTGGCAACACTACCTCAATCGGTGTTTACAACGCCTGAGCAATGGGGGTGCTAATATAGGGGTGTGCATTATTTCACCTCTTACAGAATCCCAGCACTCATATTGGTGCCAATATTAAATGAGGTTTCACTGCAGTCCGTCAGTGTGCAGAGGATAAGTCGCCATTCTTTATACATATTTGTCCAGACGTTGGGGGGAAATTAACCTTGCCATCATTTGTTATCATCCCAGACCTTTATAGCACCCCACATATAATATTATGACTAATATTTGGGAGTGATATTAGACTTGATGTATTGGGGAACACATTCTGGACTCAATGTCCACCATAAACCAAATTATATTTGTTGGCGCCAATTGTAGGGGCATATATTGGGGGTGCTCATATTTTGCGTGGTGATATTGGGTTTTATACTGTTGTGACAAATTTTGGGCACCTTCAAAATTAGGTGAAAATGGTGCTAATATTTGGGGAGTGTGATATGAAGTTTGAGAAACTGGAAGACCAGTTTTGGGTTCCATCAGTATGAAGCAATAATTGGTGCTATTTGATGGGTTGTGTGTGTGTTTGTATTGGTGCATTCTACAGTTAATATTTTGAACTGGCTATTGAATAGGAGATTGGGGGCTCAAGTTCTCAAGAGGTTCATTATTTTATTATTATTTTTTATAACTAGGACTAGAAGAGAAGATCTAGTGTGGAGGCTCATCCTGGGAAGCCAATTGTGGGACTAATTTCCAACGTTACCACTAACATGTGCAGCTATACTGGCACTAACAATGAAAATATTCAGCATGTTGGAGCGCTAATAATGAATGACATTAGGGGAATTTCCCTCCATAATTTAACCCCTCCATTTACTTTTAACAAGGGAGGTCTGGCGCCTGTCAATCATGCCTGTATGATGCACAACCCATCTAGACGGCACAACTGGGGTTCGAACAGGTCAAGCGTGTTGCCGCTGTGCCATCTGACCATATGAGGCTAATTTAAGCCTAATGGATGAAGAGGAGATGGGGATATTATCAGGTAATACCACTGAGCCTGCTAATACAACTATAACTTGTATCTTACTACCAGTTCCAGTAGCAGTTCTGGCTACACTCAAGCAGTTCTTCCATCATCAGTTCCAGTCCTCATACCGTTACTCAGACCACAACACCAACTCCCTCCCCTCCACCAGATGACTGAGCATACCATGCCAACAAAACTCCGGCTGAAAACTATACAGTGACAGGACTAAATAACACCCATACTCACTCATTTTCTACATTATTAAAGTTAATATTTTACTTATTTGCATTATTGTCTTATTTTTGCATTCTCCATTACATTATACTCTTCATAATATTACATTATATATTATTATATAGACATTTTCCATAAATATGTTCTCATTTTTTATATTAAGGTTCTGTTTATTTAAGCTATTACTATAAACTTATTAATTAAGTAACTAGGCTGCCCAAAGAGGTTGGGTCCCTTTTAGAGTCTTGGTCCTCCCAATGTCTCTTCCTTATAACATTTAGGGAGTTTTTCCTAGCCACTGTCACCCTATTCTTTCTCAACTAGGACTCTGGTCATATATAGTTGTACAGCTGCTTTGAGACAATGCTATGATGTCAAAAGTGATTAAGAAATAAATCTGACTTAATATTAATATGCAAAAATATATATTTTCCCCTAATTTTGGGATTATGCTGGTTGGAAAATGGGATTAATATTAAGTATCAAAAATGTAGATGGGGTAAAATGTTGGGAGATATTGAGGTTGACAAGCTTGGTAAAATCAGGGAGTAGTATGTAATATATTAAGTAATAATAATAATATGATAAAAGTGGGGGGAATGAGTTTCAGGGACTAATACTGGAGGCTAATTACTGTAAACGTTGCTATTTTCGGGAATATTGGAGAGCAATTGATGGCAGGTTAATACTGGAGGCTAACGTTGGTTCGATAGTATTAAAAGTCAATGTCCGGGTTATTAATGTGTTAATAATGGGCCTAATTATTGAGGTTAATTACAGGGAATAATGCTGAGGGTATCTGAAGCCACCTCTGTTTTTACTTCAATTTACACCATTTGACTGCTAGTGCTATAAAACAAAGCTTAGCAGTAGTGGTAGCACTTACTTACCTCAACGTTTACTCGAATACATTTTCAAACACTTGATTAGAGGTAAATAAACTGAAAATGTGCACCAAGTCTTGTAAAATTAATCTTTTAAATTGGGTGTCCCAATAACCCAGTGGGCTAGAAAAGTCTGGCCAGACTGCTAATAATCAGCTTAAAGGGAGATATTAAGGAAATATGCTAATATTTTGGAGAGTAACCCATTTTTTTTGTTTTGTTTTTTTCATGGCTTGATCTAGGTGTGCATTTCAACACGTTTATTGTGCTACTCTCCACTACCAGATAAATAGTGCCGCGATTCACTGCTTGACTCACCTAGCATGCCTCATTTTTGCGGTTTACTAAACCCACGTGTGTTTTGACCACAGCGCCTGCACGCTTCTGTTTCACCTTTACACTACAGGCTTACCACAACACTGACAAAATGAAGGCTACACACATTTCAATGCACCCTTAAGGCGGTCTTTAAGGTCCCTTACAGGTCGGGTTATGTATCTTAATGAGTTCCTACCATCAAGTTCCATCCCAAACGACTTACTCTTGGGCAACCCACTCCAGTGAGTTGAATTTAGACCTCAGAATGATAACCAAGCACCCTTTTTTCAGCGAGTGTATAAACTACGAACAAAACATTGTGTACCATTGGAATTACTAGCTTTCTGGTGAACGACAGACTGAAACAAACGCCTTAACAAGACTCTGAGTTTTAATAAATGCGCGGAGTTCAAGTTTATGGCTGCGTCTCAAACCACATAATACACTACTAAATATTCTGGCAAAATAACATCTGATTATAGACTACCATGGCTACCAGAGGACTTCCAATATTGACTGTGAGATGAGGTTTTGGACAGCTATTTCGAATATTTTCTCCTTGCCCTACCATTCCCAAAACTGTAGTGCACAAACAAGTTTGTACACAATATTGCCTGCTCATTACTATGAAAGGCTAGTCACTGACACTAAAGCTGCAGTCAGTGATGTTTAGCCAGTTCTTAGATTCTTAAATCTGTCAAAATACATGCTTATCATAAAACCTCAGGTTTATGTGGCTCCTTAGAGCATGTGGGAGAAAAAAGTCGGTACAACCAGTACAGTCCAAAGAGGTGTCTCGACCTGCTACCAATCAGGTTTCTCAAGCTGAGGAAGACTAAATGAGGGGTAATAATGTTTGGATTTTGCACACGTCAGCCAAAATCACTAAGATTTCGTACAATCCCGCAAACACCTTGCTACCACAACACAGTTTGTGTGTTCTACATATTGTATTCTGTGAATCCACTGAAATTAAACAAAAGAGGCAGCCGTGGCTCAGTGGTTAGGTACTGGACTAAAAGGTTCATGACTTCAGCACTGCAAAACTGCGACGTGAGCATGGTGGTGATCACTCAATTGCTTGGACTGTACCAAGACTATCGTCTGCTAAATGCTGAAAATGTAAATAAACTGTTTGGTCACTGTCTTAAATTCAGGGACTTAACTGCACTAGAAATTCCCAAATATCCTCTTCGAACAATTGTTTAAACATAATGATAATGAAAGGTACTGTACAGATGATCCAATCAATGGACACAATGGTTTTGAAGGTCCTTAAACACACACTCCTGGGCAAAAATGAGGGCTAAAATTGCAAATTATTAAGCTCTTAATGGTCCGAGCAACAAATTAGTAAGAAGTGAGAAAATGCACTCCTGAGACCGGTATCACCATTTGCTTGTCGCTGCATGTTACTGAAGTGAACCGTTGGAGGGAAAAAGCTGGAAAGTCTCTGGAAGGAAATTCATTTACATAGTCTTCTTGTACACAAAGATAACATCATGACACAAATCTAAAACCCATACGAACATGTGGCTGGTGTTCTAAATCTTCCAAAATATCATCTATCTTGTTTTTCTTAAATCATTTGTTAGTTATTAACCTGCCACAGGCCACCAGACTCAGACTCTAGATTTGAACTCTATAGAGTTGTACAGATAAAAATCAATGGACGCAATAATCTTGAAGGTCCTTAAATATATACTTCTGGGCAAAATGTAAGCTTTTGAAAGTCCTAACAACAAATCATTGGTCAGAAAATTAGCAAGGAGTAAGAAAATGCACTCCTGAGACCTGTATCACCACTTGCTTGTCGTTGCACGTTACTGGAGTGAAATGTTGGAGTGAAAAAGCTAGAAACAGTGAAATTCACTGGACACAAGGATAAAATCATGGCACAAATCTAAAACCTAAAACCCAAACTAACACATGGCTGGTGTTCTAAATCTTCCAAAATATCATCCACATGCACATGCTACATAAATAAAATAGCACGTTTACTGAATGAAGCTACACAAAATTATTTAAGAAGATATTCAGATTATTTTTTATTTTAGTTAAACATTTAGCGGTCTTAAAGAGAAAAGGAGCCAAAATAAAATAAAGTACAAAATATGGAGCCCAAGAGAAAAGGAAAAAGCTATAATATGTTCATTTTTGCCTATAAAGATTTGTAATCTTTGATGAATCACTTTATTCTTTTGGTCTGTGTGTGTGCAAGGTCCACAGCTTTTCTTAGATACTCATAGGGGGGGCTCCAAGGGACAAGGTTGGAAACCACTGCTCTATGCACATGAAACCCCACTTTGTACCCGAATACACATTTTTCTAAAACAGTAGTATAAATGGTACGGTTTGCTTCCTATAAAGCCACATCTTTTCTTACATTTACAGTTACATTTACAGCATTTAGCAGACGCCCTTATCCAGAGCGACTTACAGTTGGTACAATCTTACAATCCAAGCAATTGTGGGTTAAGGGCCTTACTCAAGGACCCAACAGTGGCAGCTTGGCAGAGGTGGGATTTGAACCCTGGAACGTCTGGTCCATAGTCCAGTACCTTACCCACTAGGCTACCACAGTTTTCTTGTCGGGAAAGGTGCTAATGTTTGCTAAAAAACAGAAAACCGTCAATACTCACTCATGTACTTTCAGAAATAACTGCCATTGCCCAAAAATGGTGGAGGTACATTCATTGAATAATGGAATCAACCAAGTTAAAAGTTTTCCCAGTTATACAGAGCTACTATAATCACAATTCCTCATTATAATCAACCCACTGTTAGGGTAACAATTAAAACAAGCCCAACATGGCTGCATTCGGTTCCATTTCATTTAGTTACAACGTCTAAGCCTGCATATATAACTGCGTCTCAGGCGAGGAACTGGCTTGCTGATGTCTGGACGATCAGGACCTTCAAGCCTCTAAACTTAGCACATGCTAAAGTTTAACTGCTGCCCAAAAATATGGTGTCTTCAGAAGCCGTGCGAGGTTGGGATGAGGTCAGTGGAACCGAAAAGAGCGATCATGTGACTAGCGTGGAAATCATAGAGTAAGACAGAGAAAAAGGGAGCGAGCGGTTAGAGATACAGGGAGCAAAAGACGAACGGAATCCATCATCATAGACGCAATATTGAACACAGAAAGAAAAAGAGAGAAAGCAGAAAAGGGTGCTTGGATACCCCATTTTTCTCACCACGCCCTGGGGCGCCAAACCAAAAACTTACACTTACAATTAAATACTACAGTCCTAGTGCTGTATACACTAGCAAAAGGCTACACGCTCGTCATTAAAATGGAGTGTAAAGTGAAATAATATAATCATTTCTGGTTTTACGAGTAAAGAATTTTTTGTTCTACACACGCAAAGCACACACACACACACACACACACACACACACACACACACACACCCACCAGCTAAGCAGGTTTCCAGAAACTAGGAGTCGAGGTTAGCGGTTTTGCTGGGTAATGCTCCCATTAAAACACACAAGAAATGCAACGGAGTTAGAGCATGTGGCTTTTCCTTATAACCTGCACCCACTCTTGTGTACACACACACACACACACACACACACACACACACACACATTTAACATTAATCCCTCCCATATGGCTGGTACTTAAACAACGGTAATGATGTTTTATGCAGATATAGAGCCAAACCAGTATTTGCTCATACTGTGCACTTTTCAATAGATTCCACCCCTCTTTAAAGGATGTTTTGTTCAGTTTCTCCATGAGAAGACATTATCGCAATCTCTCCAGGGAATCAACTTCGGTACACAAAAGTTAACACCTATCTGAGACGAGACAAAACAAAACAAAACCTGGCGTCTGCAAAACCTTTCCAGACGAACGGAAGCGAGCGCTAGTGTTTCTTAGGAAGGTCTCAGAACATAAACTTGTTAATGGGTCGCATTTCTGCGAGACGACTTATTTACGTTCGTTTCCTGGTGTTAACGTCTTTTCATTAAGAAACATCAACAAATCGTAATTTGACCAGGGGAGTCCAGACTTCAGACTGTAATAACATGGCGCCCAAATTCCTCATGGTGTAGTTTACAGAATAAATCGGATAGCCTATTTACTCAGATATCCTTATATAAGCATTAAGTCTGTCTCAACTGTGAATGAATCGCACGTTTGTTTGATTCAAAGTAAATTCTCGGCTAGACGGAGAATTAATCAAACGCGCCATTCATGTAATCCAAATCAAAGTCCAATACCCTATAATTCCTCCGGCCCTGTTATTATCTGCCTGGCATTTGCATAAACAGGCAACAATGCAAAGCTGTGAACTAAAGGCCTTGGCAAGGTAGGGAAATGGGGACGCTTGAACCTATTCCTCTGCTCTGGCATTATGATTATAATATGCACTCACTGGGCACTTATTCGGTACACCTGTTCAACTGCTCGTTAATACAAATATCTAATCAGCCAATCACAAGATGGTAACCCAATCCATTTAAACATGTGGACATGGTCAAGGCGACCTGCTGAAGCTCAAACCGAGCACCAGAATGGGGAAGAAAGGTGATTAAAGTGTTTGCGAACGTGGTGTGGTTGTTGGCGCTAGACGAGGTGGGCTGAGTATTTCAGAAACTGCTGACCTACTGGGATTTTCACACACAGCCATCACCGGGGTTTACAGAGAATGGCCCAGAAAAGAGAACATATCCAGTGAGTGGTAGTTTTGGGGTGAAAATTCTGACCGAGGCTGGATCGAGCTGATTGAAACTCAACTAACTCAAATAACCACTCAATAACTACTCAGGTAGGCTGTGGTATCTGTATGCGCCCAAAGAGTGCCAAACATATCCCTCACAGCATCCTGAACATCTGAGCCATGGCAGGATGGATCCATGCCTTCACGTTGTTTAAAGCAAATTCTGACCCGACCACCTGAATGTCTCAGCAGAAATCAAGACTCATCAGACCAGACCATGTTTTTCCACTCATATTTTGTCCAATTCGTAGCCTCAGTTCCTTGTTCTTAGCTGACAGAAGAAGCACCCAGTGTGGTCTTCTGCTGCTGTAGCCCATCTGCTTGAAAGTTTGACGTGCTGTGCATTCAGAATTTGTAAAATACAATATATTGTATGCTTACGCAGCCAGTATTTTCTCCCCAAAACTTTTCCCTATCTGACTGTGTATCGGTCTAAATGCCGCTATGCATATTTTCACATTAGCTTACCGTATTTTTCGGACCAATAAGGCGCACTTAAAATCCTTTAACTTTCTCAAAAAAATCGACAGTGCGCCTTAAAATGCGGTGTACTTGCGTCTAATGTATGAATTAATTCTGGTTGTGCTTTCTGACCTAGAAACCGATTGTAGATGGTACACGGCGCTCATAAATCTGTCAAAAATGTTTTAGCACGGCCTTGGTAGGTTACGAAGCTCACGGCCACCGTAGTGCACAGCATCGCGGAGTAATACGGTATGTGCTTCAGCATTAGGGTACGTGCATTCATTCATTTATTCATTTTCGAAGCGGATTTCAAACACAACGCTATCAGTCACGCAGTACAACATGGACATAGAGCAGCTGCGAGAGAATTCAACATTAACGAATCAATGGTACGGAAGTGGAGGAAGCAAGAAGACGCCCTGCGCCAGGTAAAGACCAAACTGAGCTTCTGACGGAACTTAAGAGTTTTGTTTCATTTAATGCGTATTATAACCCGGTGCGCTTTATAGCCCGGAAAATACGGTACTCAATGTTTGATATATCTGTTAACATTTTCTTAGTTTCTGCTTTTTGAACTATTACTACAGACTTCTTTGACTACATAACTTAGTTTCATTCTTACATTTATCCTCAAAGCCACCCAAGGAGGATGAGTCCCCTTTTTGTTTTATTTTATTTCAGTCTTGGTGCTCCCAAGGTTTCTTTCTTATAACGTAAGGGAGTTTTTCCCTTGCCACTGTCGCCCTAGGCTTGCTCAATTTGGAATTGGCCCAAGATATTAGAAGATCACCTAAAATTGTAAAGCTGCTTTGAGGCAATGCTCTGACTATTCAAAATGTGAATAAAAGCCCATTACTGTACTTGTTCACACTGAATACAGATAGATGCATACGTCTTCAATCATCACTCAACTAACATTATGACACTTTGATACACATTTAAGCTCAGAGCTGCCCTTTTTGTAATGCATCTTTTCTAATACACACATAAGCTGTGCAATATATCTTCGATAAGGCACCTCCTCTAAGTCAGAGGTAAGAGCCAGTTGCTGGAACAGCAGTTCCTGGGCTGGAAACCAATAAACTTTTCAAGATAAACCCAGTTTTGGCTCCTAAACCTCAAATTTATTTATGTATTTATGTCTACTTTCTGTCTTCGTTCTATTCCTCCTAAGGAATTATATATATAACATTTTATTTTATATATTAATGCACTGCAGGTATGGTCTAGTGTATTATTGGCAACGAATGCAATCAGCTTTACATTGGAGAAACAGAGAAGGCTCGCTGATCGATTTGCTGAACACCTTTGATCTATCAAAACTGTGGATGTCATTTCCACTGACAAGGCATTTTAATACTAACCAATTCCATCAATGATGCATCTGTTTGCATTGCCTTTGCTTTTAGGAGCCACTCGTGTTCAGCTCATACAGTAGCAAACTAATCCAAAGCAGGCAGCTTTAACAGTTTTCCCTTTTTTTTTTCCCATGGTCACCATGCTCATCGCACCACCAACTTTTCACTGCATGTATATCAGACATGTTCTAATGTGTGGATGGGGATGTGTGAATGTACCACTGAAAAAAGACAGACTGAAAGAGAAGGGGAAACAAAACAAAAGAATAAGAAATGGTGCATACCCTGTAAGTATCGGGGACCAGGAAGCACTCGGGCAGTGCGGCTCCTCGACTCGCCTCTTCATGCACCAGATACGATTCTGTGGCCTGCAAATCAACGAGAGAGACACTTCATTTCACGATTCACAGCCGCTCTTATCTAACGCTCTCAGACGCTCACAATTGATTACACACAGGCCGAGTATTAGAAATCGGAAAGCCTTTGAAAATCCTTTTCCGCAGTGTTAAACATCCTTTCTGCACTTAACCGTATTTAACGGAACGGTTCAGTGACAAATCTAATTTTGACAATTTACCCCCTTAGCCTGAATGTAGCCAATTAGACGAGATAGCACATCTGATGCACCCGTAGGTAGGTTCCTACAAGTGGAAGTATACGTCACCTCAGATGTTTTCTCCAAATACATGTTGTAGGCTTGTTCAAATAAAATGAGTATGCCATGTAACTCCCTTTTAAATGACTTCTTTTGTATAATATAGGGCTGGTGGCATTAGAACCATGTTATGTGTATAGATTCGAACAAACATCCCAAAACTGATTTCAGTTGTCCTGGATCGCTAAACTCAAATCCAAATTTGCCAATATAGCACTTTTTCCCAACAGGGCATTGTCTCAAGTCTCAAATATCTAGACCCACAGCCCCAACTGAGCAGGCCTACAGCGACAGTGGCAAGGAAAATCTGCCCGTGTGTGATAAGTTACTTTGGGCAGCCTAGATGTTATACAGTATGTAAGCAATAAACCTAATGACCCAATGAATACATTTACAATAATATTTTAAATATGCAGAAGCTAAATAAAATAAGTAGAACACAATATAAAGAACATAAAATTGTACAGTAGTGTGCAAATGTCTTAGGCCACCATTAGATTTGGTATACCATTGTTTTAGCAATGGAATAATCACATATATAATAATTTCTTAGTCTCTATATTGGAATACAACTGGAATACACAGTAAATTTGTATTCAGAATGAAAAAACAGCTTCTATAGTCTACAGTGGCAAGTGTTTAGTGTAGCATATGGCAGCTTCATCGGGTGCCCAAGTTGACCCTTCTACAGTCCGAAGAAGGTAATCATGAATGGTCTTTTTTTGGAAGACTACCAGCCAAGAAAGCACTTTTTCAGAAGGGTAAAGAGGTCAAGACATGCTAGATTGAAATAAAGATCGGTGGAAAAGAGTATTATGGAGTGGCAGATCCAAGTTTGACACTTTTGAGCCCAATCATCAACAATGTTATATATGGTCATTACACCATTGTTAAAACAAGACTTCTGCACTGTACTGTATATCATAAGACAACTTATAATACAGACTGTATAGTATTACGGAGAAAACTATATAATATAATACAATAGCATATATAATAAAAAACCCTAATGAATATAATACAGATTCACAGTAGGTTCTAACCCATTAACATTACATTATTCAGCTACATGGTGAAGGTTTGAATGGTTCCAATAAGCCATAAACTCTTTCCACTCATGCACTTTTAACAAACTAACCAATAAATTTAAGGTGTACGGGTTAAACAAGAAATAAATTTAATTCACTGGGTTGAGATCGAATACATTCCCCAAATAATTAGCTGACTCATGTGAAAACAATTACTAATATTACATTACAGTGCAGCCACTCCGACATGTTTGATTCAAAACATTCGCACGGTGAAGACGAGAAGAGGAAAGCTTGAATTCGGGTAATAATACGAGGAGGAGAAATGTCTAAGCAATTGCATACTGAAGCAATTCAGTAGCATGTTTGTGCCACGGATTAAAATCTTCATTAAATAAAAGTCCTGTAATGTGGAATATTTGAAAAACAAATCAACCACAAATCGCTCCGAAAAATGAGGCCGCTTTCAGTTTCTTATTAAACATTTGCTTCTCCATAGAAACTCGTATAAAGAACCAATTCAACATGATTAAACAACCTAAAAACCCTACTGACTGCTACCAATGGATGAAAAAAAAACAAAATAAAAGCACAGCGTTTTATATTAAGCTTTACTCCCCCAACAGTGAAGAAGGACCCCAATTTCTCTCAAACTTCATCACAGTTGCTTTATCACTGTAGAGACCCAAGTTCAAGTCACAGTGGGCCGTGTCTGAGGTAGGAAAGGTCAGACAGGGATCATTTCACCACTGCTGCAACAACAGCAGACTGTAGATGGACACACCAAGCTTAGTTGGTTCCTCTGTGTGGTAAAAGCACCAGTCAGCGCTGCTCCCTCCGTGGGGGGGTCATGCAAGTGGCAGTAGATGTCAAGAGACTGGGGAATCAGATGTACCAAATTATAGGAGGCATGACCTCAAACTTACTATGATGTTTAAGGCTTTACAGGACTAGGGTGGCCTGAAGTTAAGGTACCGAACTATGGACCAGAAGGTTCAAAACCCACCACTTTCAGGCTGCCATTGTTGGGTCCTTGAGAAAGTCCCTTAACCTACAATTTCTTGGACTGCAAGATTGTATCTGGATAAGGGTGTCTGCTAAATGACACACCATTTACATTTATAAGAGTCACCATGACTTTTTGATCTTCTGAAGAAGAAACGTTCATTGTGAAAGTCCATGTTTATAACCTGTATCAATCACAGCTCAAATGGTGGAGCATTTTTTTCTATAATGCCCCTAAATTGTAGAATAATGTTCTGTATTACATTAGGAAAACGCCCATTACATAAATAAAGTAAATCAATTAAAGAATAAAAGCAAAACAAAAAGGTTTCTTACTAAAGTAAAGCAAGTGTCCTTTTGAAGGTAGACAGTTTTTATGATATTATGTGGAAAAGACGAGAGATGTGTGTTGGTTGTTTTTGTTTTAGGACATTAAGCTACTTTTCCACATTAAACTCTTAGTACCAGGGGCTTTAATATTATCCCCAAAGAGTTGAAGTGTCAAAGTTTTTATTCCAGTATTTTTTTGGGTTATCCATTTGATCTGTGATAGCACTTTACTTTTATTTGTGTGTTACAAATAAAAAGTATTATTATTATTATTATTATTATTATTATTATGTGCTATTAACAAACACCAGGCATCAAACGTGACTTGGCTGGTCGTCTGCACTTGGACATGCATGTGGACGAGCATGAAAAAATTATATTGTGCACGATTACGTACTATTCCTAGCCATTGGACCACAAGCAGGGGGCACAGAGCTATAACCTCGTGGGGGCAAATTGAGATTGGGATTAATGTTGTAATTTTTGCTGACCTAATAACCAGCTTTTGATTTTCTTCTCTCAGGGTGATGGTTATGTTTTAAAGCCATTTTGTGCAGAGAGGAAATTTAGAGAAAATATGCTGATGAATGATGGAAAACTAAAGATACATATTGTGCGTCACTTGTATTAATTCCACTGTAAAGGTGATTTGTCACTTTGTTTTGTTCAATATGAAGTCGCCTTTCTTTTCCCGAAATAGTGTTTAAAATAAATTCCAGTGGAGTTCGGAAATAAAAGACGTGCACATGCAAAGTTTGTGGACAACCAAAAGAATCACAACCAAAACGCAGGTATGAGTATGGAGTTTGCCCCCAACCTTTGCTGCTACAACAGCCTTTGTTCTTCTAAAAAGTTCTTTCCACTAGATGGTTGAACATGACTGTGAGGTCGGTTTCTGATGTTAGATAATAAGCCCTGGCTCAAGTGTCTGATGGAGTGGAGGTCAAGGTTCTGTGCAAGCCAGCCAAGTTCTCAATTAAAGTTTGTGAACCAATTCTCTGTGGACTTTACGGACAAGCTGATGAACTGACTTGCAAGCAGAAACCTATAAATTCTACTGCCACTATTTGTCTATGGAGAATCCAGAAATTTACGCTTTATATTATAAACATGGTACAATTTTTTTTTTACAGCATTTAGCAGACGCCCTTATCCAGAGCGACTTACAATTGGTACAGTCTTACAGTCCAAGCAATTGTGGGTTAAGGGCCTTGCTCAAGGACACAACAGTGGCAGCTTGGCACAGGTGGGATTTGAACCCTGGACCTTTTGGTCCATAGTCCAGTACCTTAACTGCTAGGCTACCACAGTCCCAATTGACGTTGATGGAGCAGGGCTCAATAATTAGAAGGGGTGCCCACAAACTAAGTCAAAAAATAAAACCCAGGCAATGTGTCAATAGAGCCTTGTCAGTTCTGGTGGTGGGGTAATAAAAACTTTCATGTTAATACTGTAATATGTTGCATTTAATAAATACTTAGCTGTAATATGTGTTTTTTTTTTTGTTTTTTTTTTTAAGAAAAAGCACCCATTACGATTTTTCCCCCACTAGTTCACTTGCATGCTGTTGGATCCATGATGTAGGCAAGAGAGCGAAAGGTTTGGGTAGGGCCAAATCTTTGCCTTTGGAGAGAAAAAAAAAAGCAAACTGTGTAGCCAGAAAATCCTGCAAAATCCTATTCCATTTCACAGCTTTCACGGACACAGAAACCGCACCTGGTACCGGTCCAGGCGAGCCAATGCCCATCTACCAGACATCCACCACCTAACTGGCACAGACTGAACCCCCCCCACACACACACACTTTCACTCTCACAGCCACACTGATATTCCTTATGGGATGGCAGAAGAGATGAGAGAAAGAAGGCCGAATGTATGCATGTGGTCGAAAGTGACACGCACATACACTTTCCAACATGTAAATGCACACATTCAAACCAAAGAAAAAAAAAAGACTCGACGCCTGCGTTTACACAGACGCACACATGTGCGCTGAAACCACTAACCACGAATATGGGTTTTTATGCATAAATAGGCCTACATATTAAAACACACACACACAACCTCATAATAAGTTCCAGCCATTGGCACAGGGGAGTGGTGAAAAACAAAGGCTATTCATATCCCTCCCAATGAGAGGTTAGCGCTCCCGTTTCTCTCTCAAGCGTTTTTATAGAGGCGTAGCCGCACTGTGCTAACATCTTACTCTGCAAATGTGCAGCGTCTAATGACCTCCATTAGTACATAACTGGAGTTTCATAGCCCATTTTCATTAGCGTTCTCATTGTCTCTTGCTTAATTGCGAGGCGGCTCGCATAGGAGGACAGGAATAAAAATGGCAGCCATTTTGCACTTGGCTAGCCGCTGTCCAGGTCCGAGCGCCTGGCAGTAAATCTGTCATGGCCGTGGATGCTAGCCGCCGGTCCAAAAATGAGAAAATAAAAGGCAGACTTCTGCCAAAAACCAAACTCTAGACCGTCCAGAAATGGAGGCCAGCGGTTTTATAAATCAAAAGGTCTGAAGATTTATGATCAGTTTTTTGTCAGTCTTTCATCCTAATTGTAATCATTGTACAGACAGGCTGGAGCTGGATATATAGTATCTGTACCGTGATGGAGCTCGGTGGGATGAATCTATATTTCCATGCCAACAACCAGAGGATAATAAAGAGTCTAACAAATCTATGGTTCCCAAAGTGGTAATCCATAGCCAGGTGGTGTTTAATTACAATATTATGACTTTTAATCCGTGATCAGAGTGCCGGTGATCACTACCAACTACAGGTTTTAATTGCCATAACAATAACCCCAATGGACTGGTCACTGGAACTGAAAGAGTTTAAGTATTTCTGGAGTTTTTATTCATTATTCCATTTCCACATTAGCGTTCTTTGTAAGACAAATTTCACTTCAACAGCAAATGTAAAAATAAAGTCGTTTCTTACATAAACAAATAGTGAAGTCTGTCCATGCCTAATGGATTTTTATTGGGGGAAAAAAAGCAGACGTCCCAATTATGCGTAAAAAAAAAAAAGATTGCAAAGTGAATGCAGCTGTCACAATGCGTACAAGAGTGATTGCAAAGTGACAGCAGGTGCCTGAATTATTGTGCGTTATCCTCAAAACCTTCTTTAAGAGTCTTCACACATGTGATTATCATATCTATGTTGTGGCAAAGTACAGCTGAAACCAAGAGACCCATCTGGAAGGAATCTTTAGGGGTTTTTTTAACGAACTCTAAACATAGTGTATTAATAATCAATAACATGGCACAAAACCTGAAATAAACAGCAGTTCATAATTATTTTATGAAATGACAGTCAATCATTTCTAAAAATAGCAAACGTTTCAACAGGTGCTCTGGCTAAATCCATCAAATGCTACAGTGAAAATGGCTCCTATGAAGATTTCTCCTGGAAAGGAAGATCATGTTCTACCTCTGCAGCAGATAAGAAATCACCAGCAAACAGTGCCACAAATTACATCACAAACACATCTCAACATCAAATACGTGATATATTATTTTATTGCCGCAAGCCTTTTTTTGTCTTAGGCCAGCAATAGAGTTGTTTTAGCAATAGTATAGAAACCATATATAATTATTTCTCAGTCTTTTTATCAAGATACAAACAGAACATACTGGAAATATGTAGATAATATTAAAAAAATATAATAAAATAACAACAAAATGTTTCACAGCTAAATGGCTTCCACAGGCAAAAATCAGTATTTAGTGTGACCTCCCCAAAAAAGTGGTACCCTTCCAAAAAGACCATTCCTGACGAATCTTCTTCAAACTGTACAGCTTGGCATCCAAACGAACCTAGCAGATGCTGCTACTGCTCAAATGCCACTGTAGCCTACAGAAGCTGTTTCTTCTGATTTATTTCAGTTTCGAATACTGCATACACTTACATTTATGTCATTTAGCAGACGCCCTTATCTAGAGTGACTTACAACTGACACAACCTTACAATCCAAGCAATGTTGGGTTAAGGGACTGGCTCAAAAACCCAACAGTGGCAGCTTGACAGAGGTGGGATTTGAACCCTGGACCTTCTGGTCCATAGTCCAGTACCTTAACCGCTAGGCTACCACAGTCCATGCATGTACATGTTCTGTATTTTATGATTCTATAGTCAAAGTCAGATGCATTTCTATAGCACTTTTTACTAGAGCTGTGCTAAAAATAAATAAAGAAATACAAAATATCGATACAGCAATTTATCACAATATTTATTTACACAATATACTGCATCGATTCCCAGCTCAAAAAATCTAGTTAAAATGTGAAAAACACATTTCAAATGAGGTCTAAACTACAATCTCCGCTCCTGTAGATGTTGCAGCACAGTGTTTTGACTCAATTTGTCTGCCGAGTTATCAATGTGATGTATTAAGACGACTCTGTTTTTATATCTTTA
Source organism: Ancistrus triradiatus (assembly GCA_025084515.1). Lineage (NCBI taxonomy): Eukaryota > Metazoa > Chordata > Actinopteri > Siluriformes > Loricariidae > Ancistrus > Ancistrus triradiatus. The sequence goes on along the minus strand of JAJAGP010000036.1, from coordinate 1,028,748 downwards.
GTGAACTACGTGGAATACCGCATTATGTCATGATATGCATTGTATCGCAATGTATCGTGATATAATTGTATCGTGATGCGTATTGTACTGTGAAGTCCTTGCCAATACCCACCCCTACTTTTTTCCAATGAAGCCTTTTCTCAAAGCAGCTTTACAATTTGCTACTATGCTTGATTATCTAAGGCCAGGCCCAAGCTGAGCAAGCCTAGGGTGACAGTGGCAAGGAAAAACTCCCTAAACGTAGTAAGGAAGAAACCCTGGGAGGACCAAAAAAGCTTCTAATAAAGAGACTGAGAAATAATTAGATATGGCAATTATACCATTGCTAAAACAATAAATCAAATGGTGCACTAACACTTTTGCACAGTGCATGTGTATGTGTGTATACAAACAAAGAAACAGCTGACATTATAGCCTAACAATTTAGAATGTCAATCCTACACCAACCAGAGACAAACTACACACAAACAAACAAGTTGCTCCAGCATTTAAAGGCACTGAATTCAATGGAGTGCTAACAAAGAAATCTGGGAAGGAAATTCATAATATGCATCCTGTTGGTTTTTGGCAATTCTTTACAACATAATGAACTTGCCTCTATTTTTTTATATTCTAAAGTCTTAAGATTTGTTTATGCAACGTAATTATTAAGGGTTAATATGTTACAAAATCAACTTTTAACACAAGAAAACTGGTTTGGGTTCTTTTGTCAAGGAATGCAGGTATAAAAGTGGTCTTTAGCAAATAAATATAACAACATTTATTCTATTAATTGGTCCACTGTTTGAATTCATACCTGATAAATCATAAGGAGATAAAGATTAGTGATAATAAAGTTAATGACAATACAATAATGGATACTGTGTTGATAGCAACATGATTCACTGGTGGAACAGAACTGCCGCTTCTCTAACAAGTAACTGAGCAGACCTCAACTCTGTGTACAAATGAATATTCTTTTCCCCTAATAAACACGCCATTGTTTTACTAATATTTAAAAAAGCTAAAGCTGTTGAGGCTCAGAAGTGGCTCTGGTGTTTTCCGCCTCTTGTTCGCAAACCTCAGCAAAACTAATATTGGATACGCATTGCATATAAAAACATTTTCCTACTTTACAACTAGTATCTTTGCCAAAGCGCCACAAGGGATAGGGTTCCTGTGTGCAGAACCTTTATACAGCGTACTGCAGACAGCCCATGGGAAGCAGTCCCATTCCACTCAATACACCTGACAAACGGGTCAAACAAAAGCTTCAAGCTTAAACACCTTCATTGTGTATTGCACTGTTTCCCCCCAAACAAACCCCTGCACACCAGTAAAATCACCAGTCATTAAAAAGGTCCCCAAGGGAGTTAAACGATCAAGCAGCGCTTTAATGCAGGTCTTTGAGAGGGAGTTCTGCTGCGGCCACAAGTGTATAAAACTCTTCACGCCAGTCTCCACTCATTTCAGGAGCAGCACTATTAATTATATATGGTGCATGTATATTTGGAGCATATGTGGGGTCCATATGGCCAGCCCCTAGCCAGAATCTGGAGTTCTTCTCCTTAATTAACATTTTAGAGGCTCAGCGGCGACAGAAAGAGAGTGATTCAAAGCAGGCTATGGGAGCCGGTGACCTAATTGGAGTCAATAGAAATGTATGTAAATGTGCTAATTGTGACAGGCTTCCTTTCTCCCGCCAGTAAATGCTGGGCTTTGTTTAAAATGTTTAATTGGTCAGGAATAATGGAATCCAGCGAGAGGGGTCTGTGCTACGGTTCTTTACGAGAGTAAGAAAGAGATGAATATATGTGGCCGGGCATATGGTGAGGGCCGTGTAATCTAGAATTGTTTAGGGATGAGAGCCTTTACAGAAGTTTTTCAACGGACTCTATCGCGTGTGAGAGTGCACCGAACAATAACAGGAAAGCAAAAAGAACAGGAAAAAAGTCGCCAAACTCTTTCAGGAGGAGGTAAGAGGTGGTATTTCTAAGTGACGCTCTAAAGCCGTTCAGAAATTGGGTAGAACTGATAGTAAACTTGACGTATTGTTCAAGAAAGGGGAGCTAGACTAAATCGCCAAAAGTACGTTGACATAGAAACAACATGTGTGAGAGCCCGGAGAACAATTCTTTCCAAACCCATAGGCGTTTACTCTGCCATTAGTCTTTGCTGCTCCAACAGCCTTCGCTCTTCCAGTAAGGTTTTCCAGTAGACTTTGGAGAAAGCCGGGATCTGCTGCAATTCAGCCACAAGAGCAATACTGAGGTCAGACACCGATGCTGGCGATAAGGCCTGGCTCGTAGTCGGCGTCGAAATTCATCCCAGATGGTCAAGTGTGAATTATCACTTGCATTTACAGCATTTAGCAGACACCCTTATCCAGAGCCACTTACAACCAATACAATCTTCCAAGGTACAATCCGAGCAACTGAGGATTATGGACCTTGATCCCGTGACAGTTTGGCAGGGCTTGGACTCGAACCCCCAGTCGTCACGTCGGTACACGCAGTCCCTGATTTACAATACGTTCTGACAATTCCATCGCCAGTTGAAAGCATCATAAACCAGGAAGTTTAATATATACTGTATACAGTGGACCCTCGGAATTCAAACTCCTCCTTACTCGAACAATTCAGATATCGAACGTTTTTTTTCACACCCAAATTCAAACAATAATTCCAACTTCGAACATCAGCACCCTAAATAGAACACTTCCAGCCACCACTCGCCATGGCCAATCACCATAAAACAGAAACAAAGAAGAAATAATAGGGAGCAATCACAAGCATATTATGATTAATATTTTATTATTATATTACATTATGTCTATCAGTCTATGGGTGTAATTGATAAGACGCTCCGAAACTGCGTTCGCCTCAGCGGCTACATAGTTTCACTTCATTTATTTTCACTCATTTCATGTGGTTGTTGATTTGATGCATTGGATTATATTCATTTGCTTTATTCATGCTTATAATCGCTAGTTCCACACAAATATAGGTGTAAAAACAAACATTTGGGGGTCAGGAATGGGTGAATCCTATGTACATTATGGGGAAATTTGATTCTGACTGAACAAATTAGGTTCGAATGGATTTCTGGAAGCAAATAAGTTCATCTTCTGGGGTTCCACTATATATTAGAGTGTAGAATATATTAAACTATAGGTGGGCAATCGTTAACATAAGCTTATTTTATAATAAATGATTTACTGAATAATGTATTGAAAGTGAAAAACAAAAACGATTATTGTCGTTCCCACAGCTTTTCCTCACTACATTTCGCAGTGGCACTCCCACCACATCACTCCCTACACCATGCAATTCCGACTTCCTTTAGCACAGAAGAGTGCAAGAGACCATCGTACTACGTATTGCTTGCTCAAGGGAAAAAATAAATAAATTCAAAATTCAGAGTACAGTTTCTGCTGAATGTACATTTATGTGTGTTATCGGGAACTGCCTGTAGTTCAGTACCTTTACCAGTGTGACAACTTCATCAGATGTTTGCCATTGCACATGGTGATCCTACACCAGTTTTTGGCTGCTCAGCACCAGAAATGCAATCTTTGAAGTTCCCTGAGACTATGTTCTTTTGCTGATTTTGCTTCCAGAGTCATTTTGTAACATTGTAAGCTCACAATGCTTATTGGCCAAGCAGTTGTTCCAGCTAGATGTTTCCACTTCACAATAACAGCACTTAACAGCTGACTGAGGGACCAGAGCACTGAAATACTAACAGTGCCAGAGTGAAAGTCACTGAAATGGCTTGCTTATGGTTATTTTGTGGCTGTATGCTTACATTTAAGAAGCTGTTTACCATATAGGTGGCTTAAATGGCTGGACTCATTATATATATATATATATATATATATATAGCCTTATGAAAAAGTTACATATCAGATGCAATCTGATCATGTTTTGTTTTTTTCTACATGAAAAAGTTAGCACAACCTTGGCAAACAAACATATATGACCAATTTTAATGCAGAAATTTTAAAATAAAAGAAAACAACTCAACATTTAGCACCTGCAAAATTCTGGGTGGCACTTGGGTGGGACATTGGTCTGATACGCTAGCCCACCACTGCATTGACCCAGGTTGTCCCAGAGGTTGAGGCCATCAGAGGTTGGGTGTCATCACAGTACTGTGCAAAAGTCTTAGGCCCTCGTTAGATTGGTTATTTTAGAAATGGTATAATGACCATATATAACACTGTCAAAAAATTTGAATTTGTCACTGCATAATCCTCTTTTCCACTGATCTTCATTCCATTTTTTGTGAGCTTTAGCATACCTGAGCCTTTTCACCCTGTTCCCCTTTCAAAAAAAGTGGTTTCTTGGCTATAACCTTTCCAAAAACCCCATACCTGATCAAGCATCTTCAGACTGTAGAAGAATCAACTTGGCATTTTTGCCTGACTTTGCTCAAGTTTAAGTGGAGTCAGCCTATAAATGTCTGTTTTTTCAGTTTTTGAATACTGCATACAATTTTCCTGTATTTTCTAGTTGTATTCTAATAAAGCAACTGAGAAATAATTATATACGGTTATTTCACCTAAAACAATGGTATATCTAACCTAATGGTGGCCTAAGACTTTTGCTCAGTACTGGATGTTCCCTGGCCAGGAAAAAGTGACAATAATAACAACAATACTTTTTTCAGCCACATTTGCACACAATACCCTACTTTATTTAGTAAAGGCTTATTAAGTCAATCATAAAAATGCTAAAAGGTTATGTTTTTGTTCTAAGCAGAGCTTGACAAAAGTAAAATTATACAACAACCGTGTCCCAAATGAGTCTGAATGTGCAGAAGCTGTTTGTGGTAATCACACAACGATACATACCTTGAACACAGCTCGCAGATTAGCTTGTGAAATCCTGGACTAACTCTCAAACACAATGCAATCATTCACACGCTGCAAAATAGGTGCATCTCGATCTCACACACAGATGTAACACCAGTTACTTGGCAGCGGAACAATCGGTATAACCACAACTACTGTTCTGCTACTTCTGAGTTTCCTTTCCAAACAACACGGCCATTACTATTAGCCCTATTGTTTACCTTCAGTGTTTTTATTTGCTAGCTGGCAATGTACAGACTGCTGCAGACTGCCAGCAATGGCTAGCACTTCAAAGAGAGAGAGAGGGACGGAAAGAGAGAGAGAGAGAGAGGCGGGAAGACGAAAACGAATGCTATATGAAAGGATGAAGTGGCCTTTCTCTGTGGGTCTGCCAGGAGCACCTCAGGGAGAAGTGTTGGAAAAATGTGATTTTTCGCACCAACATCTCAGAGGGAACAACACAGAGCCAACGAGGAGGAACGGTTCATAGGAGCCGGTGGCTGGCGTTGCTAATTTTTGAAGGGGGGGTTTGACATTAGTTAGCTGGCTCTAAAGTAGCATTCGCCCTGCCAAAGCTCTGCACTTTGCACCTCAGCATTTCAATTTGAACTGTTCATTTCTTCTCACCGTGTTGCTGCACGCCCGGGTCAGCCGACAGACCTGCCCGCTCCCTTCAGCGGCAGTCTCTCTTACACGTCCTGGTCCACCGTCGGCACGCACAACTTCTCTCGTACGCAGAAGCACGAGGTCACGGGACGCGTCTGCGTCCGTGCAGGCACCAACTTTCCCTTCGCGCCCAAAGTTTTCCAGCCAGAAACAGCTACCCGCCATCGCTGCAGGACACAGTCACCACGACAACCGTGGCATCCTGACAACCAGACGACCTATCAGCTCGAGGATCGTCTGCCAGTTCGGTTCAACTCACAGAACGTTCTCGGAGTCAAGCTGAGTGGAGACCACGTGTCATCTGTCCGTCTGAGAAAAGAGCAAAGACTATTTGCCCAACGCTTCTGTCTATACAAATGGATGAGAAGTAAAGATCGATTGGTGCTATGCTAACTGGACAACAGGATTTTATTGTGTTACATATGTATTCTCTAGGCCAATATGGCTATATTAACAAATAAGCAGTACAGTGGAGCCTCCGAATTCGAACACCTCTTCACTCGAACCCGTTTGAGTTTCTTTTCCTCCAAATTTTATTTTATTTACAAAAAGGAAGTATCACGCTAAATGATACCAGCTTCCAGACACCTTGCACGTAATCCAGTCCAGTCAGTGGTGATAATGCACCAATACAGTAGCCATAAGTGCCATAAAACCCAAAAGAAGAAGATCATAGGCATACTATATTATATTATATTATATTATAGAAGTCTATGGGTGCGATTTCAGACACACCTCTCAGTATCCCCATCATAAATTAGGAAGCACCTGTACCTATTAAAGTTAGGGTCAAAACGTACGAACATATTAAATGATCATAAAGTTCTAGCAGTGGTTTGTTAAGCTGTAAACTAATCCAGCGCACAACATCGGATGTGTGTAGCTGAATCTGAGGAGCACAGGTATGTGTCGTTTAATGTCTGCACAAAACAGTTTGGGAGGAACTTCCCCTCTGAGTGTTCCCCTGAGAACTACAGTGGTGCTTGAAAGTTTGTGAACCCTTCAGAATTTTCTATATTTCTGCATAAATATGACCTAAAACATCATCAGATTTTCACACAAGTCCTAAAAGTAGATAAAGAGAACCCAGTTAAACAAATGAGACAAAAATATTATACTTGGTCATTTATTTATTGAGGCAAATGACCCAATATTACATATTAGTGAGTGGCAAAAGTATGTGAACCTCTAGGATTAGCAGTTAATTTGAAGGTGAAATTAGAGTCAGGGGTTTTCAATCAATAGGATGACAATCAGTGTGAGTGGGCACACTGTTTTATTTAAAGAACAGGCCTCTATCAAAGTCTGCTCTTCACAACACGTTTGTGGAAGTGTATCATGGCACGAACAAAGGAGATTTCTGAGGACCTCAGAGAGAGAGTTGTTGATGCTCATTAGGCTGGAAAAGGTTACAAAGCCATCTCTAAAGACTTTGGACTCCACCAATCCACAGTCAGACAGATTGTGTACAAATGGAGGAAATTCAAGATCATTGTTACCCTCCCCAGGAGTGGTCGACCAACAAAGATCACTCCAAGAGCAGGGCGTGTAATAGTTGGCGAGGTCACAAAGGACCCCAGGGTAACTTCTAAGCAACTGAAGGCCTCTCTCACATTGGCTAATGTTAATGTTCATGAGTCCACCATCAGAAGAACACTGAACAACAATGGTGTGCATGGCAGGGCTGCAAGGAGAAAGCCACTGCTCTCCAAAAAAGAACATTGCTGCTTGTCTGCAGTTTTGCTAAAGATCACGTGGACGAGCCAGAAGGCTATTGGAAGAATGTTTTGTGGACGGATAAGACAAAAATAACGCTTTTCTTTTAAACCAAAAAAGGTTATGTTTGGAGAAAGGAAAACACTGCATTCCAGCATAAAGAACCTTATCCCAGCTGTGAAACATGGTTGTGTGGTAGTATCATGGTTTGGGCCTGTTTTACTGCATCCTGGGCCAGGACAGCTTGCCATCATGGTGTTGATGGAACAATGAATTCTGAATGATATCAGAGAATTCTAAAGGAAAATGTCAGGACATCTGTCCATGAACTGAATCTCAGGAGAAGGTGGGTCATGCAGCAAGACAACGACCCTAAGCACACAAGCCGTTCTACCAAAGAATGGTTACAGAAGAATAAAGTTCATGTTTTGGAATGGCCAAGTCAAAGTCCTGACCTTAATCCAATCAAAATGTTGTGGAAGGACCTGAAGCGAGCAGCTAATGTGAGGAAACCCACCAACATCCCAGAGCTGAAGCTGTTCTGTATGGAGGAATGGGCTAAAATTCCTCCAAGCCGGTGTGCAGGACTGATCAACAGTTACAGGAAACGTTTAGCTGCAGTTATTGCTGCACAGGGGGGTCACACCAGATACTGAAAGTAAAGGTTCACATACTTTTGCCACTCACTAATATGTCATATTGGATCATTTTCCTCAATAAATAAATGACTGAGTATAATATTCGGTTTAACTGGGTTCTCTTTATCTACTTTTAGGACTTGTGTGAAAATCTGATGGTGTTTTAGGTCATATTTATGCAGGAATATAGAAAATTCTAAAGGGTTCACAAACTTTCAAGCACCTCTGTACATTCGTTCAAGGGAATTTTGTGGTTTACATCCATACTGGCAGCAGAAACGCTGTGTGATGCTGAAACGGCGCAAATTTTGCTTAGATGACAGTCCATTTGTCTGTTTTTTTTCCTTTCATTGTAGTGTGAAGATCTGTTGTTTATAAGGCTACCAGTACACAAGTAAATTTAAACATGGCAGTTAAGCTCGACAGACCAATCACTGTAGACGTGCACTACGTCTGGACCAATCGCAGCACACAGTGAAGCCAAGTGCACATTATACAGTCAAGTCATTGCTGATAATGCACCAATACAGTATGTCAACCTTCATAAAACCCAAAAGAAAAAGAACTAGGGTGAGATCACAGGCATATCATGTATATTACTGTATTGAGTATATGCACTGTGTATCTATACTTAAGGTATATAAATACCCACATATCTGCTACGTGTAACACGTTCTAGAGACTTCCACATGTCTCTAGACGCTGTTAATCCTAGCTTCTTTTTCCACCTCCTTCAACGCTGCACGTTGCGCTCTAAGTGTCATTTTGCAGGACACCCACTCTTTTTTTTCAGATCAGACTAAGAGTGATTACTTTCTGTGTTTAGTAAAGTAAGAGAAAAAAAGTTTGTAATCTTTACAAACACAAAATTGCTTATACTCGGCATTATACAAAAATCGCTCGCCAACCGATCTGCAAACGACTCCTTTTTCTGGATCTGCAGCTCAAGTCCAACATCTTTTCCAAATAAATATAATCGCTGAGCTGTAACAATGATTTAGACACAGTGACTTTTTAGCCTTTCAGCGGAAACGCAAAACCCGAACTTGTAAATTTGATCCAGCTCAGCTTCTTCAGCTTCATATCAAAGAGCAATTATTGCATTTTCCTGAGGATGCTCCTTCCAGGTGCACCTGGATGAATGAGATGTTGCTCTCTATATGAAAGCTTTGTCATGATGAAAAAATGCTCGCCCCAAGGCCAGTTTAAATCCTGAATTACTGCCTGTGAGGGTGTGTCCATCTGGCCTCAAAGGTTTTTTGGAAGCGAGCGTTTGATTAAACATTTGATTAAAACCAAATGCCAAAAGCAGTCAAAACACTTCTGTGGTTGAAGCGGAAATGCCACAAAGATTCCAACAAATAAATACCAGAAAATACCATTTCTGCTCGATACAATAAGCTACCAATTGACTATGTGGTCAGTAAGTGACGGATGTGAAGGATGTAATTTAGGCTTTCATGCCCTCCTTCAAAATGTTAACAAAAACAATAATAATCGAACCCACTTAGTTATAACACATGCTATTACATATAATAACACACACATTACACAAGCCACATCAAGCATATTTCCTTTTTAAGGACACTTAAAAACGCACTAATATGCTAAACAAAAACCTCGTAAACTAGATTCCTGTACTGGAAGGAAAAAAAGTATTGACACATACATCATTTCCATCCTTTAATGCATGCCTGCTGTTGTCTTAAGGGAAGTCTGTGGCGGTGTATATAATAAAGGCTGAGGTAGCTTCTCTCTATCATCTTATGGTGCAGAAATTGGCGAATTGATTCTTAAAAGGTTAACAAAGCACGTTAGCAGCGGCTCTGGAGCTCAGGACATTTTTGCAAAGAGTCTGCCCCAATAATAATAATAATAATAATGTAAATAATTCTACCACGATAAAGCAAAAAAATACATAAAAACCTTAATATCCAGCCAAAACACTGCTAATTAAGCAGATTGTCGCTGGATGGCTTGCTCTCAAATACCAGTAGAAATGAAATGGGATTTAATTTAAATTTCAAAAAGTTATACTCCACTCACCTGAAGAAAAATGGATTTTCTGTTTGTGCAATTCACATGACAATGCATTGATGTGCCATTCAAGCTCACTGGCTCTGTAATAGTGTGCATGTTGACCTTTCGTTTAGCGAACAAAAGGAAATAAGAACAACCTGTACTTTAAAATGTTTTCCAATACAAGTTAAAGGCATGATGCGTCTCTCGGCATGACGGCTTTTTATATTGAAAAGAAAACTGATCAAACACAGATTTGAGGTCATTCTATGAAAGAAAGCCAACATATATATCAAAACTGCAAAACTACCACGCTCATTAACTGTTTGCACCATCCTAATGATTCAGAAAAAAGTCTGTTACTGGCACCATGTGTTCCTGAGGCCTGATTTAGCAACGCTGCGAGCATTGTAATGGGCAGCCTTCTTATTTTTGTTTAGGACAAAAATATTAAGACTCACCTATTTTGAAAAAGGGCATTATGAATGTGTCTTTCAGGAAAAGTCTACACAGGTACATGGTGCAGTGTGCCCTTAAGCCATAGGAGTATTAAGTCTGAAATAAAAGCAACCTGAACAAGAATGACCTACACTGGTTGCTTCAGCCTAAACCTTAGATCACAACAAACGTGTTTACGTTTAAATTCCTGAGATGAACCACTTGAGGGATGCAGCATTTTGGGGGGCCGACAAAACCCCTTTACAGACTTCTCAAAGGGCTTCATGATGGCTACGTATCCTAAGCAGAACATGCTGTATATATGCTAGGTGAATAACGTTCTGGAAATCCTGATGGGCCATTGCTGCTGGTGGTCGCACCTCAGGCGGGCACACGGACGTCTTAAAGGGTTCTCGCCAAAACCTTACTCTGGCTTTGGGACTGGGATCATCCTGTAACAGCCATTGTTACAAGGACCCAGCAAGACGTCCAAGAGCCGTCCCAACAGTGTGCATGAATGAGGTTAAAGAGAGAGAGCTTAAATGAAGAGAACCATATTAAAAAACACACAGTAATATTGGCTTTTGCATTGGGAAGCGGAGCTGCTTTAGAGAAGATTAATTCACATCTCACGTACCATTGTTGTGAAGGGGAATTTGCCAACAGTCTCAAAGTCCCATTTCCCCTTAAAAGCGTGGGCTTCCAAAAAACAAACCAGCCAGGGGAGAGGGTGAACGGGTGCACGGCTCTCGGTTTCTCCGGTGATACCGGAAGCGACAGAAAGGAACTCAACAAGTCGGCCCGGAGCCCAGAGTTGGTCAGGCTTTCAGAAGTTTTTTTTTTCTTGTCTCAGGCGGCGGACGGATTATCCGAGCGCGATCTGGACGGTCCCGGTTCACTTTGCGCGCCTCTGTCGTTCATCCCCGACCGGCATCGGCTTCTCCGAGACAGGACACGCGCTCTGTCCTCTGCAAAGTCCAGCCGGGCTTCTTCAAAGCGCTTCGATCGGCCGTTAGAAACGCGGAGGTCCCCCCCAAAAAAGACGCGCCGTAGATCAGTGAGTATTAAACACTGCCATCACAAATCGCCTCCTCTCAGTGGCTTCTCTTCTTTTTCTTTCCGCTTTGCGCCTTCGACACCTCTTCGGTCGATCGGCGTCAAGCACTGCAGTCAGCACGGAACAAACTCGTAGGCTAATTAACGCCCGCACGCACACGCGCGCGCACAAGCCGAGCCGACGATCAGAGGCACCCGGTAACAGCTTTCCTTCTCTTAAACTTCGCTCGGTCCCAGTCCCACTTTCTCTTGGCACGTCACTCCCGAACCGTGAGGCAATTCAGGTCCACGCGAGTCCGGACCGCAGGTCGCTAATTGACAGCGCGCGCGACTGGCAGAGTGTCGGTGCGGCTGCGGCTTTGGGGCAAAATCCCGGGCCACGCGGATTACCGAACACACGCGCGCACAGCCCGGAGAGGAGGGAGGGGAGGGAGGAAGAGAGGGGAGGGGGGTTATATAAAATGTAGGTTATGCGCAATTCAGAAATAAAAAAAAGACCTAAAAGAGTAGTGGCTAAAAAAATATAGAAGTTACATGAATACAACGAGAATCCTTAACTTTTATTTATAGAACTTTCTTTAATAAAAAAAAAATGTGGAAGCTTCTGGAAATACTACACTTTATACACACGTAAAAAAGAAGGGTATATACGCAATAAAACAGCACATTTATAAAATAGCAAATTGTTGGCGAACAAGGAATTAGAGATATTTCACGTCATACTTGCTTTTTTATTTATTGTGGCACCAACAAACTGCACTGAAGCACACTTCTAGTGAACTTGCATGGTTCTTCTATAGAACAAGATTTTCTATCACTTGTATGATATATAATTAGAATATTATAGGATAATAATAATCATAAATACGACAATGATTTCTATATAAATATTTGATCATTTATATATTATATACACAGTTGCAATTTTCACAAATTAATTATGTAGCACTAAATATGTCCATTTTGTATGTGAAAAGTTATGTTAATCAAATGTATTTATTTTATTTAGTTTGCTACCATTTATTTGTTTTTTTATTTTTATTTTTGTCGTGTGTATAAAATAATGATTCACGTTCACATCTGCCCTCATCCAAAATCCTCCCTGATCCTTTTCAAATGACAATCATATGCATTCAGGACTGTAACATTAGAATTTTTTTAAATAAAGATAATTAAAAATTGTTCTGGATGAATGAAAGGATAGCCCTGATTTGTTTAGGCCTAGCTTTGAAAGCTGATGTAATATTAATATTTTATAAGCTTTATCTATTTTTTTTACAAATTCATACATATAAAAGCTACACCCAGTTAAATAAATAAGTGAATTCACACGTAACTACAATACAATGGAAATAGCTGTATGCATTTTTTTAAATAAAAAAATATCTATACTCATTCCTAAATGATTAAATATTTACTATAAGGAAGAAAATCTTTTAATTAAGATGTACGAGGCCATATGTTTTGTCATTGCTTCTTATGCAATATCTGAACATCAAATATTATACTGTGCTTTCAGGCAAGCCAGTACGGTTAGCAAAAAAGAAATAAATGAATAAAGTAATAAAGAAGTAAATAGCCTAACACATTAGCCATGAAATGCCGACTTTATAGGAATGCCTTAAAGAAATACACCTTCATGCCTGTTTAATTAAATGAGTTCAGGCGTGTTTAAGCCTAATTGTTCACAGGTTTAAAAGAAAACCATTTAGGCCTATAGGTAGAGAGAGAGAAAAAGGGACTCAGATAGTATTTTATTTTCAGTAGACTATTTGAGTATTTTAAAAGGCTCCATGCTGGGAGTGTAATGCAATCTTATGGCCAAAATATCCAGCCTTTACAAGCACACACGTGGCAGCCGAACGATCCAGTCCACGTTTCCCTCCAGCTCAGTGCAAGCAAATCTTCCGATCTAATATTAGCTCGTTCTTGCAGGTCTGACATTAAAACATGTCCGTGTTATTATTGCTGCATTTTAAAAAGGCACATTAACGCGTGGGGTTAGAGGACGAGTCTAAACGACCTTCTCTCTCCGTCTCTTTAGCAAAAGACGTCTTCTGCCTAATTATTACATTTGCAGCAAATCTTTTTTTTGCAGTTCTGTTTGTTTAATTTAAAAGTTTCTGCCTATTGAGAAAAACAAAGGAATCTTTTTTTCTATATACAGGTAGAACAGCTTACTGATAAAACAATGACTTCATGCAACAGCTGAAATAAAATGTACATTTGTAATCTAAGAAATATGTGTGTGTGTATATATATATATATATATATATATATATATATATATATATATATATATATATATATATATATATATATATATTTATATTTTTTTTTTTTAGGCATAACCAAATCCAAAATGTAGCAGAATAATCATTATATACCAAAGTATATAAAATATATTATCTTCTATTATTAGTCTGTAACAAGCAGAAATTTATTATGGTAATTATTAGTAAATGGTTAATAATAATAATAATAATAATAATAATAATAATAATAATAATATAGTTGTTGTACATACTTTGCCGTGTATAGTGTAGATTGTTTTTCTAATTTCCTAGATAAAATAAAGAAATTGTAATTAAATTCTTATTATAGGTAGTACATTATTAATATTGTTGTTCTTACTGTTAAGAAAAACGATATAATAATTTAATTTAATTTGTGATTTCATTATTTTAATTTTAAAAGTAAAAACTAATCGACAGTATGCATTTATCATCATTATTATTACAAAATAATGTGTAGTGGAAAAAACAATTAAATTACTTGATTTACCTGTAATAATTAAATTACAAACAGGAATTTAATGGGATGTAAATTAGGGTACAACGGAAATTCAGAATAAACGTTCAGTCCTATCGACTTAGCATTAAAAAAAAATTATTTGTTATTAAAAAAAAAAAAAATTCGATGAAACTGTATTAATCCAAAATTATTGCACAGTTCCTATGTAACATTATCTAGAAAAGTTTTTAAAATTAAAAATTATTTAATCCAAGTGTCAGTAGCTGTTTTAATTATTAATTTAGAAATGTTAAAAGATGAAAAACAATATCGAAACGAAATATAAAAAATAAAGCGTTAATATACATTAAAATATATTTCTGGTATATATTTATACAACATATTCGCTTTATTTGTCGCTGTGTTTCTGCTTAAAACTGAAACAAGTTAAAGTGTTTACGTAAGCGGATAGGCTACACACGGCGGAGTTTGTTTCCATTCGTTTCTAATGAATGCCTAGTTTCAGTTTCAAAGATGTTTTTTTGCTGACAGCCCAGATATTTTCTTGCTCATTTATCTTATGTTTTTTATGATTTATTGACTTAAATTACACACTTTATTGCCAAACGTGCGCTGGTGCCAAACCACCAAGAGCCCTTACCGTGTCGAGGCGCACTACCTCATGAACAACACGTTGTGCTCTGCTCCAGACAGATCTACTCCCATCTCCACAATTACAACTCTCCTGAATTATTCTCAACACTATAACATATTCCAACATAATAATTACACATCATTAACCAGAGAGTCCTCCCCATGACCATAATGTTAATCCGGGTCGGTGGTTTAGATATTTTATACATCATAAAAAATAAAAGACAGGAAAAGCAGAGCAACCCCACTGTTTTCAAACCCCCGAGCTGCAGTGTGATGGCTTTACGTTATGTGAAGCTTTCAACTGACTGGAATGGATGGGCAAATGTGTTTTAGAGAAAAGGTGTTGCTTAAAAATGGAGACAATTTAAAACCTGTGTGTTTTTTCCCCTGACGGCTCGGGTTTGTTTCTGCACTAATGCGCTCCAGCGCTTCTCTTAAAACGAGACCGCACACATTAATGTGACCGCAGTGCAGCACAAACACACACACCTTGTTAAGTTTAAGGAATACCAGAGCATTTTACAGCCTAATCTGCTGCATATTTAGCATACGGTCTCATTTCATTACATACGACTTGTCCCGTTTAACGACTGGAATAAAATAGTGAACAAACGTTCATTTCTCTAAATGGCAGTGTCCCGTTAGGATTTATTAGCTGCATTAAACGTACTGGAACAGAAAATCTGCCGTGTGCAAAAGTCACCAGTCCAGATGATCCTCACTTGGTCTCAAGACTGTCAGGTCTCGAAGCCTAATTGGGACATGAGTGGCCTCAAAGTTTGCACCGGAAGAACTTTTTCATAATCATTATACAGGTGGAGTAAGTGCCTCCATTTCGGCGTGTCCGCACCGCAGGAACTGGGGACGACTGTAGTTCTTAGGATGCCATATAGGGCCTTTTGTAGCGCCTATTTCAGGGTAGGTACTTTTCCCAGCAGATAGGAACCCTGAGTGTCGTCTGCTCCAGTATGAGACCCAAGATTATAGTGACTGGTCCAGACAAGTGCCAGTAAGGGTTTTCGCATCAAACAGTTCTAGGGACTAATTAGAGGAACTACCCTCCACAGAAGTCCTCCAAGAACGACATTCGTTTGCAGGGATGTTATTGGTTTGCATTCGGAAGCGAGTAGGAATGCGGTGTGGCGCTGAAGTGATGTAAGGCACAGATACTTGGGTCACTCAGGGTTCCTACGGGCTGACAAAAGACCCTATCTTTGAAATAGGAGCTAAAAAAGACTCGTATCTATACCTATAGTGGATACATGACCTTTTAAGAACTACACGTCCATAGTTCTCTCGGTGCGAACACGTGACAAAGTGGACACAGTTCTAAGAACTATGACACGGTTCCTCCGGTCCGAAAGCAGCTTGTATTTTCCCTTGTACTTCACCTTAATCAGCTAATGAGGTCAATATTTTCTACTTTCAAGTTTGTCTTTATATATATATATATATATATATATATTATATAATAGATATCTATATATATCTATATATATATCTATAGATCTATCGATCCGATAGATGATAGATAGATAGATTGCTAGATAGATAGATAGATAGGGGACATTACTATAATTAAATCTACTATATAGTACACTATTTATGAACCGACCAGGGGAAGGACACTGGTCGGGTGGAAAAAAAAAAAAAAAAAAAAAATTAGTGGGGATAAGGACTGAGGGACTCAAATGGCAGGAAAAAGGAACAAAATATGAAGCAAAGGCATCGATAAGAAGGGATAAGGAAGGAATCGTATACACCTTGGCTGAATAGAGAGGGAGCGGATGCAGCCCAGAGAAAGCCCATCGCTCGATTGAGCGTCTCAGGCTGTGGTTCGATCCTGCGCTTCCGTGCAGTGAGTGGCGGTGAGTTCCACTACAACCAACTGGCCGTGGAGAGAAGGGTGGGCGCAGCGAACGAGGAGTAAGGGCCAAACGGAGGCGCCGTACAAAACGGACTCAAACAAAGTGCTGCGGGCGTCACAAGGGCCTATAATTAGGAATAGAATGATGTGACCCTAACAACTAAAGCTCCTGAAACAGGAGGGCGGTAGTTGAATTAAACGCAACAAGAAGGGAGATCCGCTTACCACGAACTCGCGGACGAGCCGCGCAAATGCGCGGTGGGGATCTCAACGGAGAACCAGGGATAGCCTAAGCGTTCTCCGAACTTCCGTCCCGCGCTGCCGGGGTCGCAGCGTCAACAACACCAGCACAGCGAAGACAAAATCACTTGCCCGAGGGAAGAAGGAATCACGCAGGGAAACCAGCAATCCGAGGGATAGAGGCTGGTGCGACGGCGAGCGGGTCCGCGGGGAGCGCAGCGGATGTTAGGAGGAAGAGAGGTCAGTATCGATAATCTTGTCCCTATAATCCGACCTAATTCCCGGACAATTTTACCTCGAGTCTCCCGAGCTCTACTCGCTGATCCGCTTATCGACCAAGTCTACCGGTAAGCCTAACGGGGAGCGTGCTCTTGAGGTTCTTGGCTTAGTAAATGAACGATTCATGTAGAACGGTAGATAGTGCGCCGGCGGGCGGCATTAGGGGAAGCGTTATTTATAGCGGTTCGAACGCCATATTCCGCGGCCGGCGACGGCGACCCCCCCGCCTTGGGCTGTTTGGACCGTCACCGCACCCCCACCCCCGAGGGGCTCCCCCGACGTCCCCAGACCGGCGGCCCTATCCGCCGGAAGTCCCGGATCAGGGACCGGTCCAGGATGTGCCGGTCGGGAACCCAGGAGCGCTCCTCCGGGCCGTAACCCTCCCAGTCGACTAAGTACTGAGTGCTGCCTTGCACGCGGCGGGAGTCGAGGAGTCGGCGCACAGTATACGTCGGACCCCCCTGGACGATGCGAGGGGCAGGCGGCCGAGCGGGAGGAGCAAGGGTCCGACAAAGGACGGGCCTGAGTTGGGAGATGTGAAAGGTGGGGTGGACCCTCATGGCCTGAGGGAGGTCGAGCCGGTAGGTAACCGGGTTGATCCTTCGCACCACTTTGAAGGGCCCCACGAACTTCGGCCCCAACTTGCCCCTGGACCCTCTGAGGGGGAGGTGCCGCGCAGACAACCACACCCGCTGGCCCGGACGGAAAGACGGAGCAGGTTGGCGTCTGCGGTCCGCCGTGCGCCGCATGCCCTCCATCGCCCGGCGGAGGAGTGCTCACGCATTGGTCCAGGCCCTTTTGCAACGACCGACAAAGCGTGCGGCCAAGGGAACTCCGGCCTCTCTTTCCTGTTCGGGGAAGAGAGGTGGAGGGAAGCCGAACTGGCACTCGAAGGGCGACATGCCCAGAGCGGAGTGCCGTAGGGTGTTGTGGGTGAACTCCGCCCAGAGCAACTGCTCTGACCAGGTGGAGGGGTTCCTGGACGTGAGGCACCGGAGCATGGTGGCCAGGTCTTGGTTGACGCGCTCCGTTTGGCCGTTGGACTCGAGAACCCCCGAGGACAGGCTGGCTGTGGCCCCTAGGAGGCGGCAAAAGGCTGTCCAGAACCGACTAGCAAATTGCGGGCCCCGGTCCGACACCAGGTCGCTGGGCAGGCCGTGGACCCGGGCGACATGGAGGAGGAAGAGGTCAGCCGTCTCCCGTGCCGTGGGCAGCTTGGGCAATGCCACAAACTTGCAGGCCTTGGAAAATCGGTCGACAATCACGAGGATGACGGTGCAACCCCGAGAGGGGGGAAGGCCCGTAATGAAGTCCAGCGATATGTGGGACCAGGGCCGAGAGGGGACAGGGAGTGGCTGAAGGAGGCCGCTGGGTTGCTGCCGGGGGGTCTTGTTTCAGGCACAAACCTCGCAGGCGGCGATGAAGGCGTCCGCCTCCATGCCGGACCACCAGAAGGTCCGTCTGAGGAACTCGTAAGTCCAAGCGCCTTCCGGGTGCGCCGTGAAGGGGGCCTCGTGGCCCCAGCGCATGACCTCCCTGCGAGCAGAAGCAGGGACGAACCTGCGGCCTGGTGGGCCATTCCCGGGGTCGGGTTCACGGCGGAGGCCCCTGGTGATGGCCTGGTCGACTTCCCAGGTGAGGGCACCGACGAACCGGGCGGAGGGAAGTACGGGGTCAGGCGCGGAGGGCGCCTCGGGGGGATCCCACTGCCTGGAGAGGGCATCAGGCTTCACGTTCCTAGAGCCGGCCGGAAGGATACCGTGAAGTTGAACCTGGCAAAGAACAGCAACCAACGAGCCTGACGGGCGTTAAGGCGTTTGGCCTGCTGTATGTATGCCAGGTTCTTGTGGTCCGTCCAGACCAGGAACGGGTGCTTGGCCCCCTCCAACCAGTGGCGCCACTCCTCTAAGGCCAGTTTTATGGCCAGGAGTTCCCGGTCGCCGACCGGGTAATTGCGCTCGGCGGGTGTCAAGCACCGGGAAAAATAGGCGCAGGGGCGGAGCTTGTGGGCTGGAGCAGTCCGTTGGAAGAGAACGGCCCCAACTCCCATTTCGGACGCGTCTACCTCGACGACGAACGCCTCCTCGAGGTCAGGGAAGTAAAGCACGGGCGGATTGGTCAGGAGCCTCTTGATCTCCAGGAAGGCCCGTTCCGCCTCCTCCGACCAGCGGAATGGCCCGACCTCCTTACGGGTGAGGGAGGCGGGACGGCGGTGGTCCCGAAGTCCCTGACGAACCGACGGAAGAAATTGGCAAAGCCCAGGAACCGCTGGACCTGCCACACCGAAGAGGGACGGGGCCACTCCGCCACCGCCTGGGTCTTGGCCGGGTCCATGCTCAGACACCCATGGGAGACCACAAACCCCAAGAAGGAGACAGAGGAGGTATGGAACACCGACTTCTCCAATTTCACAAATAGGCGGTTGGCGAGGAGAAGCTGGAGGATGCGGCGGACGTGCCGGACGTGTTCCGCCTTTGTCTTGCTGAAGATGAGGATGTCGTCGAGGTAGACGTAGACATACCAGTCGAGGGCCTCTCGCAAGACGTCGTTAATGAGACGTTGGAAGACGGCGGGGGCATTCATGAGGCCGAAGGGCATGACCAGGTACTCATAATGCCCCGTGGGCGTAAGGAAAGCCGTCTTCCACTCGTCCCCCGGCCGAACACGGACAAGGTTGTAGGCGCTCCTGAGGTCCAGTTTGGTGAAAATCCTGGCACCCTGGAGCGCCTCAAAAGCCGTGTTCATAAGAGGCAGGGGGTAACGGTCCTTGACCGTTATGGCGTTGAGGCCCCGGTAGTCAACGCAGGGACGAAGGGACCCGTCCTTTTTCCCCACAAAAAAGAAGCCCGCCCCTGCGGGAGAAGAGGACGGTCGAATGAACCCCGCACGTAAGGCCTCGGCGATGTACGACTGCATGGCCTCCTGTTCGGTGCGATTGAGGGAGAAGAGCCTCCCCCGAGGGTGGGAAGCACCGGGCAGAAGGTCGATGGCGCAGTCATACTCGCGATGCGGAGGGAGACGCAGGGCTTCCCCTTTGCTGAACACCCTGCCCAAATCCTTGTACTGGGCTGGGACTGAGGAGAGGTCCGGCCCGGGCTGTTGCACCGGAGGAGTAGGCGGGGGAATGAGGCAGGCCTCCAGACACCTAGGGGACCAAGAAAAGACCGAGCCAGACTGCCAGTCAATAGAGGAGTTGTGGTGTTGGAGCCAGGGAAGTCCCAAAACCAGTTGGTTATGGGGTGTTTGAGTGAACAGGAGAGGCAGCAGCTTGGTGTGGTCCCCGATGGCCACCTGGAGGGGGGAGGTCTGGTGCGTAACGGGACCGCAACCCAAGGAACTAAACGACCGGGGCCGCTGGAGAACCTCCAACCAAGCGTGGAGCTGTTGGGCAAGGCGAACGTCAATAAAGTTTCCGGCAGCCCCAGAATCGATCAGGGCCCGAACGGCCTTGAGGGGACCCCCTCCCGGGCCAATACTGGCCTGTAGGAAGAGACCAGACTGGGGAGGTTCGGGCGCGTCTAGGACCGGCCTCCCCGCCCGGTCCCGGCCCTTGTGTTTCCCAACCAGCGTGGAGATCCCGCCCTGGAACCCGAAGGTGGGTTCCTCGGCGTCTCTGCTGGTCGGAGGGTACATGACTTGGGCCCGAGCGGGCCAAATGGGGTACCGAGACCCGCGGGCGGTGGCCTTTTCCCGGGCCTTCTGGCGTCGGCAGGTGTCCAGGGACGTAGCGAGGGCGTAGAGGTCATTGAGGGTCGCAGGAGGATCACGTGTGGCCAGGTCGTCCTTGAGACCCTCACTGAGGCCCTTCTGGAAGATCGCCATAAGGGCCGGGTCATTCCAACCGTTCTCAGCGGCCAGGGTCTGAAAATCGATGGCGTACTCGGCCGCCGAGCGTGAACCCTGAACGAGCTCAGTGAGTCGAGTCGCGGCGTCCCGCCCGCCATGGGGATGAAAAAACGTTTCCTTAATGGCTTGGGTAAAGGCGGTTTCAGTGTTGCAGACCTCAGAGCCTGACTCCCACTGGGCCGTGGCCCAGGCCAAGGCACGGCCCGAAAGCAGGGAGATATTATAAGCCACCCAAGAGCGTTGCGTGGGGAAGCGGGAGGGCTGCAGCTCGAACGTCAGCGAGCATTGCAGTGGAAAGCCCTTGCAGCGTTCCGCTTCCCCCGCGAACCTCTCGGGAGCGGCGATAGGGGTATCCCCCGTGGCAACAACCCTAGGTGCCGGGGCAGGAAGATCAGGCGCCCCCTGGGGCGGAGGCGTACTTGCGAGCTTGGCCGTCAGCTGAGTGACCGCCAAGGTAAGGTCCTGCACCTGTTGCACCAGGGCCGTCAGTTGCTGCTCATGCCGACCAAGGGTGACGCCATGGTGCTGGAGCACAGTCCCCGCCGTTGGGGAGGGTTGAGGGGGAGGTGCACCTGCTGAGTCCATACTGGGCGCACTATACTATTAGGAACCGACCAGGGGAAGGGGCACTGGTCGAGGGAAAAGGGATGAGGAAGGAGGACTCAAATGCAGGAAGAAAGGAACACAAAATATAGAGCAAAGGGAATTTGATAATAAGGGATAAGGAAAGAAGCGAATACACCTTGGTGTAATAGAGGGGGAATGGATGCAGTCCAACGGAGAAAGCCCTGACGCTCGTGTGAGCGTCTGAGGCTGGGATTCGATCCTGCGCTTCAGTGCAGTGTGTGGCGAGTGAGTTACCACTACACCAAGTGGCCGTGAGAGAGGAGGGGGGCGCAGCTGAATGAGGGAGTAAGGGCAAACGGAGGCGCCGTACACAACGGACTCAAACTAAGGCAGCGGGCGCCAAAAAGGGCCTATAATAAGGAATGGGAATTGATATGAACCTAACAAACAAATGCCCCTGAAATGGTAGGGCGGTTAGGTTGAATTAAATAAAACAAAAGAAGATCGCTTACCAGCGAACTTCCAGCGGTGGGGGGGGGATCTCAAAGGAGACCCAGGGGATAGCCGTAGCGTTAGCCGAAGCTCCGGCCGCGCTGCACGGGGCGCGCAGCGTCAAACAAACACACAGCACAGCGAAGGACAAATCACTTGCCCGAGGGAAGGAAAGCACGCAGGGAAACCAGCAATCCGGAGGGAGAGAGGCTGGGCGACGGCGAGCGGCCGCGGGGAGCGCAGCGGATTTTAGGAGGAAGAGAGGTCAGTAGCGATAATCTGTCCCTATAATCCTACCTAATTCCCTGACAATTTTACCTCGAGTCTCCCGAGCTCTACTCGGCTGATCCGCTTATCGGACAGTCTACCGGTAAGCCCTAACGGGGATCGCTACTGAGGTTCTTGGCTTAGTAATGAACGGATTCATGTAGAACGGTAGATAGTGCGCCGGCGGGCGGCATTAGGAAGCGTTATTTATAGCGGTTCGACCGCCATATTGCCGCGGCCGGCGACGCCCCCCGCCTTGGGATGTTTGGACCGTAACAACTATATACACTATATATTATCCTACTGTGCTTTACTCTGTATCTGTATATAGTGCATCATAAACAAATGTATACTTTTCATTATTGTTCTATCCTTATTTATTGTTAGATTTATTTTCATGTTTCCTTATTTTATTCTTACCCTTAAAAGTTGTGCAATATTTCTTAGTGACATGTAGTGTTCTATGTACCTTCTGCTGTAACAATTCAGTTTCCCTCTACACTAATACAATTCTATCAATCCATCCATCCATCCATCTATCTATCAAGGCAACCGCCATCCTTAAACATACTTGTACCCCGGTAAATTTATAAACCCAAGAGAAACACAGCACTGATTGTGTGTTGTATACACCTCCATCATCGTTGTTGTGGTATATCGTTCAGAGCGTCACTTCAGCGTTCCTCCTGGTGGTGCGAATGCAAACCAAAAAAGGTCTGGAATGACTGTAACTCTGGAGAATCTGTGTGTGTGAAATAACTACTGCAGTTTCCATCATTAAGTTCAATTGTGTCAAGACATTAGTAGGAAAACCAACAAAACTGATAGAACTGCTCTGGTCTGGGATGCAAGGCAAAATCCTCATATCACTGCCAAGAAGCTACAGGGAAGGAGCGCTACGGGAGTAGTGGTACACCGAGAAGAGTCATCAGATGAAAACCTGACCTGCGCTCTGACAAAATTCGCCGTCTGAAGTACGCGACGCAACTGGGTCATAAAGCGTAACGTGACGTGGTTGGTTAAAACAGAGCTTGGACTTCCTGAATACCATCAAAGGTACATCATATAGTCGAAAGTTTGTGGACAGCCCTTCTAATTACTGAGCTTTGCCATTTCACCAACACTCGTCACACTTGTCACACTTTCAAAATATAAAGCGTACATTTTTGGATTCTCCACCAACAGTGGCAGTAGAATGGGTTGTACCGATACCCCAGTGGCTCTCAATATGACTCATTAATAGGTTTCTGCTTCCAAGTCAGTTCATCAACTTTCTGCCCTGCTGTTCTTAAAGTCCACAGAGAATTGGTTCGCCAACTCTGATTGAGAACTTGGCTTGTCCATATCAGACACAGTGAAATTTCAATGGAATGAGAAAAGTGAGCCAGGGCTTATTGTCGAACATAGTCGCCAACCTCACAGCCTTTTCTACCAATCTAGTGGAAAGCCCTTTCAGAAGAATAACGGCTGTTGTAGCAGCAAAGGTGGGGAAAATCAATATATTAATACCCATATTTTTGGGTGTCCAAACACTTTTATCTATATAGTGTATATTAGCAGAAATAATGAGCAGGAAGTCAATAAATCGCATTGGCTGTTAATGGCACTGCAAATGCCATGCAGATAGAAAGAAGACTGATTAAATATCCGAAAAAAAATAAATTAAAAAAAATTTCACAGAAGCCTGCGTCTTCGAAACCAGCGAATAAACTGAAGCCGATAAACAAGTCGATCCAAACCATGCTTCAATATCAAAACCCAATCTTTTGGAAGCCTTTTCAAAACTTAAATATTATTCAATCTGAGAACAGTGTTTAGATCTCAAACCTGCTGTGCATGCAAGACCAGAATCGTTCTTAATACGCTCTGAAAAGGGTAGTGGGAAAAAAAGTCAGCGAGAACACAAAGCCTTCACTAGACAAACAAAGACTTCGCTAAGCTACAAGCAACATTTGGAGGTTTGTTCTACCCAGGAGGGTGGTTGACACGATGCCCAACTTTTTAATTACACCAAATTATGTGCTTAATTCATTTATTTACTTCTACTCTCATGTTACAACAAATCATTTCTAAAAGAATGCTAATCAAAGCGGAGGATGAAGCTGAACAAGAAAAGTGAAACACCTAGGAATAAAGTAAAAAAAAAAAAAAAAAAGACTGGCAGATGTGGCAGAGGTATAATGACTGCCTTCAATCAATTCCACACCCCAAAAGATTTATAGTCTGAGCGACACCTCAGATTCCAGACTGTCACATTAAAGATCGTGTCAAAATGGTACGGTTTCCTCTGATGACTCCGCATTACTCTAGAACTGATGACAAAAGCCTGGCTTTGTCACTGCACACAGTAAAACTGAACTAAAAAATGGTTTCTCATTCTTAATATAATCAGCGATTTCTATCATCGAGGACCCCAGAAGGATTCCACTCAGAACATGTTTGTATGGTTCATAGAGCAGCCGACATGGTTTGCGTTATGACTTGGTCACTGGCCACTTTATTATTTACACCTTTCTAGTACCAGGTTGGTCTCCCTTTTGCCTTCAGAACTGCCTTCATTCTTTATGGCATAGACTCAACAAGGTGCTGGTTCCTCAGAGATTTTGGTCCATATTTGCATGAGAGCATCATGCCAATCTCCCGTTCCACCACGTCCCAAAGGTGCTCTATTGGACTGCGATCTGGTGATTGCAGAGGCCGTTTGAGTTACAGTGAGCTTCAAGAAACCAGTTTGAGATCATTGTGAGCTTTGAGACATGGTGCGTTATCTTTCTAGAAGTAGCCATCAGAAGCTACACTGTGGTCATAAAGGGATGAACATGGTCAGCAACAATACTCAGTTAGGCTGTGGAGATTAAACGACGCTCATTTGGTATTAAGGGGCTCAAAGTGTGGCAAAAATATCTCCCAAACCATTACCCCACCAGGCAGGACTGATCCACATTGTTCACGCTAAATTCTGACTACCATCCGAATGTCGCAGCAGAAATCGAGACTCTTCCAAGCAGGCAACCTTTTTCCTTCTTCTGTTGCTCTTAGCTGATAGAGGCACCCAGTGTATTCTGTTGCTGTAGCCCATCTGCTTCAAGGTTTGACTTTTCTTCCCCATTGTGATGCTGGACTTCAGCAGGATCAGGTCTACATGCCTAAATGCACCGAGTTGCTGACGTGATTGGCTGATTAGATATTTCCGTTAACAAGCAGTTGAACCTAATAAAGTGACTTGATTCTTCCATGTTAACCAATTTCAGTAAAATTACCAAAACCAAGCATGAGGTTGACACAAATCAGAAGTCGTCCAAAATGTACTCAATTGGCCAAGACACGTTTCGTTTTGTATCATCAGAGTTTGGTGTCTGACATACATGCACTTGCATCAAAAACTATCTAGTTTAGATTTACAGCATTTTAAAAGAAACCAGTACATTGAAAGACTAACAGCTGAAAGATTTTTACAAGGTACAGATCAAGCAATTAAAGCTTAAGAACTTTGCTCAAGAGCTCAACAGTGGTAACTTGGGAACCTTCTGGTCAATAGTCCAGCGTCAGCACTGTCACTGTTCTAAATGAAGGTCACACGTAGTGGTGTTTTTCTGGGACAGAGTATGACAATGTATTTTATATAAATTACACCACAGTCTAGCTTGACACTGACATTATGGCAAAACTTGGACAACCAGAATTTTTCTTCATAGCACAATATGCTATTACACTGATCCTCTCAGAGGTCTCTGTTTTTTTTAAGCTCAAAAGCAGGCCGAAGGTCAATAATCTGAAATGTAATGAAGACATCCATGAGCATGGACCAGGGCTCATACCGAACTTTGCTATGCTACAGGTTATTATGAACGTTGAGGATTCCCTGAGCCCTATGGCAGTTCTCAAGTTTTTCAAAGTCACGGCTTGAAATATAATACTTTTCCATTCATTCATCTTCAGAAACCGCTTCATGCTGGTGAGGGCTGTGGTGGATCTGGAGCCTATCCCAGAAACTCTGGGCGCACGGCTGGAATACACCCTGCACTGGGTGCCAGTCCCTCACAGGAATACTAAACTTGCTCGACTTGCTCATGTGTGACAAAGCCAAGAAATGACAACAAACAAAAGATCGACTTTTTGCTCAACTGTAGAGCAAAAGTAAACCACTGTTTTGGGTACATGTGTTCAGAAGGATGCACCCACTGTCTTTCCTGGCTCTTCTTTAAAGGAAAGTACTGATACACTGGAGAGCTTCTTTGATAATACACACACATGCTCCCATCATCTGTCCCTATCCCAGTCCTTCTTTATCCACCCTACCCCCAACCTTCCGCAGTGTATTCACTCTCATCTGCTCTCTTGGCTCTCGGCGCAGATTAAAATCACTCTCAGTGAGCATCGTGTGCTACTTGCTACTTGTGAGTCCTTAAATCCTACCCAAAGTACTGTGCAAAAGTCTTAGGCCACCATTAGAATTTTTGTTTGAGCAATGCTATAATGACCATATATAGTGGGTCAAAAAAGTATTTAGTCAGTCACTGATTGTGCAAGTTCTCCTACTTAGAAAGATGAGAAAGGTCTGTAATTTTCATCATAGGTACACTTCAACTATGAGAGACAAAATGAGAAAAAAAAAAAAAATCTAGGAAATCACATGTTGAATTGTAAATTATGGTGGAAAATAAGTATTTGGTCAATAACAAAAGTTCAACTCAGTCCTTTGAAACATAACCTTTGTTGGCAAGAGATGACAGAAATAACATATTGGACCCAAAAATTTAAAACTTGAATGAATCACTCCGTAATCCTCTTTTCCACTGGTCTTTTTTCTACTCTGGTGAGCTTAAGTGTCTCTTAGCTTTTTCAACCTGTATGCCTTCTGAAAAAGTGGTTTCTTGCCTGCTACCCTTCCAAAAAAAGACCACCTGATCAAGCTCCTTCGGACTGTAGAAGGGTCGACTTGGCATAATTGTATATGGTCATTATACCATTGCTGAAACAATAGTATAGATAATCTAAATGGTGGCCTAAGACTTTCGCACAGTAATGTATGTCTTAATATAGTAACTTGACTTGGACTTTTCTCTTCAACAATGAATAACACACTTCACACTTTATCATATTTATGGTGGTTTTGGCCAGAAAAAACACAACCGGTTCATATGGGGTCTCAATCATGACTCAAGATGATTAAAGACTTTACTCTAACATGGGAGGTGACATAACTTCAACTTTAAAGTCAATGTTATGCCATCATCAGTGTCACTAAATAAGGGCACTGACTGCTCCTACATGTATTAATCTACTTGTAGTGAACATGATCTATACAATCCACATAGAACCTTTAAGGATCCCCCAAGGGTGATAGCTGAACCCTTACTACATGATTGTATTGTTAAGGGTTGTATCCCTTGGTTGGGTTTCTGCACACACCCAATTTCTTGACACCTGTTCGTACACTGGCACAGGTTCAGTTAATCTGTGGTTGCCATAAAATGCCAGAAAATTTGAATCATCTACGTCTTCATCTACATCCATCTTCACATGTCCATAAAAACCATTTTCTACATTCCCAGATCCACAAATCATTATAGGCATCCAATTGCAACCAATGTAAAGAACACAGAGTAAGAACCAGAGGTGTAGACCACATGCACATACAGTACTGTGCAGAAGTCTTAGGCCACCATGCCATTTAGTTGTTTTGCATTGGTACAATGACCATATACAACATTGTCAACGACTGGACCCAAAACTTTTAAACTTGGATTTGTCACTCCATAATAGTCTCTTCCACTGATCTTCATACCAATCTTTGTGAGATTTGGCATATCTTAGACAATTCACTCTGTTCCCCTTCCAAAAAAGTGGTTTCTTGGCTGCTACATCCTTCCAAAAAGACCATTCAAGCTTCCCATCAAGCTTTTTCAGACTGTAGAAAGGTCAACTTGGCATCCCGATGAAGCTGGCAGATGCTCCTATTGCCTATGTGTAAGGTGAGGGCACACTAAATACTTTCCACCGTAGCCCATTTCAGTTTATTATAATATATGGTCTTTATACCGTGGCTAAAACAATGATATATCTAATGTAATGGTGGCCTAAGACTTCTGCACAGTATTTTGTACAGGGTGGGCCATTTATATGGATACACCTAACTAAAATGGAAATGGTTGGTGATATCAACTTCCTGTTCGTGGCACATTAGTATATGGGAGGGGCGAAACTTTTCAAGAGGGTATGGGAATGGTTGGTGATATCAACTTCCTGTTTGTTTAACTTCTGAAAGAATAAAAGAATAAAACTCATGAAAGAATAAAACCGAGCACACCATTGTTTTTCTTGTGAAATTCTCAATAAGTGTGATGTGTTACATGACCCTCTTCCCATTGGAAATGATAAAGTTGGATCCAAAATGGCCAACTTCAAAATGGCCGCCATGGTCAACACCCATCTTGAAAAGTTCCCCCCTCCCAAATACTAATGTGCCACAAACAGGAAGTTGATATCACCAACCATTCCCATTTTATTTAGGTGTATCCATATAAATGGCCCACCCTGTATATAAAGTAAAGCCAAATGACTTTGTTTTATCAGGCTGGTTTGGTAAATAAACTTCTCTTGATGATATCACTCACAGAAAAATGTAAATAAAAATATAATATTTTAACACATTTCAGAATTCCTTGGCATTTGGTATGTTCTCCCATTTGTTGTATGACAGCATGCACTCGAGCCGGCATGCACTCCATCCTGTGATGTTACTGAATGTTCGGTCTTCAGGTGCCCCCATAAATGCTCAGTGGGGTTTAGATCAGGAGACTGGAACAAAGTCCATGACAGACAGCACTGCTTGATCATTTTTGGTCTTAAGTAGTTGTTGCAAAGCTTTGAGGTGTGTTTTGTTTCATTATCTTGATGAAGTAGGAGTCCTTCACTAGAGGGTATGGGATGCCTCTGAAGAATAGAATGGTACTTCATCAGGGTCGAGTTGATTCTGTGCAGACGCCCAACTCCAGAGCAGCCCCAGACTTAAATACTCCCTCTGCCTCGCTTCACTGCTGGTTTAGAACACTGTGGTATCAATCTCTCTGCTGTTCTTCTCCTTCCATAAACCATTCTGTTCCTGCCATAAATTTCAAACTTGGATCAGTAAAAACAGTAAAAATGACTTCTTTCCAGTCTGCTGTGAAGTGTTTGTACATCTTAGCCAATAGTTTTGCCTTGTTTACAGACTGCTACTTGTCCTTGGAGACCACTACTACTTAGCCTTGTTTTCACTTTAGTTTTGCTGATTGGAGTCGCTCACTCTTTATTTAATACATTCTCAATCTGAGCAGTAGTAGCTGTTCTGGCTCAGTGTGTAGTTGTGGTTTATCGCCATTTAAGCACAAGTAGGCTATACATGGCACATGTACAGAAATGTTCTAGTTGGATATAAGAGAAAGGATACATTTTTATACTCAATTTGGCATTTTGTATTAAGAAAATCTAGAAAGTCCAGAATCTTCTTAAGGAAATTTCTTTTAAAGAGTTCTTTCATATTGCTGTCCTTACAGTAGTCGATGACGGGGCATTCTATTAAGATATGTTTTATTGTCAACAATGTGTCGCAGTTTTGGCAAGATGGTGCATCTTCCCCAAGGAGGAGGTGTCAGGGCAGGTGTGGTCTGATTAGACACTGGATCTTGCCACAGGAGAGTGTAAAATTCTTCCGCTCTACTCTATAAAACGGCTCGCAGAGGATACTTTTGGGTAGTGTACCTCTTGGGGAGAAATCGTTGACTGCTAGACATTCCTCTACGACATATTTTCCCAAAGCATCTGGAGTACAGGATGTGCAGATCCTCCACACTCAGTTTATAGTTTGCTGAAGCTGGGCCCATAAATGCTCGAATGACGATAAATCTGGTGACCGAGCAGACCATGGAAGTGCTGCAATCTGGCGGAGACATTCCTGGGAAACCCTTGCTGTGTGTGGGCGAGCATCATCCTGCTAAAAATGCCATTTGGATGCCCTCACATATGGCTACAGGATGTCACAGAGTTGTTAGTGTCACTTGTATCACTTCTAGGGTTGACCGACTGTCCGATGTGATGGCTCCTAAGATCATCACACCAGCAGTTGGGGCAGTGTGTCAATCCACAGGAAAGGCAGGATTGAGGCGCTCACCATGAGGCCTCCATACTCGAACCCGACCATCATTGGATCCCAAAAAGAACTTTCTAAAAACAATACGCCCTCAGTCCACGTTTCTCGTTCATGACACCACTGCAAACGAAGGTGACGATGTCTGGCTTTCAATGTCAGGACACATAATGGGTGTCATGACAACAAGTTTCCCTCTGCTAAGTACCGGGCAGAGACAGGGGTGTGTAGTAAGAAGCTTCAAGTCTCTGAGTGTGTCGTAGAGGCATTCCAGCATCAGCGTTCTCTCACCAAGTGGTACACAAAAGTATCCTCCATGAGCCTTTTATACAGCAGCGGGAGAAGCACTTTCACGACCTCTTGTGGCAAGACCCATGGCTAAACAAAGCGCACCTGTACTCATTTACATATCTGCCTGAGATGGAACTGCATGCAGAGATATGCAACAATCCATCATTTCTATATGGGTGCTTTATTTGTTGTGTCAATGAGCGTGGTTTATTCTTAGTGTTATTTCTAGTGTAATTCCATTCCTCTTGCCATGTGTTTTTACAGAGGGTTCTGACTTTGTAGAAGGCGTCTATGGGTTGGACATGGCACCAGTTTGTCTGCTTTTTCATTACCTGTTATGTTGAAATGCCAGGGGATCCAACTCCCTGTTCTTTTAGGTCCTTCTCTGTAGCTAGATGCTCAGAGATAATGGGGTGATCAGTTTGGAGGGATTCTGTCTGCCAGGGAATAAAGCTTTTCGTATTGGTCTTCCTATGGTGCAGTCACTTTGTCTGCCTGAGCGTAGTTCAGATACAAACGATCCAGTTTTTGGCAAAACAGTGCCATGCACTGACCCTTTAGAAACCTTCAGATTAGCCATGATGAGATGGTGAGAAAATTCCAATTTGATTAGAACCATTTGCCACACTCACTCAACCCCGATGCTGTATTTCACTCTGTCACGATGCTATATAACGTTCTTCTGAACACCTGAGGTGCAGCCATGTTTATAACAACAGGTGAACAACAGTTGCAAATGTGTCAACTTAAACAAGCTACTGGGGAGGGGATTAAATTCTCACAGCGGTCTCACCTCCCTCAGACACGACTAGGCTGGAGGTACCACCAAGACTAGAACTCGACTGACCACTCGGCCACCCGAGCACATAACATATATTTTATATGCTGGTGCCTTTCTATGAAAATACTCTTGTGGCTCTAGAGAACTGCACAAAGTTTTATTAATATTCATATGTTCCATTTTCCATTCACACATATTGAAACCATTTTTGATGGCACAATCCGGCTGCACGCATTTAAATACGTGACAGATGTGTTCTATTTATTTTGAAAATCAACCTTAAATAAAATAGACAAGAGTTATTTTTATGGTTTTCTGCTCTATCCAAAAACATATTTTTATAAGCATTCTAATGTATTCAAATAACATGGAGATGAATTTCCAAGCCAGTCTGCTATCTTTTATTGACTCGACACAATAACCTTCACCGAAAATGCCAGCTCACGTACGTTTGCTCTCCATCATGACCTTATAAGCAGAACATAGCTTATGGCCATCAGATTGTGGTGACCATTTGTGGCCATGCTAGTCAGCTGGCTGGCTTTACTCGGCTTAACATCGTCCTTTACTTACAGCTGAAACGGACTAGCCAAATGGAGCAAATCCTCCATTTTGTGCCAGCAGATGATGCCTCAAATGAACCAGCCACCATTTTGGATCCATTTCCTCCCCCAAGTCTGCCCAAGGGTAGATCTACCATTTTTCTGAATCTGATTGGTCACCGCTATGAATATATTCATCAGCACCACTGGCCAAATCCAACACGAAGTGCCAGTCTAGGAGTAGATGTCTTGACTGTGAAGAAATCTGCATCATTCATTCGACCATTGCTTTGTTACGAAAACCTTTCAGCCAGCAGCTGCAGAACCAAACACGGAATTGGCACTATATTGGAGGTTGGATTTCCAGATGAGGGAGGAAGCCTGTGGGAGTTTGGGAGGGTCAGCGCCCTAACCGTGGGTTGCAGAGGGGGTTCACTGGCTTGAAATACAGGATGGCAGAGGTAGAGACAAATGGAGATAGAGGATTTCAGCGCCTAAGCCATGAGCTGGACAGATACGTCTATATTAGGGGAAATGAGGGACGTTACAAAATAAATAGCATTCCCTTTGAAGCGTCAGACATAATTTATATAGTACTAGATTTCCCTTAATGGAATTATTTTTGTGTTGCTTTTTTGCAGCACAGAGTTTCACCAACACAACAAGGGTGAGAAAAATTGGATTGATACTAATTTCTTGGCGTGCCGATTCATTGATCAACCATCCTGAACGAGAATGCTTTTAATAAATAAATAAACAAATTAAGGTTTAATAAGGATCTCCATTAGTAGGCAGATCCCTCATCCAACTCCCTTCATGAACTCAAATTCTACAGAGAAAACATCTACAAATTCTAACAAAAACAAGAGTCACTTGTTTTTAGACAATAGTGAATACAATGCAAAAGGTATGCAACAAGCAGAAGTGAATTTGCAAGCAATTACTTGTGAGTGCATTCTGTAAATGAAAACAATACATACAAAACATTTCGATAACCTAAATATAAAATACGCTCCTGGGCAAACATGGGCCAACCCCAAAATGGTCTCAACAGCAAATAGTTGGTCAGGAAATTAGTAAGAACTAAACAAATAAAGTAACTTAGTATGCGATTGCCTCTCCCTTTGATTTCCTTAATTTCTTACAGTCTTGTGGGTAAACTTGTGGGCAGATTTTTTTTTAATAAAAAGAAGAGTCTGTGCTGTTCCACTCAATGGTAATGGCTTCAAGCAGTACAAAATGTTTCCCAGTTCGTTTGGGTGTAATGTGAGACCAGATTTGCTTTATAGGGTTCAAATCCAGACTCTGACTAGGCCAGACTAGGCCAGCCTGATGGACTTCTTGGTGGTAGTGCATTGTCTTGTTGAAACATAGCATTTGACCATTCCTATTAACAAAACTCAAGTTTTTTTTAAAGAAAAACGTATCAATTGCAGGAAGCAAACCTTTGTGTAATATTTTCCTGTAACATTAATTGACTTTCCATAGTGAAACAGCTCTCCAATACCAGCAGCAGAAGTGGCCCTGCACACCATGACACCTTTCCCTCCATATTCGACAACAGTAGAGATTCATTCACTCACCAGTTCTTAGAACACACCTCTCTGGACCATCATCATGCAGCTCAAACCACCAATTCAATCAAAACAACTCTTTGAACCACTCTGAATCAAACTTCCCATATTCTGCCAGTGACGTCATTGTGTCCTTGACATTTTTCTTAGACAGCAATGGCTTTTTAAGACGGCTTCTAGGCACAAAACCTGCATTAGACAACCTTCTAGTAGTCATTTTTCTTGAAAGAGTCTTGTTTTCTGGGGTTTTGAATTCTGCTTTTCTTTCCTGGGTTTGAGAACTGTGAATGTGGTCATCTCTGCTTGAAGAGGCTTTGGGTCCTCCAGATCCTTTGTTTCTGGCAATATCGTTTGTTGTTTCAAAGTGTTGACCTGTTCTCTTAATAGCTGATCGTGAAATAGGGATTTGCTGTGCCTTTAGGGTCTTGTAAATTTCAGAATAGCTGCAGCTGGCCTGAAGATGAACAACTATGGGTTTCCAAGTATTTTCCTTTTTTTAGAGCAGATTCTCTCAGTTGTTTACACAAGGATTCAAAAGACTGCATACTGTAGATCTCTACCTGTGGATATCTGTCACTCCTGGTACTATTGAAGAGCTCATTTCCTGCTTGTAATGGGTGGCATCACTACCAACTAATCTTTTGAGGAAAAAATAAACAAGACAGTAAAAGATTGAACACCCAGATGTGTTCATTAAAAAATATTGTCATCATTGTTTACAAGAAGACTATGTAACTGAATTTCCCCTTTTCCAGCTATTTCCCCCCAACAGTTCCTCAAACAATAAGCATTGATGAGCAAATGGTGGCAAAGGTCTTCTGAGTGCATATTCTTAGTTGCTGCTAATTTTCAGACAAACATTTTGTTGATAAGACCATTAAAAGCTTTAATATTTTATAGTTTTGGCCCATTTTTTTGCCCAGCACTGTACAACCTTTAAACTAACTGAAATAAAAACAGATACAGAAACAGCCAATAATTTCTCATTTAGTTTTTCATGGAAAAACAGCCTCAACCTGGATGGGTGTATAAGGATGTCTCTAACCTAAACATGTTATGCAAGCTAGAATATGATGCTGCATTCACACAAATTCCACATCCACCAAAATACAATATACATTTTTTATCTGTATTTGCTAGGCTTTATTATGCAAATGTTCTTTGTGTCCCAGTTAAAAAAAAAAAAGACTTGAGTGCAACTGGCGTTGGCAAGTTTTTAATAAAGAGGGTTTAGAAGAAAACTCTTTGTTTTTGGATCATTATTCACTGATTGATAATAGGAGGATTAATTCTGACTGTGCAACTCTCTCAGAGTCTCTTTTTTCTTTCTTCCTTTTTAATTATTTGGCCAAGACCCTGCTTTCATTTATCTTCAACACCCGACTCGCTTTCTTTCTGGGCCTCATTGGAGATTCCTGGCCCTCTTTTCTTGGCTTCTGCACTCATCCGTCACAAACCATCCATCCCTCTCGTCCTCTACTCTTTTTAACAGAGAACAAGCACTCTGATAGGTTCGCCTCTTATTTCTATTAAACCCGAACAGGTAGGGGAGTCGGAGCAGGAAACGTGGACCACGAAAATGATTTACAAATAAGACCACAAACGGACAGAATATGAACCAGAAGAGTGAGTCGGCATAAATGAGATTCATTTGGCTAAAAATGTAGTTTACGTGATGAATATTTATGACGGACCAATAAAACTGTTCACACACACCAATCTGTGGCAAAGGCTTGGTCGCAGCAAATGGTGAACCAGCTGTTGCGGCCTGACCTGGGCATCTGGGAAACGAAAGAGGCAAAGATAGCAAGGCGGAGAGAGTCTACTCTCCCTTCCAGTCCAGAAGAGTGGGACTGTGCCCAGAAAGACCCCGACACACACATACACACAACCCTGCGCCATAAGCTCCAGTGGCTGGCTGTGGTGCCAACACTGGGCAAACTCCAGTGCCCAGGCCTTCTGCCATCCCAGATAGCTCTGTGTGCGTCTGTGTGTGTTTGTGTGGGTGTCCGTGCACACCCTGTACTCCAGATGCTGTGGAGAGAAGGGATTAGCACACAGAGCACTCCTCCTCGTTTTTTTCCCCTCCTCTCTCGCTCACAGACAGACACACACTTCATATGGACTCATAGTAACATACTAAACCTGTGAATTAAACCATGAAGACGTCCCTAATCCCCCTCACTGAGACAAAGCTATCTCACTCCATACATGATCGACTTCTTCCTAATCCACATCCATATCGTCTCAACCTTAGCCCCTAGACTGGACTATGCACAAGAAGCCAGAAAGAAAATC
This sequence comes from Ancistrus triradiatus, assembly GCA_025084515.1. NCBI lineage: Eukaryota > Metazoa > Chordata > Actinopteri > Siluriformes > Loricariidae > Ancistrus > Ancistrus triradiatus. Next base: position 992,819 of record JAJAGP010000036.1, on the reverse strand, counting down.
ACTCTCCCTTAACTTAACTAGGGCACACTGGGACATATGGGTCATTTTCTTTTGATTTCGACTGCACTGAATCATTGTGATGGCTGTGTTTAATGACTGCGCCACAATTTATCATCAGGAAATTCGATTTTTAATCAGTGGGACCACTTCATGGGGGGAAAAATTGTCCTTCCAAACTTTGGAAGGAGCCAAAATACATCAGTAAATGTTAGCACTGGCTAATTTATGTTGTGTGTAAAAGGAACTCAGGAATTTGCATTTCAACACTGACAGCAAAAGCAACTGGGGAACATAGATGTGAAAAGAATAAATAAGGCTAAGGATTTAGCTCATTAGAAAGCAATCGGGACTACAGTGCTGTGCAAACGTCTTAGGCATCCTATAAGTTTTCAGTTGATAGTCTGCTTATTCTTTATGCAAGTTTCAATGGTCACTGCACTTTGTAGTTCTACAATTACAGACTGTAGTCCATCTGTTTCTCTACGTATTTGTTGGTCCCCATTTCTCTGTTCTGTAATGATCAGGACCCAAAGGGGTGGTTATTGGAAAGGACTTCATGATACGATACGCATCATGATACATGGCTCACAATACGATTATATCACAATACATTGCGATGCGATATATTGCGATATTACACATAATTCACAGAAAATATAAACACAGCTGAAATACAAGTACAATCCGGGTCATCTTAAGACATCACATCACCTCACATTGATAATTCAGCAGACAAATTGAGTCAAAGCACTGTACTGCGACATCGTTATCTCGACAACCTGTGATGGAAGGACGGAATCCTTTCCAGCCACTTTAAATCGTAAAGCCAAGAAGCCTGCCTCTCACCCTCGCCAAGCTTAAAATGTAACAAATGTCACTGCCAGTCATGAAGTTCTACCCCGCTAAACCGCCTTCTTTCCGACTGGTCAGTAGGTGGCGATTTAATCTTACTTTAAACTCGCAACTGGATGATGTACAGCCCCTGTCTGTTATCAGAGATGTTATATGAGGAGGAGACTGGGCACTGGTTGACTACATTTACATTACATTATTTAGCAGACGCCCTTATCCAGAGCGACTTACAATTAATACAATCTTACAATCCAAGCAATTGTTGCTCAAGGACCCAACAGAGGCAGCTTGGCAGAGGTGGGATTTGAACCCTGGACCTTTTGGTCCATAGTCCTTAACCGCTAGGCTACCACAGTCCAAAGTCAATAGATCCACCACCCAAATAGTAGCTGATCTGTGCTGGTCCTGTGGGGGTCCTGACCATTAGAGAACAAAGTAAATTGGAATAAAGTACATAGAGAAACAGATGGACTACAGTCTGTGATTGCAGAACTACAAAGTGCAGTGAGCACTAAAACATAAAAAATAAAGAATTAAGCAGGATATAAACTGAAAAGTACAGAATGCCTGAGACTTTTGCACAGTACTATACTGTATCAGGAATAACTGTTCAACACCACTCTTTCAGCATCAACTCAACACGTTCCATGGCCGTCTCGTATTTTAAATTTTACCTAACAGTTCTTAATTAACCTACATTAAAAATCAGTCTAACTGTGCTGTTGTTTCTAGTACATTTCGGTGACTATGGTTCCCAAATGGTCATGTTAAATTGTTTTCTTTAGCAGCTATTCAGGGAGGTTGTTGAAAGTCAATGTCCTATTTTTATTTTAGGGCAGCTGTGTGTTATGGTCCTCTCATGTATGACAGTCACCCTGTGATATATTTGACTTCAAAATTGTTTTAGCGGTCTTAGTGGTACAGAATGTACTGAAGGCCTAGACCTCATGGTTCACTACTGTATATGGAAACAGGAAAATATCTTAAGAAATTCCATTTTCTCAGCCTATAAACAGCCTGTGTGACTAGATCGGGTTATTCACTGGGTAACTTACTTTCAGTCTTTGATTCAGCTTGAAGGCAACCTTTGCACCCTTAGCTCCAGTAAAAGATCATAATCAGCACCAATTGTTGCTAAAAAATGACTCCTTTACACGTGCCTATATGTTGGAATCAAACGCATGCTTTCCATATCTTGCGCTGGAAGGTTTTTGGAAGGAGAACAGGCCTAAGGCTTAACTCCATGCAGCACAATGTATGGGATGAGGAGGAGAAAAAGACGGTTCATTACGGCAATAAAGCTCAATCAGAGCCACTATACTGGACTAGACAGATGGCGCCAAAAATCTCAGGCTTTGCCAGACGTTGATGGCACCTCTAGATGCTGGCTGGAGTGAAAGAGGTCGTCTCATGGTTCTAAAAAGATGAGCATTGCGGTGAGATGGAAGGAATCAAACTTGGATATGTACCTAATGACATAATGAAGAGCAGAACAAACTTAAAATGGACTCACATCCAGCTCTGGTCTGGGTTTATTATTAAGACTTGCTTTCATGAGGTAAAAACCTGCCTTGGCTAAAGTTTTAATCAATATGAATACAACCTTGCACCACTGGCAGCAGTTATTGACAATTTGTTGCAACAATGCTACCAATTACCCACTCACACTCAGCTGTATTTCAGTCTCTTCTGCATCCATTTTGTGCATAACACAAAAGTTTATAGAAGCAGAGCTTATAAGCTCAATGGGAGCTTCCCACCTTCCAATCCAAAAAGGGCACGATTTGTGAAACACATATGCATTTACCAAATGATTATTTATTCAGTGCAAGACCTAGTATGGCCTATATACCTATATATTAAGTTGACAAACTCCCCTCTTTTGTAATGTGAGGGCATCCTTGGTCATTATCACATAACAGGGCTGATCCATGGAGGCTCGAATGTTCCCAATGCTGAGAATCTCAGATCTAATATCCCTCCTCTGATAAGGCAAAGTGTGTCTCTGGGTTACAGAGCTGCATTCTGGGTTACTGGTGCTGTTTAGACCAGTTTCTGTAGTCCATTGGCAGCAAAAAAAATCCAGCTTCGGAGGTTCCCTGACACCTTAAGCTTCATTCGTCCCATGAAATGACTGCAACCAAGAGTGGTCCCCATATTGAAACAGACAAGTTACACATTTAATAGAAGAAAAGGTTCGCAAAGAATCATAAGGCTGGAAATGTTGCAAAAAATGTTTCTTCAAACCATGGGATTCGGCATTCAAGAAAAAAATAATAAAAAATCACAACAAATGGAGGAAATTTGATACTACCCTATTCTTCCTTGCATTGGGTGTTCTACAAATAAAATAAAAAATAAAAAAATCATATAATGCTAAAAATGAAAAAAGTAACCTCTACAGAAATCCCTAGAACTTGCTAAACTCTATGTTCACTACAAGAACACCATGTTTTTGGCAGAAAATAAATACACAGTGTTTAGAGGAAACACACCCATGTACACCACAACTAGAAGAATTTAAATTAATCACAGGGATCAACCACTGAAGATTGGTTTGTAATATTGTAGTTAAAGTCTTAACAGAAATGATTTGGATTACACATATTTTGAACTCATACTTCTATAACAGGTATATGCCATTTAATGTCCATCCATTCAATGTCCATTCACTTTAAAGACCACGGTCTTAAAAATGCTAATAAATTATAATAGGAAATAAAAATGTCTTTTAACTCCAGACATAGAGGCCATAAACAGCTGGTCACCTCAACAGGGAATCAACGTTGTGGATCCACAAGCAGAGGTGGGAGTAAAAGAGCAGAAGTTATGTGCCTGCTTTCTCATTAGCTCACGTTTGGACTGGAGACTTTTGAGACTCTTGAGACTTTTTTCTACAAGTTAATTGTGTTTGTGTGTACGACTTTACTTATTTGCAACAAGTTGTCCCTGTCCTATTGTAAGTAGTACTACTTTGTTTGCCCCCAACCCACTGTATATACTCTTTCACCTATAAGTATATACACTGGTTCCCATTCACTCGTTGGGTCTCTGTTTCATTTGGCTGATCTTCCGTGTTTCCGTGTCATCCATCCCTAGATGGGTCATAACAGTATATAGCTGTATTTTCTATAATTATTGTGAATTTCTATAAATTGGGATGCTGTGTAGATGGTAGAGTTCCATTTTCGTATCGCTTGCATGCAGTTTTCTTGTGAAAATACCCTTTATATTTTATATACCCTAATAAAAACCCTTTAGTAGCATAAAAAGACTATGGTAATGCCTGGTCAACTTCCAGTTTCACAGAACGTAATGAGGTCCATAAATGGCACATACCTGTAGTATTGTTTACCTCTCAATATGTTTAAGAAAATTCACAGTTAAGGTATATACACACTTACATTAATTAAATACATTTAGCTCTACAAGTTTTCATGTACACCTCACCAACAACCTGAAAGCTCACATTTATTAGCAAGCACTTCTTGTGCCAGACAGCACAAGAAGTGATAATAACTTTAGTTTAAGTCTGTACAACCTCTTTGATGTCACTTTACAGAAGGGTAAGCAGGGTTATGTCAATATTAATCTGTCCTACATAAAGACCGAGTCTACCTCTGAGTAACTATTAAGAGAGTTTCTATGGTGGGTATCAATAAGCAGTCTTACTTTCTACATGTTTGGGCATGACATTAAATCCAAGTCAAAAGTTGATGACAGTTTAAGAATTAAGAGGCTTATTTGTAATTACCTTGATTTGACTACTACAAAAGCTGCTTTTTGACAGATTGGCACCTAGTCCGGTCTGTATTACCACCTTACACCATTGATCCCAGTACTGTTAGATAGATGAAGTAGTTCTGCTCCCACGGGGTGAAGTATATATTGCACTTATTACATTTATTTAGATTTACCTCAGTCATATATTTTGAGACACACCAACCCTGGTACACTGCATAAAGCCTGAGGAAACTTCTAAAGTCTTATCGGAATTTATACTGCAGTGGACTGGCGTCCCGTCCAGCACCTTTGCCAGTGCCAATGAATTCCTCTGAAGCAATAGCTTGGACTGTGCCTCTTAAGACTGTATCACCTGTAAGTCACTCTGGATAAGAGCATCTGCCTAATGCTATGTCAATGCTATGTTATATTATACATAACACAGTGTATAATTTGCCAGGGTCATTCCGGCCACACAGGGTGCAAGTCAAAACCAACCCTAGGCAGGGCGTCAGTCCGTTACACAGTGCACGTACACTCACTCATTCACTCACTCACATGAGGACACTTTTAGAGATGCCAACTGACCATGAATTGATGCATTTTTTTTATAATGTGGGAGGAAGCCCTCGCAACACAGACCGCAGCCAAGTTGGGACTCAAACAGGGCTGGTGCTGTGAAGCAACAGTGCTAACCCGTGTCAACGTGTAACACACACACGTGTACGTGTCGCACAGTGTATTATATTAGACATTATATTTACATTTTTATATTTACAGCATTTTAGCAGATGCCCTTATCCAGAGGACCCAACACTGGCCGCTTGGTAGAGGTGGGATTTGAACCCTAGACCTTTTGTTCCATAGTCCAGTACCTTAACCGCTAGGCTACCACAGTCCACAAATTATAAAAACACTTGTCTTATATGAGGAGTATGATGCCTTCTACAGGCTTTATTATTATACAGGGTGAATTTTCTGGGGGTCTGGAACGGATTCATTCAAGTTACATTATTCCTTATTGGCAAAATTTGCCATGGGTAGAAAAAAAATGCTCACTATGGTACAACCGAGGTAGCACTGTACCTTTTAAAACAGTCTGCCCAATAATCCATATCCAAATGTACATGCATCTCTTGTCTCGTTGGTGTTCATTGGTTCATATTATCACTTGACTCCACTCACATTTACACACTTTTCATTCTGTACGCATCTGTATTGCAGCCTTAATTAATACCCATTTCACTTTGAGCTAATAGATGCTTGCCTTTGCATTGGCCTTCATACTTGCCGCCAGAAGGTCTTGGAGGCTGAGCAGACCCAAGGCTTATCTCCACCCGGCACAATGTATGGGCTAAAGGGGGAGGCAAGATGGCTCATTACGGGCATAAAGCTCTAGCCTGTCGTTTTCGGCGTTCTATAATGTCTGCAGGCTGTTGACTGCATTGTGTAACAGGCACAAACATGCTTCACCTCACTGGTAGAAAGACGGCATGAATGCAGATGGCAGATTGGTCCAATTGGCAGGGAATCTGTGAGAAAGTGTGCAAGTGAACGTCTGTGTGCAAGCATTGTGCGCTCATCTGTACGTCTTCACGTGTGCAGGTTCCACAAGGGGTGCGAGGATGGCCTGCGTGTGCGTCGAACGCGTGTACATGCACGAACGAGCGACAGCCAAAGCCTCAGTGTGGGAAAATGTATGTGCCGCTACAGGCAGGACCTGTGTGTTTGTATACGTGGGGGAGATGGGGGGGTAAAGTAGGGTGCTAATTTGGAAGAATTAAAGAGCACTACACAGGGCACTTTTGTGGAAGCGGGCTCTGGGACTAATCTACCCATGCCTGATCAGACACACACGCACATACACACACATAGCTGAGAGTGAGCAGCATGCCACATCACCCCAGGCAATATGGAAATATGAATTCACACACATTTACACGCTCTCTATCCTTCACCAGGGATGCGGACCAAACTAAAATGCTACCTCTGATTCTGAGGATCTCTGCCCTGTTAAACCACAGCTACATAACCTTGGGCAATATGCAAATAAACACAGCATGGATTTCTTCAGACCTGCATCTGTTTGTCTGTTTATCATAATCTCTAATAATTACTACGCGGCCTGTTAAAGAAATGGTTTGGCGAAAATCAGCTAAACAAATTTCCCTTTAATGAGCTAAAGCTGAAGCTTTAAGGCTGTTATAGCTAACACGTAGAACAATGCCATAGATTTTCTGAGGTGCTTTACAATGCATTAACACTATTCTATGATAATAATAGCTGCACCTGAGGGAGGAACACTTATGTCTGCACCATGTGTCCTCCGGGTATGGGTGGCAGGGCACCCATGACGCTGACCAGGTAAAATCGAGGTTAAGACAAACAAAATTATTTCCTAAGATCAAAAGTAAATTCAGCATTTCAGCTGGCAAGATAAAACACAAAGGAAAGTTGTTGTTTTTTAATTATAAAAGCAGAATAGCAGTGTATACCACAGCACATTTCACTAGTAATCTATACAACACACAGCAAAGTAAATTCATACTCACTTTATCCGGTTCAGATTCATGGGGGAATCTGTGGCCTTCAAGGAATCAAACCAAGATCCTGAGGTGACAGTGCTACCCCTTGCCACCCCAGCAAACTACAGTATTGGTGTCATTAAAACAGGTACTAAGTTCAAAAGCAAAGTAAGCTACCATATTATAAAACATTTTCACTAAAATGTTCACTATCAAACGGTTATATTTTCTAATTAAATCTGCTGCACTGGGTGATATTTGGCTAAAATATATAATGTTTCATTTAAACACGTAGGCAAGTTCACTAGTGAACCGGCTAATGTTAACTTAACTATTGCATGGTTCACTAGTAAGCTAGAACAATTAGCTAACATTGGGATAAACATTATGTTGTTTAATTTTACAAGGTAGCCAAGTTTACTAGGTAAGCTGCCCGACATTAACGGAACTATTTTATTTTGTAAATAAATCCGGTAGACAAGTTCAATACCAAACGTAACACCTACATATGCAACACACTTTTAAAACCAGTAGCAGTAACTGGCTAGCATTGACTGAAATTTAAAACGTTAGAAAAATAAAGTATTTCACGTAAACTATTGTATTATTTAAATGGAACTCGTAGAGAAGTTCATCTACCACTAATTATCGTATGGTTTGAAAACGGACATGCTTGTTTACTCGAACTGTTGTATTGTCATTCATTATCATTGAAACTCGTATCAAGTTCAACAACAAGCTGAGTAACGTTTAAACAAACTGGTCTCCAATTTCACCGACAAAGATATGTAGTGCAACACAAGCATAAATCTGGTACACAAGTTTACTCGATCTAGCTAGCATGAAATCAACTAGGAGATACACGGCACGGGACTTTTGTTGCGCTTATTTTATTTAGACATTGTTACACTGCAATCTGCAATCATCAAATATCTTTCTTTTTCGTTCTCTCTCACCCTATCAATTTCACTACTCGCTGCTTCTCCTTAATAACCTCCAAATGGTTCTGGGCAACCCAACATGGTTTTTTAAGTTACCATGGCATTTTTTTGGCATACAGCAACCTCTCTAGCTAAGGACATAGGGGTTGCCATGGTATTGGTGGGCGCCTTATAAAGCAGACCATTGTGTGTGAGTGTGTGTGTTATAGAATCTGATGCCAGGCCTGTTTCGAGTTGCACCCTCCCAAGAAACCTAAAGTGTGGACATTACCAGAGCAGAAGAGAAGACAGAACATCCAAACAAAGACTTACCACTCACTCTCAGTGCACTGGCTTAAATATCGCACTCGTCTGGACAGACATAGGGGTGATTTGTGCTCTCGATTAAACACTTATCCACGCACTGAACTTAACTGTACGAGCTTTCACATGTGGAGCGCCTATGCCCATCTGCATTTGATTCTCTGGCGCCCTCATTTGGGTTTCAATGCACATTACATTCGGTTTGCTTTTACCATATACGTACCAGAGATTGTGTGAACGACAAACGCCTCAGAGTAGCAGTTCTACAGTAAGACTACAAATTACACGACAACACAATATAATATAAATTATAGCTAATACCATTGCTCTGTACAGGCAGTGGACTGAAAATATTTTACCAACCTCATCTCTGATGAAAACCATATGCTTTACAGGGGAAAAATTTATTGCTCGAATGTTGATCTTTGATGTCTCAGGAAACTTCTTTGAGATTCTCACTTGTTTCATTTAAAAATCAACTTTGTCACAGATCTTTGTTCGAAAATTGCTTAGAAGAAATGGCGTTAGACAAAAATGGACATGAGATACTTCTGAGGTTAAAGGAGTCAAAGCTGAAAATTTGGTTTCAAACACACAAGATCAGGTAGATCTTTTTCTGCATATTTGTCTTTAAGAATTAAAATGAATTACTCAGTAAAGCAACGGCAAGTTAAGGACTAACGTTTTGCAACGCTTATTAAACACACTCAGTTCTATTAACACCACCAGCTGTCCAGTTTGACCTTTTATTCCTGGACGTTTTATTTCTTAAACAGAAATAAGTTTGCATAGTCAAAATCAGATTGCAGAAGTACCACCTGAACTGTTGGTACAATACAACTAGGCACTGAAACTTCAAAGTACAACTGAATCAAATGCCTGATTTAAAAAAGAGCAACTCAAACAGTAACACATATTTTAGAATGCAATATTTAGGGTGCTGCCATCATTATTGTACAGACTGTATTGAGATCGGTACTACAACTCAAGAGGAGACACGTCTGAGATTACTGAGGTCCTTATAGCAAGAGATACTTTTGAGCAGCTGGAGACTTATGCTAAAGTATCATTTGTCTTTCTATTTGATATAATTATTGTCTAGGAGAAACTGCAGAGATATTAAGGAGATCTCCTTTTTGATTTTTCTCTCCTCTGGGTTACCTCAGCCTTTTCAAAAATACACAGATACAGATACAAATACACAACATTTCTGTTGTATCTTCTTTGTTGTTGATTCACCACAGAACCATTTTACCACAGGTTTTGTATTGCAGTATATTATACTGGTGTAATGTTGTACTGTACTCCTGTCACATTTATGTAGCCTGTGGTACCACAGGTTTTGTGTATTGTAGTGGACGTTGTATTCCTATAGTACTTATGGTGATTTATTTACAATTCATGCGGGATCATTGTGGTAACCCTTTAGAATTTTTTTACCTCATGTTTTTGTATTGCAGTTTATTTTGTGTTGCTCTAGCACTGATAGTGATTTCTACAGGTTTTGTTTTGTAGTGTATATATTTCTATGGTATTCCTGTCATGTCCCTGAAGCACTTGTAATGATTTACCACGGGTTCTCTGAAGTGTATTTAGTATTCATGTGGTATTGTTGTGGTATTAATTTATTTTCTGGCAGCTCTTGTGACAATTTACCACAGGTTGTGTTGTGTATTGTATTCCTGTAGTAATGTTGCGGTATCCTTGTCATACTCCTGTAGTACTTTAGTAATTCACCACAGTTTATTTGTGATATTCCTGTGAGAAAATCATGTCACTGATGGGCATAGGTAAAACTGTAGTGTATCACTGTCATATGTTTGTAATTAGTAATACTTACAAACAGTTTTGTGGTATGCCTGAATTAAATCTGTTTAATAATATATAGTCCAATTATCAAAGTAATTTGAAACTACAAAAATAACATACCTTAACATTTACAAAATGTGGTAAGTACACAGGTCTTCTGTTTGTATTGGAACTGTTTTACCTCAGGTTTTGTTTTTCAGGGGCTGGTATTACTTGTGGTGATTTACCACAGGTTCTTTGTAGTGTACTTAGTATTTCTCTGGCAATGTTGCTGTTCCTGTCACATGCTTGTGATGATTTATCATGTGTTTTTAGTGTATTTATTAGTCGTGTTCTTGCCGTACTTGTAATAATTTACGACGTTGTGTCTTAGTGTATTTAGTAGGCATACTCCTGCAGCACTAGTGGCAACTAGTGGCAAATTAGTCGTGTTCTTAAATGTATTTAGTAGTCATAATTATGCAGTGCTTGTCGCAAATTAGCCACATTTTTTAGTGTATTATTAGCGATACTCAGAAGTCAATAGTCAGTTTTTGCTGTTGTTTTGAGAATGTTTTTGTATTGCAAAATGAGGTTCTTTGTACCTCCACGTTCATTCATTCATTCAAAAAGCGGGAAAGCCGATGCCTAGCCGGCGACACAGGGTGCAAGGAGCATGAATAACCCTAGACAGGGTGCCAATCCACCGTATGTACCTCTACACGTTCATCGTAATGCATTTAGTATTATTGAGATAATATTCTTGTTGTTTTCTTCCTGTACCTGTGGTGATTTACCACCGATTTACACAGATTTTGTTGCTTTTTAATTTTTACTATGTCTGTTGTAACATTGCTGTGGTTTGTGTAATATTCCTGTGAGAACATCATGACACTCCTGACATATTCCTGTATTATTTGGGATAGTTTGCAGGTAATATAGTATAGCATGTGATTGGATCTGTGTTCAAGTCCCAGCAGTGTGTTGTACCTGTGTGGGCTAGCAACAACTGCTGGTGTCTTAGAGAGGGGAGGCCAGGCAGGGGGTTATCCCCCGGCACCACAACAGCCAGGCCCTGCAATGGTTGGGTTAAAACAGAAACACCAACAATGCAAAACAACAAGTTTCACATACCTATTGTGCTATAAGATGCAATAACATGTGTGCTTGCAACACTCTAACTATATATATATAGTTTGGCTTATACAGATAAACAGGGCAGGTTTGAAAGAGGGTGGCACTCTGGCACAGTGGTTAGCTGTGTCACCTTACAGATCCAAGGCCACATTTTCAGATCTCAGTCCAGCCGCTGCCTGTGTGGAGTGTGTCCCAGTGTAAGTGAGTGTAGGTGTGCACTTGTGGCCTGCAAAGGACCCTGTTCAAGGGTGGTTCCGGCTTTGTTCCCTGTTATTAGGCCCTGGCCCTGAATTGGATTAAACATGTATGGAAAATAAGTGCAAGGTCTGAAATAAAATCACTGATATCATTGAAGGTTACATTCTGGTTGTATTGTATTCTGAGTAAACATAATTAGAAGTCAGATACCTGATTATTCAAGTGGCCCAAGTAATTTTCCAGTTATGTTATAAATGCACATTTGTAATCCTGTTGGAGACTTTTCTCCTGATGCACCACATGCGTTATGACATATTGTATTGGAAAGGGTTTATTTATCAAACATTTATTTGTTATACACTTGTGTAACATGTGGCTAAAATGTGTCTTAGATCTCCTGAAGTTGTTTGAGCAATCACCTAGCTTCAAAGAATATTTATACCTGCATTTTGTATGAGGATAATCTCTGTAGTTCCAGTACTATAGACTTATACAATGACCAAGACCCTGTTCGTACAGTCTAAGCAATTTTAGCAGGCTTTATTAGCATTTGTGGAGACAGTGAACAATTTGTTAATCGAGACCAGAATTAATTAATTACGCAAATAATGGCAGTGTGTGTGCCTGCATGTGTAAGGTTCATGGAGGTAAAGGGTCATGTCAAGGTCAGCATCAGGCTTGAGTCCATGGTTTACACTACACAGATGGAGAACAGTGCTGAACAGATTTCATATCACGCCACAACAGGCCTGTGATACCATCTGCTTTACACACACACACACACACACACACACACACACACACACACACACACGTTACACAGGGAATACACCAACAGATGACTCTAATAATTCACAGACTACCATTAAAGCAACTAATCTAACTCTTTATAAAGAAAGACTAAAGAAAAGAAGAATCTCAGAGTGTCTGGCACCTTCTTTGGCCTCAGCTGTGCCCATGTATCTTCTGGGAATGTGAATGATTCACCAGCAGTACCAAGAGAAACAGAACTCTAATTTTAATAAGAGGAGAACAAAGACAGATAGTCTTCCATCTAGCGGGTGCTACATTTTCGAAGCTAAGCTGCACAATGCCAGAGTTCTGTTGGCGTAACCTGAATGCCACAGGCCTTCCCCAGGGCACATGATCTGAGAAGCTGGATTGATTGTGTGCACGCATGGGGTGGGGGGGGGGGTGGGTGTAGGTGTAGCATTAATTAGCTACAGTAATATTATGTCAGTGGAAAGTCCCCACAAAGATAGAAGGACAAACTTGGAGTGATAAATATTTGCATGCCAGAACTGGTTAGTGTTAAGTCGAGTAAGAAATGGAAAGGTGGATCAAATTCAATAAATCCATTGTTAGCCTAATTGGCAAGTGTTAAAGACGATACAGGACAGAAGGGTACACAAATGGAAAGAAAGAAAGATAGAATGAAAGAAAGAAAAATACTAAATATTTAATGTATTTTTTTTTCTCTTTCCTGAGGGATGGAGAGAAAAAAATTACAGCAATCAATCAGCTTCGCAAAGGGACACACACACACACACACACACACACACACACACACACACACGTCACACTACCTAGGTGGGGAATTTCCATTGACATAATGATTACTGTGGGTAATTAATGCTACTCCTACCCCTAACCCTAACTTCACCTCAGTAACCTAAAGCAATTCTTTTGGTTGTTTTGGTCTTCAAAAGAATGCTGCCGTTTCTGTAAAAAAGAATTTGTGCCTGTGAGAATCAGCAAAATGTCACCCCCATGCCAGAAATGTCAGATCATTCTATGCTTGTGGGGTAGTACGATGTACCATAAACACTTATTCTTGTGGAGACTTTCCATTGACATGAATGACATAGAATCATTACTGCGGCTAATTCATATTACACTCTAACACTCTAATGATTACTGGAACTAATCTTACACTAATCTACACTTACACTTACACTTAACCCTAACCTTAACCTCAGTAATCTAAATCAAGTCTGTTGGTTCTTCTGGTTTTTCAAAAGAAACTTGCAGTTTCTGTTTTTAAAAAAGCAGTTTTCCTGATAGGGACCAGCCAAATGTCTACACAAAGTAGAAAAATCTCAGGTCTTTCTATCCTTGTCCCCACAATATTATGGAAACATGAACCTCACACACAAGGTTGTGTTTCTATCATTGTGGGACTTGGCATTGACATGATATTACCGTAGCTAGTTAATGCTTCACCTACAGCTAATCCTAACCTTAGCCTCACTAACCTAAAGCAAATATTTAGGCTCTTTTGTTTTTGTTTTCAGAAGAAAGCATAAAAATACATACATTATGATCTTGTCTTAGCTACATAATCTTGGTCACACGTTCTCTCTCTGCCTTTCTCGCTCTCCTAGCAGACTTGTTACTTTAACCGTGGGTGACAAGGGCACCTTGGGCTGCAGATGTTCTCACTGATAACAGATGGTATTGGCATCATGTGTGTGGGCATATAACTGTGTGTGTGTGTGTGTGTGTGTGTATGTTTTTATGGGGATCAAATATCCCCTCCATAATGACAGTGTGTATCCAAGATCTTATAGCATTCATTAAAAAAAGAAAAATTGAAAATGATCAGTGGAAATCAGCCTTAAGATTAGGAATACATAGACTGTGTGTGTTTGTGTGTGTGTGTGTGTGTGTGGCACACTGGCATCTTGCGGGGGCAGCTTATGCCAGCTTACCACCACCTGCACCCCACAAAACTCAGCCCTCTTCCTCACCTCCCTGTTACACATCACATGCCATTTGTCGATAAAACTGGACCACCTTAGTAGGTGTGCTGTGTGCGATTGCTTGGCAAAAAAAATGATTGATGTAAAAAATATGAAATTGGCCTTTAAACCTAGTAAAAATGTATCCAAACAAATATGCAGCAAACTGGTGGTTTCTAATCCACCCTATGCTGCCAGTTGTAGTGTGAACAGGCCAATCTGGATTCAATGTGAATTGTGACTGTGCTGTTGCCTGCCTTTTTATTAAACATTCATCCACAAGACTAGTCCAGGAAGTTTAATTGATGACAGAGACGCTCTAATTATGTCATTCATCTTCATGGAGGCAGTGACGAGCTGGCAGAGTGATAAGTTTGATCTGGCTGGGAAAGCGAGCATCTTCCAGCCAGATTCCTCTCTTTTCTCATTTCAATTAAATTTCTTCTTTCCGCTTCTCATTTTGCTTCGCCGCCCTTTACTGTGTTGCAATTCCCACCATATCCACCTTTCAGAAACTCAAACTCACAACTCCTACATGCTCTAGGCAACAGTTAGTTTAAAAACAGATTTGCCATGCTATCGTGCTCAAAGTGGGAGTGATACTGGTTGTTCTCGCACATGCAGCATGGTGCAAAAGTCTTAGGCCACCATTAGATTAGATATTCCATCGTCATTCATTCATTCACTTTGTTAACCGATAAACCCTGATCAGGGTTGTGAGAAAGCTAGTGTCTAGCCGGCGGCACAGGGTGCAAGACAGGAACAACCCTAGACATGGTGCCAATCCATCATAGGGGACACGCACTCCCGCATTAGGGGCACTTCAGAGACCCCGATTAGCCTAACATGCATGTTTTTGGACTGTGGGAGCAAATCGGAATACCTGGAGTAAACCCACGTGGACACAGGTAGGGCGTGCAGACTCCACACAGAAAGGACCCAGACCGCTCCACCTGGGTTTGAACCCAGGACCTTCTTGCTGTGAGGCAAGCCACTGTGCCACCCTCAATGGTATAATGACCATATATAATTATTTCTCAGTCTTTTTATTAGAATATAAGTAGAAAAAAACAGGAAATTTGTATCCAATATTAAAAAACTGAAAATAAAATCTGAAAAAAAAAGGCTTCTATAGGCTACAGTATTTAGTGTATATTTAGTGTGACCTCGCCTTATACTTGAGCAACAGCAACATCTGGCAGTTTCATCAGGATGCCAAGTTGTCCCTTGTACAATCTGAGAAAGTTTGATCAGGAATGGTGTTTTTGGAAGAGTAAACCACTTTTTTGGGAAGAGAAACAGAGTGAAAATCCTAAAATAAGCTCATGAAGATCAGTTGAACAGAGTATCGTGGTGTGACGAATAGAAGTTTTAGGTCAAATATAAATATGTTATTATACCACTGCTAAAACAGCAAGTCTAATGGTGGACTTTTGCACAGGCATGTACAGGCTTAGTTTCTTCACATGATTGCAGAACCAAGCCACTCCCAGGGGCACTTCCTGTTCATGGCGGACAATTTAGTTAGCACAGAAATAGGTTTGATGTCTAGTTCTGATTGGCCATTGCATACTAAATAATGTCATATTGTGGAAGTTCTGGAACCTTTTAATTTAGGCTCTTAACATCTTCTGAACCCTTTTGTGGGTCGTACTGGAATTCTAATCAACTCCTTTGAGAAAGGATTCAGAACGATCTAAAACTCCTTTGCAGAATGTACTGGAATTCTCCATTCAAGAAGGGACTGGAATGCTTCTGATGTTATGAACACCTGAGAAGGCTAACGGAACTCTCCTGAACTCTTTTGAGAAAAGTTCTGGATCTCTCCTGAACGCTTAAGGTAGGTTTTGGAAGAATTCAAACCTTCATTAATGCATGTAACAAACCTTCTTGTTCTACTAACATCTGAAGAAGGTTCTGGATTTTTCCTGAACTCTTTTGAAGAATGTTCTGTATCTCACCTAATTTCTCAACACCTTTTTGAGGATTGTTTCCAGAACTGTCCAAAGGTTTTTGAGAAATGTTCAGCAATTCTCCTGAAAGAGGAGCTTGGGTGGTGCAGCAGCAGTTTACTACACCACCACCATAGTGACCTGGGTTCGATCTGGGTAGGGCATCACACAGGCATGATTGGATGTGTGTGAGAAATGGGAGGCTGGACTGGGCAATAATCCAACAACAGTGACCCCAACCCAGCCCTGCCATGGACTTCTACTCCACTCAGGGTACATATTTGCCTGCACCTTGCAAGTTCTGGGATAGGCTCCCCATGACAATGACCAGGATATGCAGAGACAAAATGGGGGGAAATAAAATCCTGAAAAGTTTTGAGCAAGATTCTGGAACATTTTTTAATTCTTTTGGAATGATCCACAACTGTTTTCAGAAATGTACTGAACCTCCGCCTTCAGCCCGCACACACACACAGACAGACCAAAAAAATAAAGTGATTCATTGCAAAGCTTTTTTAACATGAATTATAGCTTTATTCCTTTTCTCTTGTGTTACTTTTATAGCTTCTCTTCCAATTTGGCTCCAATTCTCTTTTCCAGACAGCTAAACATTTAGTTAGAAATGAAACACAAGCTGGGCATTTTCTTTTAACATCCCAAGAGATTTGACCTGTACACACACATCCTTACAAAAGAATAATAATGTCTCATTATGTGTGAGAGAAATTATCTTTTTAAGTACTTTTATATATTTTTCCTGTGAGTGTGTTATTTAAATTTTATTTAACATGTGCAGATTGTATTTTGACAAACTCAGTGCACCTCAGAGCAGACAAAGTCTTGCGTACCCCCTTGTGATGTTTGATGCCCCCCTAGAAGTGGTACTAGAACTCTCCTAAATTTCGAAATAGGTTCCGGAACTCATCTGGACTCTCTTGAGGAAGATCCTGCAGTCACCTTAATGCCTTCAAGAGTGGTTCTGAAACTTCCTTGAATTTCCTAGAGGGAGGAGGCCAGTACATAACCATTTAAGAGGCAGTACTTACAACCTGAAGATAGTCATAATTGTGGTGTCTGTTTATAACAAGCCCCTTATTCCAAACCTATGAACATTATTCCTTGATATAGGGAATTCTACCAAATTGAATCGAACTTATAGATACTATACAACATGAACTAAAGTTGACTTGAATTATGGATCCTCTGCTTATTTGATGAGCAAACGCCCACCTGAGGGAGTTCACCTTGGCACACATGGATGTGGTCCAATCCAGGTGATGGAGGGTAGTGAGGGGCCATGCATGAAGCTAAGGATCTAATCCCATCATGAACTTTGTGTTCTTAGGGTGGCCCTTGTTAGTGCTATATATTAATCTACAGTAGTTATTTAGAGCAGTTAAAGCAATTTATGCATATCTGTATTTCCTCATATCAAAGTGGGATTACAGATGATCATTTATTCCTTGCATACAAATAATTGGGTTATGATTGTCTTCTCAGTGAGGTCCAGCTAACCAGAGATGTCACTGGAAGTCCAAACATTATTACACCAGTCTAAATAAATTAAACCCTTCATACGAAAACAATGTTCCATATTAACTGCTTTACATATGTCCACCCTTTCGGGATATACAAAGCCTTTCACTCTGACAAAACTAAACATCCCATCAAATCTGACAAGGGCATCCTTTTCATATTTGGATGATACCAGTCACCGTGGGTGTAGTTTCGGCTCTTCAATCAATGAATAGCTGAAAGTATCTGAAACACATGCACTTTGTGCATAAGAGAGATCTCCAACCAGGCTCATTAGCAGTCTTTTCTCTGCATCCTAAACCATCCATTGTGTCCATCCCATGATGCACTGCAAGCTGGCAATGCCCTGCGGCGGTCCCTCTCTGTGACCAGCATGTGCCAACCTTACCCACCTGCTCCTGGGTGCTCTGTTGCCACCGACATACCCCTTAACCCTACCTTGGCATTTTGGACCGAGGACCCTAAGGCGAGCGGGCAGAGCTCCACCGTCCACACTGTCCAGTTCAAACTGGACGGACTTCAGAACTGAGCCCAGAGTTCAGCCTGGTGCCATGTAGTTAACCAGATTCAATATGCAAAAAGTCCAAGTGGCATACTGTCAAAGCAGATGCTGAAACCAAGCATGCAGGGATTTCAGCATTGTATCGGGTTTTTGAGAAAAGAAGCACAGAGCAGAATGGAAGGAAATGGCAGAGCTGGCTGGAAAAATTTTTTGTTGCTGTATATAAACAGAATTGAAGAACCACAGAATGACTTTTTTTTTACTGATTTCATTTCAACAATGTGGAAGAGTTTCCATGCGCATGCCATTTCAATGAGCAGTACTTCAAGCTCAATGTCAGTGCAATGGTTAAACATTTGGAACATTCTGAAGTTTACTATCTCACTTGTGCCTTCTCCAGTTTATATCGCAAAATGTCGTGAGTTGTCATTAGACTAGGAACCCCCAACTAGTTGGCATCCGTTTTTCTATGCCATACAACATGGTGAAAGGGTGGCATTTCCATTCCCAGGACATTACGTGTATCGACATTGGTTTTGCAGTACAACCCCAAATCCTATGTATGACAGTAAGACAGTATTTCATTTGTTAATAAACATCCAAAAGTTGGTATTGGGGCAAGTTAGGTCTAGTAATGAGGTGAAAAAACTAACTAATGATGTTATCTGAAACAGGTGATGTCAACAGGTGATTATAATGATTTGGTACAAAAGCAATATCCACAAAAGGTCTTTGAGGAGTAAAGATAGGCAGAAAATCTCCAGTTTATCAAACAAATGCGTGACAAAAATGAATGAAATCTTTAAACAATGTTCCTCAAAGAAAGATTGGAAGGGATTTTCCATCTATATTTCTCCATCTATAGTGCATCATATCATTAAACAATTCAAGGAGGACGATCTGGAGGAACAATCTGGAGGAATTTCAGTGCATAAAGGCCAAATGCACAAGCCTAAAGTGAATTCCTGTGATCTCTGATCCCTCAAATGGCACTACATCAAGAACCGTCAGATAGAACCACATGGACAAAGGATTACTTTATCAAACCTTTATCAAGCTCTACAATAGAGAATTACATTCACAAATACCACCTAAGACATTACTAAACAAAAAACAAGCCTTATGTTAACCATGTTGAGAAGCGGCATCGACTTCTCTAGGCTTGGAGACATCTGGGATGGAGGCATGTACTGTGGTCAGATGAATCGGTATTCCAGATCTTTTTTGGAGGAAATGGACGCTATGTGCTCCGAACCAAAGACGAAAAGGACCATCCAGACTGTTATCAGCAACAAAAGCCAGGCTCTGTCATGCAATGGTTATGGTTTTATGGGAATCTTACAACAGAAAGAAAATACTGAAAGTATATTGTGAGAATTTTCATGTGCGTTGAGAATAAATAACCTTAATTATATATTTTATGTGTGCTTATTTATATGTGAACTTTAAAATACAAAAACCTGTTTGGGACAATAGAAATTTGGTTCAGTACAGTGAACGTTCCATGCCAGAAAGTTTGGGAACCACTGCTGCATTGATAAATACCATTAGTGGGAGGTAACATGGTGCTGTACTCAAACTGAGAATGACTTGTTATAAAAAGTTTTAATTGATACAGACTGTCTTTTGTAGCTTTATAACAGATCTGGAGAGTGGCTCTAACATTGCCTTCCACTTCTGCCCCTATCCAAACGTTGTTGTCTGTGACACCTGGAATGGGAATTGGGAGTCTGAGGAGAAGATTTTAAGCAGCCCATTTGTCAATGGAGCAGCCTTTGATATAATCATGACTGCTAAAGCAGGTTGCTATGAGGTGCAGTTCTTTCTGAAACATGAAACAAAATTGGGTGATAAACAATTAAAGGAAAAAGGAGACACGTTAAATATATTCTTTTGTTTGTTTAGGTGTTTGTGAATGGCCTGCTGTACTGTATGTATAATCACCGTATTGCAGTGAACCAACTCCAATATGCATATCTAAAGATGTATTCATGAACACCTTTGGCATCATTGAAGTAAATCATTTTCAAATAAAATATCCAATTAATCTTCCTTTTCCAGCTTTATGAATGTCTTCACTAAACTATTGCCACAAAGTAAATATACTTTAGAATATTTCCCTTCACTCAAAGTAAGAAGCCCATACTATTAAAGAGTTTCACATTATTATTCCTCTTCCTGTCCGTTTTGACAGTTAGCATACATGTGTTAGTCCTACAGATTGTGGTACAGAGTAATTGATCATTGGACAAATGTTAAAGTGTGAGGCAGTCCAGTGATGGTGTGCTCTATGGTGATCTTAGGCTTTTGCAGCTGCTTGAAGATGCAAATACAATTCATGAATTTGACAATTATGCTGACATTTTTAGATGAAGTTCAGAACTTAGCAGAGAGTGTGGGGACAGGTGATCTTTCAGTATCGCCTATATTATTGTTATTGTTTTACTGTCTATGTAGAATGCATGACCCTATTCTTAATTTTATCCACCATGTCTTGTAATAATACTACTGTAAATGAAGACATCTGGTTATTCAGGTTTAGCATGTCTACAAGTATTAAGTCTGTTTTTTACATTAAATGAGAAAGTTAAGATTTAGATTTAAGAGCACATTTTCCTTTATCTCACTTTGCTCCTATTATCTTGTGGTCAATGATAATTATCACATCAATCATTGTTCTTAAGTACTTCTTTGACCTTTTGTTATTTATGACTTCTGAAAAATAACAATAATCTATTGTTTTCACTTGCTTAAACTTGAGTCAAGCCGCGCGACTTGTTTTTGCCGATACTTGATTCAAGATTCATGATGTAAAGATGTTTAAACATTAAATATTAGGAAAGTAAGTCTTCAGCTTTTTAAGTTTGCATTTCCTTCCACTCTGTTCATATGATGGGTACCTATGCATAAATATTTAAAATACTATTTTAATATTTGAATAAAATCTATTTGTTTGTATCATCCACACTCACGCAATAACAGTTATGTAAGGTCTTACCTTTTATTTTATTGCGCCTAAATGATATGTTGTTTGTTTTTGTACCATTGTGCTAAATGCACAGAGAATCCTTTGCTACTTTCGCCGTTTTACAGTTTGGTAATACAATGCTTCCAGTCCTGTAGTGCGCCCTCTACTGATCGTACCATGTAACAGTTATCCTGCAAGAGATACAGCCAAATGGGGTTAACTCTTACAGGCATGGACGTCGTTAGACCCCAAGAAAATAAACATGCATTATTAGTTTTCGTCAAGTTTTTCTTATATATCTATTCTCTCTTTTTAACTGTTATCTCTCGCCATATCCGCAATGTAATTAAAAATTTACGCACTAAGACCTGGGGGAGGCGCTGCTGTCCCATAACGTCCCTGAGACGGTGCTCTGCGCCGCTTTACTGCAGGCAAGTGAGAAGATCTCAAATTCATTATGTCTAACTGTAGGATTGTTAGATTATGATGATTATTCAACATGTGAAAGTTGGATTTAAGAAAAGCTTTATTTAAGATTAGATTTAAATAGCTATTGTTACTGGTACAGACACTTTTGGTTTATTCCTTGTTTTGATGGGTTTTTAGCTCCTTTGTCCTCTGACTGGTAATGGACTTTGATTTGTTATTATTTCCTTGTGTTAAAATAAATAAAAATTAAATAGAGAAACTCATTTTTCTGCTGTCATGTCACACTGTCATAAAATTCAGTTGCTACTGCAGTAACATTGCTTGCATCTTTGCTTGATCTGTACCTCTTGAAAGTGGATGAATAGTAGTTAAGTCATATAAAATCTGTATCTAAAACAGACTTTGAATGGCGTGTTACATTATAGAAATTTGCTGCTATGAGTCTATTTCTCCAGATAGAGAAATTTTAAATGGTATGTGACCCTTTTTGGGTCAGATTTATCATATTTATTTCTATAGCGCTTTTTACAATGGAGCATTGTCTCTTTACAATTTTAGATTATTTTCTAATATCTACGTCCAATCCCAAACTGAGCAAGCCTAGGGCGACAGTGGCAAGAAAAAACTCCCTAAGCGTTATGAGGAAGAAACCTTGGGAGGACCAAGACTCAAAAAGGGACCCAACCTCCTTGGGCGGCGTAGATGATAAATGTAAGAGTGAAACTAATTTATCTAATCAAATAAGTCTTATAGTGATAGTTCAAATAAAATAATGTAAAATATGCATATCGGCATTAAGTAGCCCGATACACAGAGTCACTCTAGGATCCTGAGTCATTGGCAGGAAAGTCCTTGGTGGCACTTCGTCAACAGCCAGCCGGAGGAGGGAGAGAGTTACTGCCCCCTGGTGTGCCCTGGGCATGGTGGGGCTGAAGCTGATGACGGAAACAACATGAGTGGAGCTGAACCTGAAGAGTTCACTCAGATAATGTGGGGCCAGGCCATGCAGAGCTTTATATGTTACAAGAAGTATTTTGCAGTAAATGCAGAATTTAACTGGTAACCAGTGTAGTGATGATAGAACAGGAGTGATATGATCAAATTTTCTAGTTCGAGTTAGTTCACTCGAGCAGCTGCATTCTGAACTAATTGAAGTGTACTTATAGATTTACTAGAGCATCCAGTAAGTAAAGCGTTACAGTAATGAAACCTTGAGGTTATAAATAAATGAACCAGTTTCTCTGCATCATTAAAAGAGAGGATATTTCTACGTTTAGCAATATCATGGTTATTTTAAAATTGTCCTAGGGACTAACCTCTAGACCTCCCTAGTCAAAGCTTAGCCCCCCTATTCATAAATCTGTAGTGACGCCCTGTCGTCAACAAACAAATTTGTATTCTATCCGTGTCCTCATGTCTTTGGATGACGCATTCGTCTTTACATTTACAGGATGGGATCTTGTGAGGAGAGCATAAGGAATACAGGTGGCTAGTACTGCCCTCTAAACGTGTTACGTTAAATCCATTGTGCAGCCTTTTCCTTGGACTTCTTTTACAAAACAGCACCCCAGGCCATACTATCACACTTTTAATGGTGTGGCTCTATGCTGGTTGATCCCAGCTCAATTAGCTGTTATTCCATGCCTGCTCGAGCACAAACACATCGACGCAGGACCACTCTCATTTGTACCTTTTTAAAGCGCTAACAAGCTTCACTTAGTGCACTTAGCAGCAGCGCTTGGCACGAGAGCTCGCCTCAGTCTAGGAGAATCCCATTCGTGCACGCTCATGTCATGGGAATCTTTAATGAGCGAGTTATCGGCTGCAGCCAAACTGCACACAGTTACATTTGGAGTTGAACGGCTCTGCACTTGAAGGAATACTCCAGTCACTTTCAATCTAATCTCTTCATCGCATCTGTGGACCGTGTAGAATTATTACACTTGTTCATCATGCTTCACCGCTGTTAAAAGTTTGATTATTCATCTATGAAAGCAATTATCAAACTGTACTTCATTTACCCAAATTTCCAACACTAGCAACATAACAAAATAAATGCATGGGCTGTCTTTAGCCTCCCCAGGATTGGCTCTGGACTAACCACAATCCTGATTAAGATAAAACTTTTCGTTAAGATAAATAAATAATTAGTTTACAGTATATTTAAGTACCAACCACCTAATTGTTATATTTATGGAGTCTTGCAATGAGACTCTCTATCTAAAGTATTATTTTTCTACAGTTCAGTCATGTTCAGTTTCTTTCTTCCATTTACCTTCTTTATTTAGCTACTTATTTTAGATCTACAACCTCTGGAAAAATATGGAACCACCACAGAGGATTTTCACCCATTTTTTTACTTCATAACAGCGAAACAATCACAAATATAACATCAATCTACTTTTCTTTGATAGCTGTAACATTCTGGCTTTGTGCAACATACCACAAATACTTTAAAAGAAATAATTTTAATTATTGGCAGAATTATTATTTTCATACATTTTTGAGGTAATGATTGTCATCAGCCCAATCCTAACATCCAACGCCATATCAGAGGTGAGTGTGGAAATTTGATTGTGTTCTTCAAGCAGTCATTTCATGTGTTTCATTTCAACGGCATCAGAAAACAGTTCCAGTATCAGCTCCAGGGAATTGGAAAACAATACAGAAAACACCCTCTAATTTTAATAGTTGCATTAAAAGCATTTTAACTGATTATTGTACCTGTTACTCGACTAGCTGATCTATATCTACTGCTGGTCTTTGTCAATTTATCATCTTTTTCACCTTTTGTATTTTTGTATATTAAATAAGCATCAGTTCTTAATGACTCGCCTGGTTAAATTAATGGTTAAAACGCTCCTTGGTCGAAGCGGATTTGGTATTCATAGCTGAATATTATGTTCATCCAGTCATTCACACGCCATGATTGCTTCTCTTTTGCCCACTCCAGCCTGTTTAGGTGTTAGTTCAGGTTTTCATTTCTCTTTTCTATATGTAAATCATTTAAATACCATTTCATTTACACTTCTGTCACAAACATTGATTTCTGTTTTCATTCGTTTTCCCCTGTATGCTTTCCTTGGTCGTTCCATATGCCTGAGAACAACCATCATCTTTTGTCACAATCTGTGTTGGATTTCCTTCTTAAAGGAGTTAATAATCCTTTCCATTGTTTCAATTGACAGTTTGCTTGTTGGAGCTGTGTCAGCCAAGTCCAACAGGTCTGTAAGCATCCCCATTTTTACTGCATACTAATTTGCTCTCTGTTAGACTTGTGCCTGTATTTGTTTTAGAAATGCAAATTACATGGCCATTATTATTTCCTCTACTTGATAAAAAAATATGCTATTAATTACAATAAATAATTTAATTTGTTTTAGACTTGCTTCAAAAAGCTGGAATGTTCTGCTATAAAAATTGTTTGGTGTCAAATCTGTGACATGTTTATTTGTTAAAAGTTAAAAACAATAGCAACAAAAAATAACATCATCTAATCATTCCATAATTCTTGCCAGTGGTTGTAATGCAGTTTTACTTCTATTTGCTCAGCATTTGATCTTAGTGAAAGACTTGATAGGGCATATAGTTGGTGTGTGGTTTAAGCATTGGTATAGTTTTATAGTCAGTCTCATTTTAGTAGCAATTAAAATAAAATAAAACAAAACAAAACAACTATTCAGAAAGTATGTTTTTGATGTTTATAGGAATACTTTATATTAGCTAAAAGTTTGTAATATAATATAATATAATATAATATAATATAATAATAATATAATAAGGGTTTGGGGAGTTGTTGTGTTTACCATTAAAAACACCATTTTAAGCACCTTCACCACCATGCAAATGGCTATGGTGATCTTGTCAGGCTGCCAAGATGATGTAAAGCGGCCCCTTGTTTTCCGCTCAAGGGCATTTCATATAGGATGAGTAAAACTTTTTCCCGCTCCAAGTGCCAGAAAAGCTATGAATAATAGTGTTCTTCTTCTTTCTTCTTCAGGAGGCTGGAGGGCAGCTGGGCCTATAGGAGGCCAGGCATTCCCACAGGCCTGAAAAGAGTGATTATGTAGAACAGATAGGCCACGACGAGGGAGGGGGAACAAACAACCATGTTTACTCCCCCTCGACACTTACACACTTAAAGGCCCATTTAGGAGGGGTGTGAGACTGTCTGTATTGAACCAGGGTTTCATTTAAGATAGTTAATGAAGTGCTGGATTCTCTAATGGACAGTCGAGTACAGACCCTGACCGACAGCCAAGCGTAAAATAGGCTATGTGTTTGTCACGGAAAATGTGTCAGGCGTTGTTTATGTCAGTCATGTATGTTTTTTTTATTTATTATATAGTCTGTGTCAAATCTGCTAACCATAAAACCATCATGGACATCAGGAATAGGTTTACATTTAAACCCCCAGTAAACAAATGCAGGTTTAGAAATAATGGTGACAGAAAAAAACAGAGAAGACCCATTGTTGGAAGGATGTCGATTTTATTAGTATTCATTCATTTTCTTATTACTTAATCCTCGGTCAGGGTTGCGGGAAAGCCGGTGCCTAGCCGGCAACACAGGGCCCTAAACATGGCACCAATTCATTGTAGGGCACACACTCACACACTAAGGGCACTTTAGAAACGGAAACTAGCCTAAAGAAACCAGAGTACCTTAAGTAAACTCATGCAGACAAGGGGAGAACATGCAAAGTCCACACAGAAACTACCCAGACCACTCTACATGGGATCAAACCAGGACCTTCTCACTTTGAGGCGACAGTGCTACCCACTGAGCCACCGCGATGCCCGTGATACAGAGTTAGGGTCAAAAGATATAACTTTCTATAAAATGTTTAATTCTATAATTCTGTTCAAGGTATCTTCTAACCTAAAACAAATCCACATGTAAAACTGTAAATATTTGGTCTGGGAAACAAATATTTACAGTTTCTTTAAAGCGTTGGCATAATTTGATAGTGAAAATGCTCAAGGATTCATATCTTGACCCAAAAACACATCTCAATGTTTTGCAACAACTACACGAAGACCAAAGAAGACCAATAAGCGTTGATTGTCATGGACTTTCCAGCATAGTCACCTGACCTAAACCTCATCAAGCATTTACTGGGGCACTTGAAGACCAAGAAAGAAAGGCATTTAGTAACATCACAAGATGCTCTAGGCATATTGTGAAATCATACTGGAGTCCATGCCAACTGGAATGTGTGATGTCATTTACAGCAAAAGGGGAACAAACCAAATAATTATCAATACTGAACTTTTGTAAGATTAAGCTTTTCACTGATTTTTTTATGCTGATGATATATGACATGATGAGAAAACTCAAAATACAACTCCGAAAATCTTGGGACAGTATGGAAAATGCAAATAATAAAAAAGCAGTGTTTCTTACATTTACTTTAGCTTTTATTTCATAATTCAGACAGTATGAGCAGAAGATACTTCATGTTTTGTCTGTTCAACTTCATTTCATTTAAGACATGTTTGCAGGAAGAACTGGACAAAATAGCAGCTGGAAACACTTCATCGCTTGGTATCCTCAGTGCCAAAACATCTTTGAAGTGTTGTGAGAACGAATGGCAACATTACAAACTGATAAATGCTTTGCCGACCCAACTTTTTTGTATTGTGCTGCAGGCCTAAAATACAGGAATGGATGTTTATTAACAAATTAAATGAAGTTGACCAGAGAAAACATGAAATATATCGGGTTCGTACTGTCTGCAATGAAATAAGTCAAAGTAAATGTAAGAACCAGTGTGGGTTTTTATATTTGCATTTTCCATATGTCCCAACTTTATCTGTAGAAGCATTTTCACTAGTCGGCTCAGTTGTTTCCCCCGTTGTATGTCACGGATTTCTAAAAACTATTTAATCATGTCCCATGTAGCTATATCAATTTCAGCAGATCGTATATCTTTATACCGTCAAAACGTGGAAGAATAACACAGAAACATTATTATAAACAAACATCTTTATAACTTCAAAACAGTTACAGTGTCGGGTAGAGAATCGTTGTGCAACAGCGACATCCGATGGTTACAGCATGCAATGACATAAAAAGGACATACGCGTAAGGAACATACTATTGTTTTAACATGATTGTTTCATGGTCGTCTTTAATTAAGCATATTTATCTTAATTAAGCTTTTAGCTTAACTGCGTTGGATAGACAAAGAAGACAACCATACAGTAGGCCTACATGTTTTATGTAGACTACTATAGTGGTAGAGAAGCAGAAAACAATTTTGGTATGGGTTTAAAAACATAAAATCAAAGAACAGTTGCGATTTTGTTCACAGTTTGAAAGCCAAAGCAAGTAAAGTGATCCAGAACCTATGGATCCTCTCGTTTAGAAGAATGATTAACTATTACACTGAAAAATAAATCTGCGATTAAGCGCTTTTGTTCTCTCTCTCTCTCTCTCTCTCTCTCTCTCTCTCTCTCTCACACACACACACACACACACACACACACACACACACACACACACACACACACACACACACACACACACACACACACACACACACTCTGTATTATAAATGTCGGACCACGCTCTCCACTTTTTTCTCCTCACGGCCGGTTTCACACTTGCACTCCTCCACCAGCAACACGCTCCTCTCACGGACCTGCTCTCCGCAACGCATGTGCATTACCACCGCGCGCGCTTTGGACGGTCCGCAGCGGGAGCACGACGCCCCACTGCGGTGCATGACGGATCCTCCGTTAGGGGGCACGAACATGGAGTTGCACAGGCCGAAACACAGCTTGTTGTGGACGGTAACCGGCTCACATCCCTCCTCTGTTATCCTCTGTGGATTTGGAGCGTCACAGAACAAATTAATAGCCTCATATTAGAAACGAGGGGGTTCTAAAACGAATTATACTTACAGCCCTCTACACAATTATTGGCAACCCCGGAAAGGCTGCATTACTTATATTAAGAATGAGCTTAATCTCACGCTAAAGCGACCTTGGGTGTTGTAAAAGGCGATATATAAATGCAATGTATTATTTTTGATGATTAAAAATGATAACATTCAGCCTTTAACTGATGTCAATTTAGTTTGAGTAGAAAAAAACCTCATCAAGAAATAATTAACGACTTCATATGTGCTGCGGTTATTGGCGCTCCTATAAATCCTTTAACTGGGACACTTTATTAGCTACACTCATTGTACATTATATCAGCTCCACTTACCATAAAGAAGCACTTTGTAGTTCTACAATTATAGTCTGTAGTCCATCTGTTTCTCTACATACTTTGTTAGTCCCCTTTACTCTGTTCTCTGATGGTCAGGACCCCCCACGGATCAGGTAGCCTATAGGTGATGGTGTGTTAGTGTGTGTTGTGCTGGTATGAAGTGGATCAGACATATTTGTTGTTAAAAATAATTATTTCTTGATAAGGGATATTGTTCTAATTTCAACAAATTGTACTTTATTTAAAGGTTGGACTTGAATTTCTTATAACCCTTTTAATCTTTATCATAGTGCCAACAATTACAATTAAATTAAAGATATATCCCTTTATACAGTTTCCTTGAGATTATTGTTATTATTATGAACAGTTCATAATTCATAAGGTAATTACCTGAGTGAACGGCAATGCTGTACAGCTCTGTGTCCCACCCAGCATGTCCTTAGGGCTGACGGGCAGAGATAAAACCTCCTTCGGCTGCTCACTTTTCTGCATCACTTTCTGCCACATCTCCATGCCTTGTCTCTTCCTGGTCTCGGTGTTGCTGAAGCTCGAGCGCAGGTGTGGCAGCGTGGCTGCAGGTCCGTGCGCAGACGAAGAAGGCCCTGGGCGGCCAAGCGCCAAAAACGCTGGGAACGTGCCGCGCTTTGGAGCGTGTTTACCGAACAGGCCTGAGCCGTGACGCAGCACGTTTGGACTCACTTTAACGACTCGTACCGATCCACGAAGCGGTTCGTCTGCTCCGGTACCAGAGGCCTCTACATCTGGAAGGGCGCTTTTGGGAAGGTGATCTACGGCGTGTCGCGGGAGCGCGCACACAGACGCAGCCAGAGCCATGAAGAAAATAAAGCCAAAAAGTGTAGACATTTTACACAGCCGATTTAGCAACGATCTACAAAATAAAAGCAAAAAGGTTAAGATCTAAAACAATCTACCGTTTCCACATAAAGTATGCGAAAAAACAAAGGTTCAAGGTTTCTTAATGAAACCTTGCTGTCCTGGTTTGAAGCGAAAGCCTGCTGTTCGCTCTTATATATGTGCCCAGGCCACTTTCTCTCCTTTAGAGCTTTATGATTGCTGCTGTAATTCCCATAATCTTAATACAGAGGGAAAGTTCACACAATAAAGGTTTCCGTTTTACACCAGAGTTTGAACCACAGTGTTGAGTCAGAACCGCGTGGGAACTGCAGAGTAAAACTGTTGGTGCAACTCACTGGGAAATAGACTGGCAAAGAATATTAATATAAATCAAGTAATCCCAATATATATTTTCATATTTAAGAACTATGATCAACTCGGGGTTTTATTATTATTATTATTATTATTATTATTATTATTATTATTATTATTAATGTATTTTTTTTAGACTACATTAGTTTGATTGTTTTTACTTTGATAGGTTTTATTCTTGATTGAGATGCTTTACATAAACTTGAACTGTAATGTTCTTTATTTACTTATTCTATTATATTGTTTTTATGACCTTGATGGGTATCAGTATTTTTTTTTTTGGCTTAATAAAAAGGTAATAAGTACAATGAAATACCATGTGGCTAAAATAGTGTAAGGAAACTAATGTTGGGTCAAATAAAATAAAATAAATAAATAAATACATAAACATCATGATCAACAAACAACAACTACTACTACTACTACTACTACAACTACTACTAATTATTATATAATAATAATTTTGTTCTTTTGTAATAGTTACATTTACAGCATTTAGCAACATATACAACATATAAACATTTGCTCTGAAGCGGATACGAAATGGTCACCCATCACCTTCCCATAATGAATCTGTAATATGTTTACAACCCAATGAGTGTCTGCTGAACAGGACTTTAAAAGGCTGCAGGTAAGTCTAACAGTCGGTGCATTTAGTGATTGAACCTGAACCTGTAAACAGAGCAGAGGTGTGAAGTTCCCAAACATCCACCACACCAGTGTCAGGACTGTCATTTCCCTTCTTTCATTTCCTTTCCCAGGAGAACAAGAAGACTAGTAAAACCACCGACATCATAATACATGGTGTTTTCTGATGTTTTAACAC
Organism: Ancistrus triradiatus; assembly: GCA_025084515.1. NCBI lineage: Eukaryota > Metazoa > Chordata > Actinopteri > Siluriformes > Loricariidae > Ancistrus > Ancistrus triradiatus. Next base: position 961,950 of record JAJAGP010000036.1, on the reverse strand, counting down.
TCTATGCCATATTATGTTGCTCAGTTTCTGAATGAGAAGACATTAAGACAACATCTGCAGATGGCTTAATTATAACACATTTCAAAAGGTTGAATGCCTAGATTTGAAACATTAATGGAAATATGAAACAGTTGGACTGTTTCCAGATACTCCACTCAGTGTCTCAGAACTTAACTGACTTTATAAAGGTTCATTAACATTTTTGGAAAGCTCATATTTAAGGTTATTCCCTGGATGTGTAATTGATTTGCATAACTTTTGCATGAGAGTGTACATTAAAAACCCACCAGGAAGCTGAGATTCAAGTTTTATAGTAAGAGTTATGGTTAGATCTGTTCTTAATAATAACACATTCCAGGATGCTACCTAAAATAATCAAGTAACCCAAGTTATTTCCTCCTGTATACACTTTATTTAACACTTAGTTTTCTTTTTGTAAAAGTTACTTCATATGTTTATTTTAAATTATGCTTAGTACCGTCACACAATCATATAAATTATTATTTTCACGTTTCTGACTCTCTTTTTTTGGTTTGCTATTACACTAATACGCATTTATTAAATGACCAGTTTCAACTCACTGCACTTTACTTCGGTCTCACTGCATCTGTTTCTTCTTTTGCAGTTCCAGGATGCAAAACACATATCTTAACAAGTCTTTACTGCTTTTCTAAATATACAAAGCTAACATAATCTCTGCATGGCTCAAACCTTGGGCAGTTCAACAAATACTAATGCATCAATAACAATCCAGTTAAGTTTCTATACCTCGGCCAGTGAGAGCAAAGGCAAGAGCAGCAGTATTTTCGTTTAGAAAATTAAGAAAACATCATTTGATTCGAGTGTCCTATTGCACTGTTAAGAATCACAGCAAAGGTTCAACGACGTAACAAAACACGAGACAATTTAATCAGTTTGGAAGCATCCCACGTTAAATTAGCCCACCCTCGTTTACTTGTTGTACTTCTCATTTCAACCACAAGAGGGTGTTATGTAAACGAAAATTCAAATTGCTCACAAAGCAACATTTTATAACAAGATGAGCTCAATTTAGGACGGCACGGTGGCGCAGTCAGGTCAGTGCTGTGGCCTCACAGTTTCAGAGATCCCCGGTTTGATTCCTGGACCGGAATTTGGCCGACTTTCATGTTCTCCTCATGTCTTCATGGGTACTTTGCTGTCATCCCACAATGAAAAGACATGTTAGGTCAGCTAGTGTCTCTAAAGTGCGTGTGTGTGTTAGCCCTGCAATGGAATAGCGCTTCTCTGGGATAAGTTTACATTTACATTTCATTTATGTCATTTAGCAGACGCCCTTATCCAGAGCTACTTACAACTGATTCCGTCTTACAATCCAAGCAACTGTTGGTTAACGGTCTTACTCAAGGGGCCAACAGTGGTAGCTTGGCAGAGGTGAGATTTGAACCCTGGACCTTCTGGCCCAGAGTCCAGTACCTTAAGTTAAGATAAGTTCCTTTCTTGTGCACTGCCACGCAGGCCCCTGCTCAACCACAACCCTGAACTGGATTAAGTAGGTATGAAAAAATAACTAATATAACCTAATGAAAAACAAACCCTACATAATTCCCAGTGCTTTCCCAGATTAAACAAACTAACCCTTTTAATAAAAGTCAGACTTGCAAAAATCACGATAAGGTGTATGTACAAATAAAGTGGATGCAAATATAGATGTATTAAATGTGCTTTACAGACCACATCTTTTCAGCCTGGATCAAAATTCAATTGTGCAGGTCTGTAGAGATTTACACCCATATTTCAATAGCAAATCAATTTTAGAGTTTTAAAATACAAAACTTTATCCATAGAAACATGTTATGCACAATATATTTCCAAGCCAAGCAGCTAATATAAAATATAGACTAATAACATTTACAAAATTTAAAAGGCATTGTGTGATTGAGTCATTTGTTTATCAATTCGAGGAAGTGAACATCTAAATGAATTAACAGACTGTAGATGCTGAGCTCTTCTTGATTTCAATAAAGCACATGTATGGGTTTACTCCGGGTACTCTGGTTTCCCCCCACATTCCAAAGGCTTGTGTTAGGTTAACTGGTGTTTCCACAGTGCCCTTTAGTGTGTGTGTGTGTGTGTGTGTGTGTGTGTGTGTGTGTTCCCGCGACCCTATAGGATTAAGCGGATAAGACAATGCATGAATGAATGAATAAATGAAAGAAAAAGTATCTGAACCAGTGTTCATTAACAGAAGTCTCCACAAGCACTTCTCCTGAGCGTCCAAAAGAGGGCGACAAAGACTGCCTCCCTTCTGATTACTGACAGCGCTAAACTCTGTGGGTAGACTTGAACGAATGATAATTCACTACTGATATTCTAGTTTTTTCTCAGCAAGTCTTTGCTCAATCCACAGGTCATGTGGCTCGGATATGAAAGAAAGCTGCTGGAAACACCACTCCCTGAAAACCTTAGCTCAGTCCCAGGCTACTCTTGCAAATTCAAGGTCGAGTGGTGCGAATAAATGACTCTGCAACGGACTCGTGTCCAATCTAGGGAAGTCTTTCGCACTCACCAAACCCTAACAATGATATGGGTTTTACTACGCTTAATAGAAGTCTAGAAAAACAATCATCTTAGTCCTCTCTTGGAAGAGCAGTTTTACAGCAAAATGCAAGTGAAATTTAGGCACAGTCATAAGAGTCACCACACAGTCTCATAGTCTTGGCTACACAGCATTAAGTGAAAGCAAGGCTGTCGCTAGAGATAAATGAATGGGGGGCTATGTTTTGACAAGGGGGGGGGGGGGGTGTCTAGGGGTAAATCACCCCATGAGAATTTTTATAAATGACCCAAAATGTTCTGCATTATGAATTTGTATAAAATGAAGAAAAAAAAAACACAACTATTTGGAGAAATTAGCAGCAAAATGTCTAGTTTGTATTAGTTACAGATCTTATATGACTTAACTACTATCCATCTACTAACAATAGCTACAGATCAGGCAAACATATAAGCAATGGCACCTGTGGTAGAAGGTCCTAAATACACCCCTCAAATACTGAGAACATTGGTAGAAAGTTGGTATAATAAAATGTGCATCTGGTCTGCATCTGGTGACTGAATATTTAAAACAACATGACATTTGACAGCAGAAAAATTGTTTCTCAATTTAATTTGTATTTACTTTCACACAAGGAAATATTAACAAATCAAAGTCCACGACATCCCCAGCCAGGGGACAAAATAATTAGTAAAGCTCCAACAAAAAGAAGTAAACCAAAAGTGGCAGTACGAGCCAAAATGGCTTTTTATATCTTATTTTTAGTAGACTATAGCTATTCCTAAATCCAGTAAATTTTTCAAATATATTTAATTATGAGTGAAATACTTCTAAATCTATTTAACTTATTTCTTTCCTTTCCCGCCTTTACTAACAAGTACTTTTTATCAAACACCGATAAAACATATTAGTCGTTTTTATTTATACTGTAAAAATCCTCTCACCTGACCATGCTTTGGAGGATCTGCTGTCTTTATAAAATGTTTTGCAGGCCTATATCCATCTACAGGTAGAAGAATAACATTAACTTATCTATTAACTGTAATCTGTAAAAATATACAGTCATAAATTCAAGAGAGAAAAAGCCATCCATTCATGTTTGCCCTAACTCTTTAATTGGCTTTTTCAGTAGGATAACTTTATGTTCATCAATCATCAGGTTTCCTCTGCTAACATAACACAGTTTCCACTAGTGCATAATGAGTTTTCATTTTGGTTAAATTAAGTTTTGTAACAGACATTCAAATAATGTATTTATTTTTGTGTTGAAATTACATTCACCTTCAGGAACCTTCAGGTGTGTCTTTTGGTAAAGTGGTGCAGAGCGATAACCTGTCACACATCAAACAAACGTTCAACTCACTTTCAAAACAGGCCAAACGACATCAATGAGTGAAAGTATGAAAATGTGTACAAAGTGACTGTAGAATGTAAACTGAAACATAAAATTATTCAAGAGTTTAGTCACTAACCAGAAGATCCACTACTAATGGTTCATTAAAATTTGAAGGTATCATATTTAAAACCCTGAAGAGGCTGAGTTATAGTAATAGGGTTGCTCAAATGTTATCAGAAGTTCGTACATGCCCTTAAAAAACATTAAGTCCATATTAATGCTCATGCAGTGCTTCCAATCGTGGGCATAGAAAAGGTCTCTCTCTCTTTCTCTCTCTTTCTTTCAGTCTTTACATTAAATGTGAATGTTTATCTACAGAACCTGATTTTTCAAAGAAACAACAACAGAACCAGTCAGTTCAGGGCTTGCTCAGTTATGGCAATGGCAACCATACTGTGGAAGATATCTGAGTTGTCAGCCAAAATAAAGTTCATCACATCATTACAGACTCTGCAATCGACAACCCCAAATCAGAAAAAGTTGGGATGGTATGGAAAATGCAAATAAAAAAAAACTGCAATGCGTAAAACATTTACTCTGACTTCTGTTTCACTGCAGACAGTATGAACCTGAGATATTTCATGTTTTTTTTGGTCAGCTTCATTTTATTTGTCAATAAACATTCATTCCTGCATTTCAGGCCTGCAAAACGTTCCATAAAAAGTTGGGACGGGGGCAAGTTAGGTCTAGTAATGAGGTGAAAAAAACTAAATGATGTGATTTTAAACAGGTGATTGTAATCATGCATCCACAAAAGTTTGTCTTTGAGGAGGAAAGCTGGGCAGAGAATCTCCAGTTTATCAACAAATGTGTAAGAAAATTAATGAAATGTTTAAAAACAATGTTCCTCAAAGAAAAATTGGAAGGGATTTACATATTTCTTGCTCTACAGTGTATCAGATCATTAAACGATTCAAGAAACCTAGAGGAATTTCGATGCATAAAGGGTCAGAGCACAAGCCTAAACTGAACACCTGTGATGGCACTGATCCCTCAGATGGCACTGCATGAAGAACCATCATTCATCAATAGCTGATAGAACCACATGGACAAAGGATTATTCAAGCACTACAATACGGAGTTACATTCACAAATGCCACTTAAAACGTTACTGTGCCTTAAGTTAACCATGTCCTGAAATGGCATCAAGTTCTTTGGGTTCAGAGGCATCTGCGATGGACCATCACACAGTGGAAACGTGTACTGTGGTCAGACCAACCAGTATTCCAGATCTTTTTTGGAAGAAATGGAAGCTGTGTTCTCCAGACCAAAGACATGAAGGTCCATCCAGACTATTATCAGCGAGGCTACCAGCTACAGGGTCTGTCATGTTATGGGTTTGTGTCAGTGCCCATGGCAAAGATTATTTCCACTTCTGTAATGGCAGCATTAATGCAGAAAAGTACACTGAGATTTTAGAGCAACAAATCCTGCCTTCAAGACAACGATCTTTCACAGGGACGTCCATGCATTTTTCAACAACACAATGCAAAATAAGTTAAATCAGAAAAAGTTAGGACTGAAATATGCAAACCCCTTCCAGTCTTTCTTTGAGGAACATTGTTTTAAAACTTTTTCTTATTTGGGATTGTACCATACGTAACATAGGTACCAAAGGATTAGCATTTTGGATCAACCGTGGCCTGCTGGGTGCAGTCCTGTTTGTGTAAGCAGCCTGAATCGATTCCAATTCATTTTCCTTATTTTAATTGGAGGAAAGTAGGAATCTGAATCGTCAATAACTCATTCATAACCCACTAGAACTTGTCGGTTCTCTATAACTGCCGGCATCTGTCACGTCACCAGGTCTGGCTCAGCTTCCAATGAAACAGTGCTTCAGAAAGTCCAACTAAATTTGTGAGTAAACATCACTGAGGTCGATCTGTATGGACAGTCAAAGCATCCCACTGAAACCAGTGACTGAGTGAAATGTGCTGGCAGATACTGGAAATATCCGCCTACACACTCTACTTTCTCACGCTTGTCTCACAATCAGATCTGCCTAAAGATTCATGTCTGATTCTATGGGGTAATAACATTTATCAGGTATTCCACAGCAGTGTGAACCCACAAAGATGTGCGTCTCACACACACACATACACTCACCGGCCACTTTATTAGGTACACCTCATTGTTTCTGCACATATTGTCTAATTTATCAGCTCCACTGTAGTTCTACAATTACAGTCTGTAGCCCATTTGTTTCTCTCATACGTTTATTCCCTTTACTCTGTTCTCCAATGGTCAGGACCCCCACAGCACCAGCACATATCAGGTACTATTTGGGTGGTGGATCATTCTCACATGTGACTCTGCAGTGACTCTGATGTGGTGGTGGTATGGTAGTGTGTGTTGTGCTGGTATGAGTGGATCAGACACAGCAGTGCTGCTGGAGCTAAACACTGTGTTCATTCACTGTGCCCTCTATTACACACAAAGTCAGAGACAGTAGTTTATCAGTTGTGTTAATCATACTCCAATCCAGTGGTTTCCAACATTTATTCCTTGGTGCCCCCCCAACAAATATCTAAGAAAAGCTGCCCCCCCAGTCTGCACACACACAGACAAAAAGAATAAAGCGAATCATAGCAAATTTTTATAGGCAAAAATGAACATAAATATATAGCTTTTTTCCTTTTCTCTTGGGTTCCTTTAATAATCTGTTTTTACATGTTGAGCTAAAATCAAACATATTGTTAAATATATATTTTAAGTACATTTTATATAGATTTTTTCAGAAAGTGTTATTTTAATTTTATTTAACATTTGCTAATTGTATTTGTAACCGCCCAAGGAGGTTGGGTCCCTTTTTGAGTCTTGGTCTTCCCAAGGTTTCTTCCTCATAACACTTAGGGAGTTTTTCCTTGCCACTGTCGCCCTAGGCTTGCTTTGAGACAATGCTCCATTGTAAAAAGCGCTATATAAATAGATCTGTCTTGACTTGACTATTTTGACAAACTCAATGCACCTAAGAGCAGACAAAGTCTCACGCCCCCTTGTGATGGTTGACGCCTCCCTGAGGGGACCCCGGACCCCAGGTTGGGAACCATGGCTCTAATCCTTCATCAGCGCTCACAGGACGCTGTCTACAGGATGCTGGTGGTTGGACATTTTTGGTCAGTGAACTATTTTAAGTCCAACAGTGACATTGAGATGGTTTTAAACTCCAGCAGCACTGCTGTGTCTGATCCATACCAGCACAACACACACTAACACCACCATCACATCAGTGTCACTGCAGTGCTGAAAATGATCCACGACCCAAATAGTACCTGATCTGTGTTGATCCTGTGGGGGTCCTCAACATTAGAGAACAGAGTAAAGTGGAATAACAGAGTATGTAGAGAAACAGATGGACTACAGGCTGTAATTGTAGAACTACAAAGTGCTTCTATATGGTAGTGGAAGTGATACAATGGACAATGAGTGTAGAAACAATGAGTTGTATCTGTAACGAGGTTGTTTAGTGCACGCATAAAGAGACTGTAGCAGAGCACAATTTCTACAGAAGAAGCTTGACATTTGCGAGGCTGTGCACACAAAATATTAATGACGATGTAGGAAGTGAAAACATATACATTTTAATGGGTTCAGCTATTTCAGACGCATCAGGTGCGAGTGCATGCATAAAATCCAGTGCATTATCTATAGACAAACTTCAGCCATTACAGCGAGGAATGTGGCTGTAGTGGTCACTACAGAAAACAAGGACCATTGGTGGACTTTCCATGGTCAAACAGGTCACAAATATGGAGTGATTGAACCAAGTAGGTCAAAACGCTAACTGTGCAGCGGCATTAACTTTTGCTGATTAGACAAACATTGTACAGAGGCAGTTTTAGCAATTAACCCCTGTCTTACCTGCTTATGGGAACGACAGGGTGCTAAGCATGACTTTCTTCACGTTCAGAGCTGAAGCGGCCAAATGTGAGAGTGGCATTTTGGCAATAGATTGGCTAATCTACTGTTATGTCTACCATTGCTCTATGATCTCAGTGTACTTTTCTGCATTAATGCTGCCATCAGACAAGTGTAAATGACCTCTACCAAGGGCACTGACCCAACCCCATACCATGACAGAACCTGGCTTTTGGATTTGTAGCTGTCTGGACGGTCCTTTTCATCTTTGGTCTGGAGCGCACCAAAGGTGTCCATTGTTTCCAAAAAAAGACCTGGAATACTGATTCATCTGACCACAATACACATTTCCACTGATGGTCCATCCTAGATGCATCCGAGCCCAGAGCAGTCGACGCCGCTCCTGGACATGGTTAACATAAGGCTTCTTTTTTGCATAGTAAAGTTTTAAGTGGCATTTGAAAATATAACTCCATATTGTAATGCTTGAATAATCCCTTGCCCATGTGGTTCTATCAGCTATCGATAAATGGCGGTTCTTGATGCAGTCCCTTCCCATCACAGGCGTTCAGCTTTAAGCTTGCGCCTTTAGCCTTTATGCATTGAAATTCCTCCCGATTCCTTAAATCATTTAATGATATGATGCACTGTTGAGGGAAAAATATGCAAATCCCTTCCAATCTTTGTTTGAGGTATAGTGCTTTTAAAGATTTCAATAATTTTCTCATGCTTCTGCTGACAAACTGGAGATCCTCTGCCCATCTTTGCTCCTCAAAGACTCAGCCATTCGTGGAAGCTGCTTTTGTACAAAATCATGATTTTGTTAATGACTGTTGACATCACCTGTTTGAAATCAGGTCATTATTTATTTGTTTAATTCATTACTATCTCTAAATTGCCTCCGTCCCAACTTTTTTGGAATGTGTTGCAGGTCTGAAATGCAACAATGGATGTTTATTAACAAATACAATGAAGTTGACCAGCAAAAAACCATGAGATGTCTCAGATTCATACAGTCTGCAATGAAATAAAAGTCAAAGTAAATGTAAGACACACTGTGTGTGTTACTGATCATGAGACTGAATCTCCATCTACAGGGAGGCCCCTATGACCACAAGCTCCTCCCATTGGCCCCCTAAATGTGGGGCGGGTTAATTAATTAATCCTCTTAATGCCTCAGTGCTCATTAAGCCTGGTCCCCTCACTTGGAGAAATGGCCTAGAATCTCCACTGTGCAGCGGAACAGCAATTTGGTTCGAGGTTGTGCGGGTACAGCCGGCCTACAGGCCTAATATTTCTGGTGTAAGTTCCATTTCTCGTAGTTTTCTCACAGTCTTCTGATCAACGCTGAAGCTGGGTGCTTTTCTCAAGAACTATCTACTTTCCTATCAGCGAGTATGTGTGTTTATTTGTATGGCATTTTCACGCCTCCTAAAACCAAACTCGATTTTCCACAGAAGGTCAAAGTATGCATAGTTTCAGAAGACCACAAACCACAGATCAGTGTGTACGTGTGTATATGTTTGTGTGCTTTTGGTGTCTATGTGTGTGAATGATTTAAGAGTGGGAAACAAGAGCATAGACTAAATTCTTGGAACTTTACTCATTTCGCGCTAAACGCGGTGATCGGCACTTCTTGCCCTTAGTGATATGATTATGAGATTTGAACGTTCATGTATTGACCTGGTTCTTGATCCGAGCTGATGTACAATCTCAGCTGTTAATTTATATGTGACGCTGCATTACATGTCACATTTCTTCTGTTTGTAACGAACACGCTAAAACAACACGCAAAAAGTCAGCAAACATGCTTTAAAGCAACACTGTAACCAGAAACGAATAGACAAGTGATGAGTAAAAGCACACAGTCTGGGATGAGTGTTAATGTTTTGGGTTGACTTTCCTTTTCACAACACAAACTGAAAACAGGACAGCAGAGCTAACACTTGAGCTGAAGCACTCAGAAAAGAATATTATGACATTTGCAGTATTGAGTTCCTCGTTTAAAGCAAATAAAGCCAAAGTCAGCCAATACTGTTTTCTCATTTGGAGAAACATTGCAGATTAATTCACATTTTTTTGCATGACACTTCTCCCAAATGATCACACAAATGACACACAATGTACCTAATGAAGTGATCGGTGAGTGTAAAGCACACATAAGCTTACTCAACATGTACAGCTACTCAATGCTCACATGCTTTGAAAGAATGCAGCCCAAAAATGCTAAACTATTTGAGGAGGATGAAGAAAAGGGAGACGAACAACATTTGTGAGTACATTTTACATTTACAGCATTTAGCAGACGCCCTTATCCAGAGCGACTTACAGTCCAAGCAATTGTGGGTTAAGGGTCTTGCTCAAGGACCCAACAGTGGCAGCTTGGCAGAGATGGGATGTGAACCCTGGACCTTCTGGTCCATAGTCCAGTACCTTAACCGCTAGGCTACCACAGCGAGTAATATGTGTTACATTAGATGAATAAAGCCAATGAAAAGTCATATTTCAGCTTTATGTTTGTATATTACGAACCCAAAATTGTAAACCCTTTTCCTAACTTAGCACTTATGCAAATGTGGTCTGATCCTCATCTAGGTAATAATCACGTGCAAGCATATTTCCCTAAACGAATACAGTCAAACACGAGTAGCAAAACTGGTATCTAATTTCCCATTGTAAAGTAGAGTGGTACATTTTGACTAGAAACATTTGTTTACTTGGTGCACTTGCCTAAACTTGTATGAGTCGAGCCGTGCGACTCATTTCACGATTCATGATTGGTGATTAATGATTCAGTACCCAGTGATTCACAGACACAGTGAGTCACAACAGTGTCGATCTGCGCTGTGTTTATTGTGTTTTCTCCGACAGTATTATAATCTTAGTGCAAATAAACCTCAATGGGTCCTCAAAAGGTTAGTTATAAGAGCCAATCGAAACACGAACTGAATCCTGAGTTCACCAATAGTGTTTTGCTTTTACTTTTCACTTTCAATCCATTAGCCCCTAAATTACATGAGATTTTTCAACCCTTTATATTAAAATAACCTTTGTGGTAATGGGTAACTGTAGGTTAATGAAGTTCTGCACAGAGTGATATACTGAAGAGCCTCTCAGTCAGACAGCAGAGGACGTTTTACAATTTAATTTACATTCATGCTCTTACAGTAACAAACAATTACTAGGCATTCAGGTGGCACAACAGCCCTCCTTTAAGTCCCGATGGTGCCTTCCAGTAGTACAGTAGTCCCTCCCCAAAACACACCCGCAAAAACACATGCCTGACAGAACGTCTCCTGTGCCACTATGTTAAGCTGGCATCACATGTAGGGTTTTGAGGGAATGGGATTTTTTATTTAGCATGCAGTGGCCATTTCATGACAAGCACAAGATTATGTCATACACACTCCCACTGGGCCAATTTAGCGTACTCATTTAACCTAATGCATGTCTTTGGACTGTGTGAGGAAACCATTGCACCCGGAGTAAACCCATACAGACACGGGGAGGACATGCAAACTCCACAGCTCCACACAGGCAGAGTCCGAGGTCGAGACTGAACCGGGGACGCTGGAGGTCTGAGGAGATCGCGCTAAAGGTTGTTAAGATAGCACAATAAACATTTCTATAATGGACTGTGGTAGCCTAGCGGGTAAGGTACTGGACTATGGACCAAAAGGTCCAGGGTTCAAATCCCACCTCTGCCAAGCTGCCACTGTTGGGTCCTTGAACAAGACCCTTAACCCACAATAGCTTGGATTGTAAGATTGTAAGTCGCTCTGGATAAGGGTGTCTGCTAAATGCTGTAAATGTAAATGTATATTTGGATAACAGGGTTTGTCTGGACCACACAAATAATTGTGATAAAAAATGACCTTCTCACATCTTCATTGTTTTTATTTAAAAAAAGTACTTCTGTGTTCTACAAAGTTCAGGTGTCCATTAAATGGGACTGGAGATCGGGTTGTAGTGGGTTGTTTCCAAAGAAAGGTCTGTTCATATTAAAGATAAAATAATAATAATGCCGATATGCATATTTTCTTTACATTATTTTACTCAATATTTTATCTGTTAATATTTACTTAGTTTCTGTTTTCCAAGATTTCGTCCTTGTAAAGCTTAGAGACTATTTCTTTGCCAGTGTCGCCCTAGGCTTGCCCAATGTGGGATCGGCCTTAGATATTAGAAGATAATCTCAAATTGTAAAGCTGATTTGAGACAATGCCCCAGTGTAAAAAGCGCTATAGAAATAAATCTGACTTGAGCTGATAAGATAAGAAGCCTTTATTATCCCACAAGGGGAAATCTGAGTTTTCAGAAGAAGGGTGAACAGAATATACAAGGATACAATTTCTAGTTGTGCATAAAAAATAATATAAGATGAAGCACAAATCAATATAGAAATATTAATATAAAAAGATATAGAAATATAAATTCGTTTTAAGATCAAATAGTGAAGAGCCTCACTGTGAGAACGTTTTACAATTAGATTTATTTCAGTAGATCGCTGAATTGAAGAAATGGCCACAGTAACATTTCTAAAGACCCGGGAGTTCAACAATCCATAAGGCAGTGCTGAAGGAAGTGAAACAGGAGCCCAAGGTAACAGCGAAAGACGGGCAGAACCTGAATCGACATCGTGTTGTAATATCACTGAGTGAAATATAGGGTGCAGTGTGGAGCTAACAGGATAACTGTGATTAGAGTGATAAATCAGGAACAACACTCCCTGCATTGGTTTTATGCTCTTTAATGTTAGGTTTGGGTGCTGTTCATAGAAAGATATTTCCAGTGGATTAGTGTGACTTTGTAGGTTAGTGACACACTCTCACTACCTCATTACACAACACGTTCAGTAGCAGTGTACTCCAAACAGAAACGTGATCATATTAACTATAAAGTCTGCTGCGGCCATATAACCTCAGAGCACATCATCCCCTGCATGTCTGATTAAACAGATGCCAAAGTGTATCTGCGTTGCTACACAACATTTCTTTGGAATTGATCCGATTTATCGTTTTTAACAGATTTAAGTTTGAAGATGAACAATCTCCCATAGAAATGAGTTGATGGAATGTGCGGATTCAAAGTACAACTGAAATCAATGATGTCACCACAGAGCACTCTGTCTGTGAGACTCAGTGACCTGTTGGTACATCATCTGCCACACACACACACACACACACACACACGCAAACGAACAAAAGTACTGGGACATGCACCTGCATGAAGCCAAAAGTTTTGGGACGCGTACCTGCATGCGGCCAAAAGTACTGGGACACAAACCCAAACATGGTCAAAGGTATGGGGACACAAAGCAGTATGCGGCCAAATGTATTGCGACGTGCACCTGTCCACGGCCAAAAGTATCGGGATGCCCAAAAGCACGTGGCAAAAAACATTGGGACATGCACCTGCACATGGCCAAAAGTACTGGGACACCCACCTGCATGTGGCCAATAGTACTGGGACACCCTGGTGCACGTGGCTAATAGTATTTGGACATATACCCGCATGAGGCCAAAAGTATTGGGATGGCCACCTGCCCACGGCTAAAAGTATCGGGACACAAACCTGCATGTGGCCAAAGGTATTGGGATGCCCACCCGCAAATGGTCAAAAGTATTGGGATGGCCACCTGTACATGGCCAAAAGTATTGGGACATATACCCGCATGAGGACAAAAGTACTGGGACATGCACCCGCACGTGGCAAAAAGTACTGGGACATGCACCCGCACGTGGCCAAAAGTATCGACATGTCCAACTGCACGTGGCCAAAAGTATTGGGACACCCACCCGCACCTGGCTGAAAATACTGATACGTGCACTTGCACATGGCCAAATGTATTGGGTGTCCCAAGGTAATTCAACTTATCTGGTGTATTCTTATCAAATGAAATCATCTCACACTACAAACAAGTTAGTTTTTTTTAAAGAAATAACTGCTTGAAATTACTCAAAGACATTCTTGAAACTGTGAAAACTTTCTTCGGCAGTACTTTTGTACTAAGCTTCCTAATGCTGACCTGTGATCTAGGAAGGGCTCGTCTGAAATCAGCTGACCTGAAATCAGCTTAAGCTCACTTCTGCACACACCACGTCTGTGTCCTTGTGTTCTTATAAAGCAGAACTGATCCTGGATCAGGCCTCATGGTCTATTGCAAGGAGATGGACACATGAAACCTCAGAAACTCTTGGTGTTCACGGTTCCTCTTCCCTGGCCAGCTCTCTTCTCCTTTATGGCAGCATGGGTGGCACAACGTTCAAACCGCAAGTCCAATTTCAAATGCTGGGTGTAGTTCAACACAGGAATATGGAGGAAAAAGGCAGTGGCTGGGTTTTGCAATGTGGGAGTAGAAGAGGACCGTCTCACACACACACACACACACACACACGCACACACACACGCACACACACACCTCTAACATGAACCTCTGAGTATTGTCGTACATCCTTATTTTAAAAAGTGGTTTAACATGTAGAATTTACTAACTCCCTGTCTATACCCACTTAGTCCAATTCTAGTTTGTGCTGTACTAGCAGCACAGGGCACATGGCGGGAATCACACCCTGACAGGGCACATTTATCCTGACTAATTTGATAATTAAAAAACCAGCTGAGACACATGGGGTCAGTGGGTAATTTCCTCTTTTACCCGAGCCACTCTGTGATTTTATTTCCATGTCCCACTCTCTTTCCCTGAACAAAATCCCAAGCATAAATATTACCCAAAACAGCAGTGCTCTGGTCATTTTAGTCCATCTTTAGCACATCTCCATAATTTTACAGGCAGATGCCACCTCATATTGGGAATCAAGGACTTTTGACTTCTCCTACGCCCCATATGTCTCCTAGAGCACAAATCTAAGCAAACCATATGAATTCATAAATCTACAAACAGAGGTTTTAATGGAGTCATTGCACTATTCAGCTGGACTGGATGTTTGAAGAACTCTGTATATATATATATATATATATAACACATAGCATTTAATGGTGTAAAGCATTACTTTCTATTTATTTCCACACAACATGCATACAGTTGGAGAAACATCTAGAGAGTGCTAGAGAAAATGCTTAAAGACAAAGTAGATCAAGCAGTGCTGACACTTTTCTCCACAGTCACCTGACCTGACATTGAAGATGGAAAATTCCAAGCTTTCAGTAACATCACAAGATGCTCTTTGGAATATTGGGAAATCATTCTGGAAAACATGGATCATCAGATTTTGCACAAGCTTCTGGAATCCATGCAAGCTCGAGTGCATGCTGTCATTACAGCAAAAGGAGGAACATACCAAATTCTAATCAAGTCTGAAAAGTACTTTTACATGTATACACTGAATACATGTATACTTTAAGTATTCTGAAAATAATGACCCATTGTATCAGTCAGTTACATGTGAGGCAAACATTCGGGTTTGCAAGAAATTCAACCCACTTAAAATTGTATTACGGTCTGGATGCAAAGGTTGTATCAGTTTTATCAACTTAGTGAAATAAAGTCGATTGTCATTTTTACCTTGTGGGGACATTTTGCTGTATTCCACATGGAAAATTGCTTTTTTTTGTCAAATACGTCAGCTTTGTGTTCAGAAAATAACAGAGAGAAAAATATTTAGGACTACATGTAGTATGAATTTGCTTCAGTAACATTATGTCAATGGACAATGGAAAGACCCACAATGATAGAAAGTGTGTGATGTGTGGCTTAGGTCACTTTTTGGGGAAAATCTCAGAGGACACACCAGCTCACCGGGGATCGCTTGACAGTCAGTCAAGTGCTGTCCCCAACTGACAAAGTGTTTTTTGTTTTTTTTTTGACAAAAACTGCAACCTTCTTTTGAAAACCAAAAGTGTTTTAGGTTACTGAGGTTAAGGGTTATGCGTAGTACTAATTAGCTACAGTAATCATTATGTCTATGGAAGGTCCCCAGTTCGAAAGTGAGACAGACGTATGTGTGTATTGTCTCGACATCCTGCTTTACTGAAATTCACTCCAACCAGTCCAGACAGTTTATGAGACATCCAGCCATAACAGCACCTGTCTGGTTTGGGTGCCTTGCAGCACAACATTGTCTTACATGTGTTTATCTTATCAGCTGCTCTGCTGTCTGGCTTCACTCAAGATTAAAGTCTGTTTGAGTGAGCTCTTATCTGTCCAGGCAGTGATTACTGATCTGCTATCAGCGTTGCTCCATGATGAAGGAGTAGACTGTAACAGCTGGTTATTAGATAAATGTCATCAGTGTACTCATTAAATATACACTCCAGCAGTTTTCACCCTAATCTCCACCAACTGTGTGTGTACAGACTAAAGAATTGACTTAAAACGCAGTTATATTAAAATGGTAAGTGGGAGTTGTTGGGGGTTTAGGTATTTTTGTTGAATGCATTCACAAATTTAGAATTCAGTCATAATTTAATCGAAATATATATATATTTTTTAATGAATCTTCCACCCCACTGCTTACAAGTACATATAATCAATCATACACTCATGTATCTCCATAGACAAACATTGGCAGGACCAAAAGCCCTTTCAATATGCCATGTTGGCTCTTCCACAGGATGCTCCTCTCCAACCTTTTCTACTACAGGAAATTTTCCGTGTGCTTTCAGCGCCTGTGTTTGGGAGATACTGAATGGAGCAGCTGCCTGTACGTGAACTGTGGGAGTCGAGCGGAGTCAAATGAATCTGAATCACCTTGAAAACGCAGAATGCAGAGTCATAGTCGGCACTCAACCACCTCGCAACTCGTCAAATTCGGTTCTCTGCGCATTTGGACGAGTGTTTAACACAGCTGGCTTAAACATTTATGAGTTGAGACGCGTGACTCATTCCAGCTGATCACGAGTCAGTCTCATAAAAGCCCAGTGCAGATCTGTGCTGCGTTTATTGAGAGAGACGAGTTTGGCAACTTTATAAGGTTACAAAAAAATAGACAAAGTGACATTCATTCCTGATGCTGACGGGTTTTACTGAGCAGTGAACACACAATTACATTTACAATGTACATAAACATGTACGTACATGTACAGTTTCTATTCATGTACGCAAAATTTGAGAAATAGTCAGTGATTGTCGATTGTTTCTGTGACGTGAAGCACGTTAAGTCCAGTCTGTGATGAGTAACAGCACAGTCATTATAAGACAAGTTTGTTCACTCCCCCGCCATCTTACTAGCCCCGCCGGGCTGTTATTTACAGCCAAAGAAGACCAGACTCCTATCTCTATAAATGGGGAGAGACCTATATATCCGAAACTGCAAGATAAATGAACGTGTGAAATGCATATTTAAAATCACTGGTATACTGTAACTAAAATGATGTAACATACTTGTGTTGTTGTGTTCGAATAACACAGAAAAATATTATTTTTTTAAGCTTATTCTGGCTACTGTGCAGGTGCATCCCGCCACTACAAAGGGGCCAAGACTTGTTGCCCTCCTCTCGGACACATTTACTAATATGCCGATTGATTCTTTCAAATGAAGGCGCGTGTTCTGTACTACAATCCCATTCATATTTCAACCAGTGCTCAGTCTCCTCCTTATATAACGTCTCCGATAACAGACAGGGGCTGTACATCATCTGGCGTTGCAAGTTTAAAGTAGGATTAAAGTGCCACGTAGTGAAGTTCTGAAACATGGTGGCTTAGTGGGGTAGGATTTCATTACTCTCAAGAAATTTGTCACATTTTAAGCTTGGCGAGGGCGAGAGGCAAGGTTGAAAATCCGCCCTGCCATCACAGGTGGCGAGAGATGAAGTTCTACTGTACATTACTTTTGTTTCTCACTTCCAAGACATGATTCAATAAATTACATGAGATATTCAACATAAGCTTTGTGGTAATGATTTTTGTCAAACTGAGTGCTAAGTGTAACCTGTGTGCTTCAGTTTTGAAGCATGTTTAAGCTACATCTTAAACGGTTAACAATGCAATCAACTTATAATGGATTTGTTGGAACGTATCCCCATCGTGAATCGGGGAACACCTGTACAACAGGACTCCATTAATGCATAATACCTGTGGATTTTCTGCGGGACTGGAACAGATCACCTGAGGAGGAGGAATAATGCTTTCAAACTGGCTTGTTTTGCAGTTTTAGCATCATAATGCCCCCATGCATTAGAAGAGCTAAATGGTAATAGTTCTCTGGTTTTTTAGTTAAGGAACTTGACTTGTCTGAATAAATTCAACAAAATCCCA
Source organism: Ancistrus triradiatus (assembly GCA_025084515.1). NCBI lineage: Eukaryota > Metazoa > Chordata > Actinopteri > Siluriformes > Loricariidae > Ancistrus > Ancistrus triradiatus. The sequence continues at coordinate 943,944 of JAJAGP010000036.1, read as the reverse complement.
ACTGGCCAACCTCAGTGCCTGACCTCGCTAATGCTTAAACAGAGGTCCCACAGTTATATTACCAAATTCCTAACCAGAAGAGTGGGTGAGATGGTCTTGGGGTCTGAAGACAGAAAAAAAACCCTTTAGACGAAACAAACATGTTCTTCTGCGGTGAAGATGCTGGAATTCTGCGTTTGTTGCAGCATTATTTTGTGTATAAATGTTATTACTTTATTCATAAACACCCAATTTTACAGTGTAGGCTGGTGGAAACTGTAGGGAATTGGCACAAAGGCTGTGTACATGTGTATATACAGTACAGTATATCTATCCTCATGAGGACACCGGATTGGTGCTTATAAAGAAAAGTGAGGTCTTTTTTCACAACTGAACATAAAAGAGCAAAAATATTCACCAGTGGATACTAAGGTTTAGATTAGGTTTAGGTGAAGGATGTTGTTATATAGCTACGATAGCACATGGTCAACAGTACGACCTCATAAATGCAGCAATACAAAGCTGTGTGTGTGAGTGTATGTGTTTGAGGAACGCTGGGCATCTATCTTTAACTGTTCCCGACACAGATTCCGCTTTTTCATCTGTTACTGGTTACTGTTCCACAGATGTGTTTCCTTCCTGAAAATAAAAGTGGCACTTCTCCACCCCCCCCCCCCTCTCAATTCAATTCAGTTCAATTCAGTGAGCTTCTCTCTCTCTCTCTCTCTCTCTCTCTCTCTCTCTCTCTCTCTCTCTCTCAGAAGGCAGCACTGGCATGTTGTGTAAGGCTATGTGGCAGGAAAGAATGTATTTATTCTAACACGAAACACACCTGTGTGACCTCTCTCACTCTTTCCCACAGAAAAAGCACACATTGGACACCAACATGGTCCCAGTTTGGAAATAGATTTACCATTCTGAAAAAATGTAAGTTCCATGGGACTATTATGAAATTTGTAGTTCACAGAGTTCACAGTGTTTAACAAATGATTCCATATGGAAGTTTCACTCTTTTGAAAGGGATGACATTGGTAGAAAAGTAAATTCTAACAGTCTAGTCTTGTTTCATCTTTATCTCTCATCTTTACATTAATACAATTAAAAGAGTACATGCTAACTAACTGAATCATAAAATTTAATAATAATAATAATAATAATGATAATGATAATAATAAACAATGTTCCTTACATTTTCTTTTCGTTGCAGACAGTGTTACCCCAACATATTTCATGTTTGTCTCCTCAACTTCATGCCATTTGTTAATAAATATTAATTTGTGCATTTCAGGACACCCAATTTCAAAATGGTGACATCAACAGGTAATTACAGTCATGAATAGATGAGTCATTAAGGAGCAAAGATGGGCAGAGGATCTCCTCAAATAAAGGTTGGAACGGACACATATTTCTCCCTCTTTTATATTATTAATATTATTAAACAATTCAAGGAATCTGGAAGAATTTCAGTGCATAAAGGGCAAGGGCGAAAGCCTAAACTGAACATTTATCCACTAAACATTTGTCAGTTGCTGATATAACCACAATGGGGAAGGGATTACTTTGGCAAACCACTGTCAAGCACTACAATACAAAGTTACGTTCACAAACGCCACTTAAAACATTACTGTAAAAAAAAAAAAAAAGCCTTATTTTAACCGTGTCCAGAAGCAGCGTCAACTTCTCTGGGCTCAGAGGCATCTGGGATGGACCATCACACAGTGGAGATGTGTATTGTGATCAGATAATAACAATAACAATAACAATAATAATAATAATAATAATAATCATCGTCATCATCCCACATCCCATTTGCGCTGGGTCCAGAGTCTGTATACAAGTTTTCCTTTTCCACGTTTATTTTCTGAATTATGTGCTAAATCATATCTAGTCCTTGGCATTCCCATGGTGGCCTTCTGGTGGGCTTTATGCACATTTTGTGAAACCCTTGCTACATCATTCCTAAATGGAATGTGTCATACCACAAAGACTGATCAGATATTATTTGTGTGGTGACCCTCAAACCAGCAGAGTCACTGATATGGAAGAGACATGGTACCATGGGCATTCCAGGTGTAGCTAAGCAGTCGGGATTGTAGATAAAGCCTGTATGTAAGATTCTCTTGCTCATTTTTTCCCCATGCAGATTGGTGTTTCCTCAACACACTAAAAATATGTGGTCCAATGGTGGAGTGTTTCCGTTGATGAACAGGTAGAGAGTGGCTGATACATAGCACACAGATACAAATGGGTTACTGCACCTACATGGCAGGTGTGAGGGACATTAAGACATAAGTAATGAAAAAGGAGGGAAGTGACAAATGGAGAACAAGAAGGCAGGATGGAAAAAAAAGGAAAAAAACAACCCATTCCCAGATATGAGGTCATTGTCCTGATCCTGAAACAACAAGTTTAAAGCTTCCCCTGTTTTTTCCCATGTTCCCTCTCTCTCCCTCTCTCTCAAAAACCCCTGAGGGTTGGAGTTGGACCATGTGTGCAGTGCAGGTGTTTGACAGCTCACACAGTTGAAGCCTGCTGGCAGGTAGCGTCACCCACTTACACACATATTCAGGTTTTCCAAAACAAATGGTCCTCCCATGCTACTTTGACAGGGTGGCAAAGCAATTCTTGCTGTTTCTGTAGCGGCTATGAATCCAGGTATTCCCATACATACACACATACATACAGGGCCAATTTAGAGCAATCAATCAACCTTTGGCATGAAGGAGGAAACTGGAGTACCTGGAAAAAACCAAGACAAATACAGGGAGAACACACAAACTCCAAACAGGCAAAGTCTGAGGTCAGGATCAAACCAGGAATCTTTGGAGCTGTGTGGTAACTGTGCCAACCACTGTGCCACCTTGCCCCCCTGTAGCCTGGTTATTTTCTCTTTTTTGATGCTAAAATAATAAAATGGTCTATGTGCACCTTTATGCTCATAAATATAATGAGAAATTATAGGGGTCTAATCTATAAAGGTCTTTTAAATATGAAACTTACATTATTAGACACTCAGTCAGACCAGTGGTCTAATACACTAGCCCACCACCATGTTGACCTGGGTTGGGAATCCCCAGACTTGTGATGGACTGGTGCCCTATTCAGGGCGCACCCGCTGGCCTGAGCTCACATTGTGCTTAAACGAACTGGGCGTGAGCATGCTTATGTCATCACGACAGGAGTTTTTTGGCTGTTTTTGGAGTCATTTTGGACACGCTGACACACAGCCCTCTCATACGTCTTTAGATTTATTGATTATGGGCTTTTTTTCGCTGATTTTTGGCTACTCAAGATTTTTATAGAGGCAGCTGATGTTGTGTTCCATGCCAGAGCACGGTTCACGCGTACCACACCCAGGCACGGTATCACACTAGTCAAACGAACTGCACTTTGGGGGTTGAACGTGCCCAGAATATGTTGACGAAACTGTGGGTAGCACTGCCGCCTCACAGCAAGAAAGTCCTGAGTTCAATCCCAAAATGGAGGGCCTGGGTCCTGGGAGTCTGCATGTGTCTGCGTGGGTTTACTCCGGGTACTCCGGTTTCCTCCCACAGTCCCAAGACATGCGTTTTAGGTTAATTGATTACACTAAATTGGCAATGACTTGAGTATATATATACATATACATATATATATATATACATATACATATATATATATATATATATATATATATATATATATATATATATATATATATAGTCTTAGTCTTGTATATATTTAGACTAGTCTTGATGTAACCATGTGTGTGTCACTGAAATCTCCACTGATGCTGATAGCACCGTGAAATAAACCAAATAAACAACCAAACTTACTTTATACTGGCTCTGACTGGTGTTTTATCTCAGACTGCCATACGTGATATGGAAATGTGGCTTCAGAATGTCACCAGAGATTAAGAGGCAGGTTGCAGCCATGAAGAAAATCTCAGTACACAGTTCAGCTCGGTCAGTGCAACAAGTCTCAATGACGTCATGATATTATCTGTGATTGACTTCATAGTAACCAAACATGTCAAAAATATTGCGTAACCGCAGGCGTAACGTAGGTAAAGTCACCACATAGCTATGTCCTGTGTGTGTTTGTGTGTGCGTGTGCGTGTGTTTACATGTGTGTTGGCAGATAGGTATAAATCCTTCATCGAGCTGTTATGTACTGCATGCAGGCCTCTCCAGCTGGAGGAATACAGAGTTGATAGGTTTATATAGTGTATACAGGCAGCTGACAGATGGATGATTGTGGTTTAGACAGCAGAATGCCAGTCATGTTCAGTTCAGGCTTGTTTGAGAGTGACGAGGAAGGACGCGAGACAGTTTTCATTGCAGCTGGAGAAAAAGTTTTAGTTCGTTTTGTTTGTAGACATAGAGAAGGCAAATGCTGTGCTTGTACACACAACATCAGATTTAATATGATTCATGAATGCCACTTATATTTGTTACTGCTGAACACAAGTATTCGGGATGGGAAGGTGACGCCAGTAGAGCAAGAAATTACACTTATGACACCATTACCACTTTTCACACTTACTTTTACCATGGAATTTAACAAGTAAGCGTAAATTAAGTGTGAAAAAAGCAGTGGAAATTAAAAGTAACTTGACAAAGAAGTCACCAAGTTGAGACCTAGTACCAATCCATAGGCATAACAGAAGCCAGTTCATTATGAAACTGACAACTTTTGAGCTGACTTACCACAATAACGCAATGTAAAGGCACCAGGTAGAGCTTAAACTCAACTATGGCGGTAAGTCTGCATACTGGAATGATTCAGAATTTAAAGAGCTGTTATACTATATACATTATATGTGATCCAATGACTTACAGTAAAATCATTTATGAGAAACCTTTATCCAGGTGATCGCACCAAAGCTGGGTTGTTCAACAGAGCAACAGTGGCAGCTGCGGCAGAGTTGTGATTTAAACCTAAGCTTAATCCAGTAAGGCACCTGGGGGCAGGGTCTATGCCAGCACAAGGTGGGAACCAAGCCTGAACAGGGTGCCAGTCCATCCCAGAGCACATGCACATGTACACACATTCACACTGAGTCACTAGACCAGTTTACCTAACACATGCCTTTGGAATGTGGCAAGAGAGTGGCTTAACCGGAGGGAAGCCATACATACACATGGTGAACATGCAGGGGATCGAACCAGGACTTTCTAAAGCTGTGAGGCGACAGTGTTAACCATCGTGTTGCCCTTATTTAGCAGTTCAGAGCCTTGAACTCTTGAACACCACTGAGCCAGTGGTGTGCTGATCAGTTGCAATTGATTATTTGCAAATATCTTTAAGAAAGCAGGGTTTGGCAAGTTCCGCAACCAACCCCCGGTTTCCACTTCACCCAACTTCTCTGTGAGCAAACGGCACTACATGTCCCACAAGCCCGGCAAGCCACGTGACTCCTGCGGACCAATCCGGGACTTCTCTCCAGAACACAGATTGTTGATCAGACACACCTATGGTACAGTGCTTATAAGCTCGGCAGTTTCAGACTTTCGAGGCGAACTATTGTCTCGGTTTCGTCTGAGCGTACCGAGCGCTTTCTTCTCCTTGTTATTTCCCCGGATATCTTCCTAGTTTGTTCTCCGCCCACCGTGTTGTTTACTTGGTTTTCCCGTCAGTACCTAGCGCTCTCTATTCCTCGTGCTTTCCCCGGATTTCTTCCTCGTTGTGCTCTCCGTTCACCGTCTTGTTGCCACGGTTCTTCTGAGCATTCCTAGCGCTCACCCTTTCTCACGTCTCCCTGGGTATTTATCTCGTTTTTGCTTTCCAGTTCTGTTCAGATTGTTTTGGTTTGTGTTATCTCCTTTGTATTTTTCATTAATAAATCTCACTTCTCACTGGAATCTGCACACGTCTCTCCCATTCGTCCTGCTCGTTTCAGCATTAAGAAGACACAGCTTAAAAACAAGTGTTTAAATGTAAATTCCACCCAACCCATCACCTGGTGTAAATCATTATTGTATAAATCATTTATGGTACATGCATTACAGCCATCTATTTACCTGTTACCTGTAATGAAGTAGCATTTTAAATTCTTGTAATTGCATTACATTTGCATTACATTTACTTTACATGCATTGCTCATGTTTCTGAGCGAAGAATATTAATTATTATCAAAGCATTCCCAGCAAGATTTTCTCTGCTCCTGCCTAGTGATGGGAGAAACAAGAGCTTCGGAATATTTTATTAATTTGAATTAATCCATTTAAAAAATGATTCAGTGCTTCAAAATGCCCAATACATGCCTTAGCCCCATCTGCAGGCTACATTTCTGCAACTGCCTCAGAGAAACCTCAAAAGTTCCATACAAACAGCGATTTGAATTTGAACATGAACGTACTTTTTTCTTAGACAAAGCACTTGGGACTGTGGTAACCAAGTGGTTAAGGACCAGAAGGTCCAGGGTCTAAATCCTGCCTCTGCCAAGCTACCACTATTAAGTCCTTGAGCAAGGCCCTTAACCCACAATTGCTTGGATTGTAATTTTCTATCAGCTGTAAGTCGCTATTTATAAGGGAGTCTGCTAAAAGCAAAAACATAAAGGAACACTGGCTGTTATGCTTTCACTTTCCAGTTTAAGTTTTTTAGTAGACACCCTTATCCAGATCCTTACTTATTATCCAGACCAGTACTTGGAAATTATTTAGGAAATTATTTAAGAGTAAAGAGTAATGGGAGTACTTTTTCCAGGAAGTAATGTGTAAAGTAATGCCCACTGCATTACGAAATGCAGTTTCAGGTCACTTGTAATGGATCACATTTTCTGAGTAACTTACTCACTGGCAAAAACACTGGTAACTTACATATAAAGTGTGGGTGCAACCTGATAAAGGGATTGACTCAAAGCCTGGGCTGTGCATTACCGCTTTTAACTTGACCGAACTTACTAAAAGACGTCACTATGACCTTGCATGGCGTCAGGTCCAGAATAAAGTTTCATCATCTGTGATTTCGCAACTGTTAGAATTCTGTTTCCTGAAAATGACTGTGAACCAATAGCACCAAGAGCAATGTTGATGACTCGAATCGCAAAAACCGATGACTGTACACTTGACTTGGTAGGATAACAATATTGGCCAATATCAGCACATAAGCTGAGTTAACTGGAAAATTAATTGGAGAAAGATGAATATCTAGTATGAGTGTCATTACCAAAATACTGTCTACAAATGGAAGAAATTCAGTGCTGATGCTGCTTTCTCAAGCAGTGGGTGTCCTGCAAAGATCACAGGAACACAAGTGCAATGCTGAAGGAGGTTAAAGGAGAGTAACATGGGTAACAGCAGAAGACCTGCAGACTTCTCTAAGACTTCCTCATGACTGTTTATGCTTCAATTTGTGCAATAAGATATGTAAAGTATAAATTTTATTTTATTTTTTTTAGGCAAAGTGCAATCCATGCAGATACTCACAACAGCAAGTAGATGTCTGACTGAAGAGTTACGTCAAATAATGGGCATTGCTGGGTGCTAGGTAACACGACTGATTATTGAGTTTAAGTAAATTAAAACTACTTTTTGCATCTATAATATTAGTAAATGTCGAACTGTATCTGAAAATGAAGACCACTCACTCTTTTTACATCTATACGTTCTATGCATTTCCTGTGCTGGAACCTTTTCAGGGACTTGAGCTGTTTTTGAAGAAACTAAATGACTAGGGTTTTTCAGTTATTAAGAAACTTTGTGAGCAATTGAGAAATTTTCAGTAACCTCAAAACTTTTTCAAGGAATTTCTAAATGGGGAACCAGACCAAGTTGGGTTTAAATTCCTCCAACAGGTACTGTTCTGCAAACCAGCCACTACTGAGGTGGAGCTTTCCTGTATTTAATACAATGTTTCACATATTTTTATGAGCATGGAGTGTGATGATAATTAAGCATTGCTTTCAATGAATACATGAAATGTAATGTAGAAATAGTAGCGCAGTGAGTTCGAAAATAGACTAAGTGTTTTGCTTTTCCATTACTCACCAAGTTGCATTTTTTTCATCGATTTTTCAACACTTTATTATAAAATAAACTTTGTGTTAATGATTTTGACCAACTGTAGGTTAATGTAAGTGTTTTAAACATTAACTTACTTATCAAAAACTTATCAAAAACTAGTTAAACTCCTCAGTTCATGATACATTTAACTTATGATAGATTTGTCGGAGCATATCTCCATCATAAATCAGGGAGCACCTTTACAATACAACTCCATTAATGCATATAATGCCTTATACAGTGTGGATTTCTGGGGGAACAGATTCATTCAATTTACATTATTCCTTATGAGCAAAATTTCCTCGGGACTTGTCATTTTCAGTTCTCGACAAGCCTTCTGGAACGAATTAACAATGAGAACACTTTCTTTTAACAGATCAAAAAACAAAATGCAGCACTGTGATGGCCCATCCATGTTTACTGTCATTGTATTTTTGCTGTGTGCTGAAACGTCATACCCTAGGAGGCTAATAGGGGTGTAATGATGCACCCTTCGATTCACAATTCAGTTCACAATTCGATTTTCTTAGGAATTTCTATTTCTGAAGTGTAAACGATGCAAAACCACATACATTTTCTTCAATAGGTTTTTAAACAATAAAACAAAAAACTTTAATGCAACTAAAGCAAATGACTAGAAACAGAAGTTAAAATTGTAAATAAAATGCTCCGTTGTAGCTTTACCAAACATTAAATAACTGTGTGAAAACCTTCCTTATTTATTTCTAAAGAATAACAATTCAAAATAACGTGTGCTTTTCTGGTATAAACAAAAAGAAAAGACAATACAATACGTTTTAAATGCGTGTGCAATTGTATTATCTCTACGATCCCTCCTATATAATTATAATTTGTTTCTCTAGATTACTGGACATGTAAACCAAAAACATTGTTACTGAATTCTTTTTCAGTGAGTTACAGAACCTTCCAGAAGCTTCCAAACATCCATCTAGTGCCTTTTATGAATAACTTCCATTTTTTTCCATTTCATAGCTCTGATTCTGTCAGACAGATTTAGTAATTCAGTATGATCACCAGTGGATTCTATGCGAAATGTAGGACCACTTCGAGGCAGACCAACTCATTCAGCCCCAGGTTGTTTAGAAAGAGTGGGGAGATGCTGCTCTGCTACCTCAGAGGCCCTCGCTGCAGCTGGACTGCCTGAAGAGTGATCACCCCGATGGGCCTGTGCTCACCTGGGGATCTGCTGATTTGAACTGACAGTAACGTCTGCCTGCTGTCCCCTCTGCACCCTCCATACACATGTAGAATCACACACATACAGATTGCTGTGGGCTGACCTCGGCGCACAGCTGCTGAAGGGTTCAGCTTAGACGTGGCAGTCAAAGGAGCAACAGCGAAGTCGTTTCAGACAGCAGCTCTGAGAGTTGATGCATCAATCAGAGATCAACGCAACAAGCACAAAACTGTTCATGGTTAGTCTGTTGAAGTTTTTTATAAGATTCTAGCTAATATTTTCAATTAACAACCCCAAATAAAAAAAAGTTGGGACAGTATGGAAAATGCACACAGTGTTTCTTACATTTACTTTGACTTTTAATTCATTGCAGACAGTACTGTCCTAAGATATTTCATGTTTTGACTGGTCAACTTCATGTCATTTGTTAATAAACATTCATTCCCACATTTCAGCCCTGCAACACATTACAAAAAAAAAGTTGTGATGGTAAAGCATTTACCCACCTTTAAATGTTGCCATTCCTTTTCACAACACCAAGCGATTTAGTGTTTCAGCTGATATTATGTCCCATACTTTCTGCAAACACGTCTTAAGATATGCAACAGTCTGGCGTTGGCGTTGTCACATTTTTGGTTTCAAAATTCTCCACACATTCTCTATTGGGGACTCTATTGAGGACTGCAGGCAGGCAAGTCCGGTACCCCTACCCTCTTTCTCAGCAGCCATGCCTTTGTCATGTGTGCAGCATGTGGTTTTGCATTGTCTTGTTGCAAAATATATGGACGTTCCTGGAAAAAGATGTCGTCTTGAAGGCAGCTTTACCGTATTTTACGGACCATAAGGCGCACTTAAAAATCCTTTAACTTTCTCAAAAATCGACAGTGTGCCTTAAAATGCGGTGCGCCTAATGTATGAATTAATTCTGGTTGTGCTTTCTGACCTAGAACCGATTGTAGATGGTACACGCCGCTCATAAATCTGTCAAAATGTTTTAGCACGGCCTTGGTAAGTTACGAAGCTTACGGCAACCGTAGTGCGCAGCATCGCGGAGTAATACGGTATGTGCTTCAGCATTAGGGTACCTGCATTCATTCATTCATTTTCGAAGCGGATTTCAAACTCAGTGCTATCAGTCACGCAGTACAACATGGACATAGAGCAGCTGTGAGAGAATTCATCATTAACGAATCAATGGTACAGAAGTGGAGGAAGCAAGAAGACGCCCTGCGCCAGGTAAAGACCAAACTGAGCTTCCGAGGGAACTTAAGAGTTTTGTTTTATTTAATGCGCCTTATAATCCGGTGCGCTTTATGTAGGAAAATAGATCCGTTAGCAGTCGATCATTGATATTGCGTCTTATAATCCGGTGCGCTTTATGGTCCGGAAAATACAGTATGTCAGTGCACTTTTCTGCATTAATGCTCCCATCACAGAAGTGTAAATGACCTCTGACACAACCCCATATCATCTGGCTTTTGGACTTATTCCCGATAACAGTCTGGATAGTGCTTTTCATCTTTGGTCTGGAGCACACGGCATCCATTTCTTCCAAAAATACCTGGAATACTGATTGGTCTGAGCACAATACACGTTTCCACTGTTCTGGACATGGTTAACATAAGGCTTCTTTTTTACACAGTAAAGATTTAAGTGGCATTTGTGACTGTAACTCTGTACTGAAGTGCTTGATAAAGGTGTGATAAAGTAATCCTTTGCACTTGTGGTTCTATCAGCTATTGATAAATGACAGTTCTTGATGCAGTGCCGTCTGTGATCAGTTAGGATTGCCCCATCCCACCTGCCTGAACTGCAGGAATGGCTGTTTATTAATAAATTAAATGAAACTGTCCAGACAAAACATGAAATATATCAGGTTCATACTTTCTGCAATGACATAAAAGTCAAAGTAAATGTAAGAAACACGGCAGTTTTTTTTATATGTATTTTCCATACTGTCCCAACTTTTTCTGATTTTGGGTTGTACATTAAAACAAACATGTGTCTTAGTAATTAAATATTTAATTGGATGGAGAGCAATATGTTCAATTCAGTGGCTATCCAAAGCATCTGTGATCACCACAGACATTTACATTTACAGCATTTAGCAGAGGCCCTTATCCAGAGCGACTTACAATTGGTACAGTCTTACAATCCAAGCAGTTGTGGGTTAAGGGCCTTGCTCAAGGACCCAACAGTGGCAGTTTTGGCAGATGTGGGATTTGAACCCTGAACCTTTTGGTCCATAGTCCAGTACCGTAACTGCTAGGCTACCACAGTCCCACAAACATGAAAATAGGCTATTTCTGCTTACATTTACATTACATTTTACAGCATTTAGCAGACGCCCTTATCCAGAGCGCCTTGCATGTTATACAGTCTTACAATCCAAGCAACTGTGGGTTAAGGGTCTTGCTCAAGAACTCAACAGTGGCAGCAAGGCAGAGGTGGGATTTGAACCCTGGACTTTCTGGTTCATAGTCCAGTACCTTAACCGCTAGGCTACCACCGATTTCAGACAATTTCAAATTGTTAATTTTATAATGGATCTGCAAGGGCAGCTGTTAAAATCAACACTTCAAAATAGTTCAAAGGGAGATCAAGTCTTTGGGAAGACTGTGTACTCTGTGTACTATGTTGTAACCCTGTGTGGACCAACATGAAAAGTACAAGTTCTTTGAAAACTGTTCCCACAAACTGTTTAAATGAGCTGTGTTCTGAACGTAATAAGAATAGGTATGCATGTGGAATGTATTTATATACTTCTTGTTTGCTGACTGAACTGACTGAAAAGTTCCTGGTTGAATGAGTCAACTTTCTCTGGCACTGATCTGAGAGCTGATATGGTACTTGGTATTCTGAGGATTCTGTGAAATAAGTTCAAATTAATTCATGCCTTCAGTGTGCATTATGGATTGTGGTAAACAACACGGAAACATTAAAACTTCGCGAACCCTGTAGAATTTTCTAGAACGTATATGTGACATGAAAAACGTCGACGTATTTAGAAGTCCTAAAAGTAGATAAAAAGAACCTGATTGAACCCAGTGAAACAAATGAGACTAATGGTTATACTTCATTTTCCTCAAAAAATAAATGACCAAGTAAATGACCTTTTGGCTGATTTGTTTAATTGGCTTCTCTACTACTTTTAGAACGTGTGTGAAAATGTGATAATGTTGTAGGTCACGTTTATGCCAAAATATCAAAAATTCCAAAAGGTTCACAAACTTTCAAGCACCAATTTATCTGTGTTCCTTATTTAAAAAAACACATTTGTAATGATGACGTTGCAGGCAGATTATTGAACGGTGTTTGGAAATGACATATTTCAATGCTTCTCTTTTTGGGCTGAAAACTAATTTTGTGCATAGAATAAACTGTTTGCCGGGGTTTGTTGCAATGTTTGCAATTGGCAGAAGATGTGATCAATAATTGATGTAGCTTTAGTGTTGTAATTTGTAGTGTATCTAGCTGAACGCAACTACATTTAACCACAATGTTTCAGAATATGCTGGTAAACAGATTCCCCCAAGAACCTTAAAAACCATGAAGATGCAAATTGCAAGTTTCGAGTGTAACCGTGGCCTCACAGAGCAGGTCTTTCCAGGTATTGCTGATCTAAAATAAGGATTTATCACAAACGTTCTGTGGTATTTTGTGAATGAAGTTTCTTGCTTCTAGATCGAACATTTGATAAACTCTTAATTAAAAAAAAATCTTGTGGTTTGTGATAATTATACGAGGGAACTGCGTGCAGATAAGCTACTGCAGAACAGAAGGAGTTACTTGGCATGAGTCACTCTATTAGGAACCAAACTTCAAATAAATGGATTTATACGTTTAATCATCCTGTAAATTTTAGCGCTGGAGTCTGGCTGCTTTTTTTCTCACACATCCCAAACTGCAGATATGATCAGCATACAAGATTAGGGGCCATATTCATAAAGATTCTAAGAATCCCCTTAGAGAGCTCCTAACTTGGCATAAAAAACTTTAGCTTAAGAGTGATTCCACAGCAACTCTGAGCAAGGAGAAGACAAAAACCTTTATCTCAGTGAGGAGGAAGGGTTGACCTGGTTGCCAGGTATGACCCATTCTTTTGAAGCCTATGATTGGTTGTTATCTCGCCACCACACATAGACAAACGCACTCATAATTAGGGAAAAATTGCTTACTATAAGACTTTGCTATAACAGGCATAGTGTTCCCTATTATTCTGATTGTTTTTATTGTCAAAATCGCCGATTCGCGGAGTCGGCTGTAATTCCTGGCAAGGCACAATGAAATTCAGAAGCTGAGAGGTCTGCCTCACCTCAGATTGCCCAATCCCATTAGAACTGAACTGAGCACTTCCCAGTTTTAATAAGAGTGCGCCTATGACACTGTGTGAATACCAATATGCTGTTATGCGGTATGCTGTTTGACCTCTTATTTGCATGTCATCACCTTCCATAGTCTAGGTAATTTATTTCACATAGGTGTAAAACATACACTGCCTGGCCAAAAAAAAAGGTCACCACCTGGATTTAACTAAGCAAATAGGTATGAATCTCCCATCGGATAATTACTGCATTGGTGATGATGTTTCAGCTTCAACAAGTTCTGTAACCCTTACTGATGCGGTGAGTAGCTTCTCATTTGTTAAACGACCATGTCCAGAGACATCCTGGTTCAGAAGGGTCAGATTGTGAAAGAGTGGTTCAGGGACCATGAGCCATCATTATCACACATGGATTGTCCACCACAGAGTCCAGAGCTGGACCCCATTGAGAATCTTTGGGATGTGCTGGAGATGACTTTGTGCAGTGGAACAAATCTCCCATCATCAATACAAGATCTTGGGGAAAAATGGATGCAGCTCTGGACAGAAATAACTGTTGTGGCATTGCAGAAGCAGTTCTGTCCAGAGTTGCATTCATTTTCCCCCAAGATCTTGTATTTATGGTGCGAGATCTTTTCCACGACCTTTTGACAAGGTTGTTTAAAAATGAGAAGCTACTCACTGCATCAGTCAAGGTTATGTTGCCAGCTGAAACAATCAACAATGCAGTAATTATCCGATGGGAGGCTCTTTCTTTGACTATTTAACTATTTGATTAGTTAAATGCAGGTGGTGACTTTGTTTTTTTTTTTTGGCCGGGCAGTGTATTTAGGCTTGTTGCTATCGATAGAACTGCAACGATAGTACCATGAGAGGCAGCCATTACCTCTGCTACAATAAGGAGGTTGTGCAAGAGCCCAAGTACTGATGACGCTTCCATTGCTGAGTGACTATCTGAACTTTTATTGATAAGGGCTGTCAAGGGCACAGTCGTGAGTCAGAGCTGTTTGAAAATGTAAACAGTTCTTCCTTGGTCCATCCCACACCTTTCCACCAAGGCATAATGAAAATCGGGCTTCGATTTTAAACACAGACTGCACAACAAACAGACCGAAAACCGAGGAATAAAACTTGCCTCAAATAGGCTATGCGTGCATTAAGTATGCAATATGAAATAGGAAAAAATATTACCCAATCAAAGCAAGTTATTGAAAAATGCAATCATATGCATAAAATGCATAAATATTATTGCTGCACAATCTAATCAGTAGCATTTGATTAACTCATTGTTACTCAAATACTGTGTTTGGAGAACATTTTGTTCTGCCTCGTTGTCTTTGTGCCACTTTCTCCTCTGCAAGCCTCCTAAAAGTCCTCCTCTCTACTCCTAACAGTGTTACACCTTATACTCTTTTAGGGGTTCAGATGCTTTATGAATAACTTTGATCTTTACTAGGATACACTCCTAAATTTAAGAGGGAAACACCCACTGGTTACTAGGAGCAACTCTTAGTACTAAGAATTCTTATAACCCCAGGACTGTAGCGGCTTAATGACGGTGGACCAGAATGCCCAGGGTTCAAATCCCACCTCTGCCAAGCTATCACTGCTGAGTCCTTCATCAAGGTCCTACAATTGCTCAGATTGTGAGTCAGTCTGGATATGGGTGTGACTAAATGTAAACATATTACGGGACTCTGGAGGCTCAGTAGTTAAAATACTGGACTGTAGACCGGAAGGTCCAGAGTTCAAACCAGCTCCATCATCTTGTGCAAGGCCCTTAACCCACAACTGCTTGGAATGAATCAGTTGTTCTGTGTAAAATCATCTGCTAAATGCTGTAAATGCTGCAATGCCAGAGTGTTTTGGGACTATAATGAAATTTTGTTCGTAAACAAAAGGAAAAACATTTTATCTTCAGTTTTCCTATTACTGCAAAGGTCAGTCAAGACTGGTGACCAAATGTGGTTTATTTAGCGTTGCTCTTTATCTATGACAATAATGCAGTTAATAAAGTTAACAAGTGTCAAAAAACAAGCATCTATCTCACCCATAATCTTAAAACATGCCCCAAACCGCCTCCAGTTCTCAAGCAGTGTCACATAAACCCGCTGATCCGGTTTAGAACACAGTATCAGTTACTGTAATCTATGAAATGATATAAGAGATAGCATCGCTTAATCATACAAGGATATGATAATTTGCAAATGTGGTTTGAAAAAAAGCCTGAGCATCTTGCACCAAACTCTAGATTCTTATCATGTGAATGATTTGAGTGCCTTTCGCACAGCATGGCTCATTAACAATCTGAGAGTATGATCTAAGCAGTAGCCCACAGTGACCTTTAAATAATGAAATCTGCAAATACCTGGCAACCTGTGATTCACCCAGGCTGATAAATGATCAAATTTAGATCAATGTGGGAAATGTGTGTTTATCACAACACCGGATTGTGAGAGAGAAGGGAATCGTTTTATGGATGCAACGTCTTGGATCCTACCATTTGTTAGAATTACAAGCTTTCCTGCAGCATTGCCATTTCGTTTTGCAGCTCATGAGAGACAGCTAGCTCCAGCACGGCAGAACAAAGCCTCAGCATCTGCCTTACATTCATATACTCACTGTACAAAGAATTTGCTGCCCATGACTGAAACGTACCTAATAGTGTGTAATACCTCCACGAATTCTGATGAGATTTTCTGGTTCTCCACTTTCTAGCAGTACTGCTATAGCTAATGCTGCCGGATGCTATACGCAGCATCAGTGATTGTTAATAGACTCTGTGCTCTTAACAATAACTAACTACATTTTCTCTTTTCTCTCTGGAGCTTGTGTTCCGGTACCAGTTCCAGCCCCACCCACTAAGATGTTCCTCTGCTTCAGCTACACTCAAGTTGATTCCGTCATCAGCTCCAGGCCCACCATGCTCAGGACATGTCAGAGGGCAGTAACTCTCTCCTCCAGTTGGCTGAGGATGATGTGTCGCCAAGGACTTTCCTGCCAAGGACTCAGGATCCTAAAGTGAGTCTGTGTATCGGACTAAAAAAAGTTGATATGCATATTTGTTATGTTATATTATTCAAGATTTTTCTGTATCTGTTAATATTTACTTAGTTTCTGTTTTTTTGGACTTTTACCAAGGACTTATTTGATAAATTAGTTTCATTCTTACATTTATCATCTAAGCCACCCAAGGAGGTCGGGTCCCCTTTTTTACTCTTGGTCCTCCCGAAGTTTCGGGAGTTTTTCCTTGCCACTGACGCCCTAAGCTTGCTCAATTTGGGACTGGCCTTTAGATATTAGAAGATAATCTAAAATTGTACAGCTGCCTTGAGACAATGCTCCACTGTAAAAATCGCTATAGAAATAAATCTGACTTGGCTTGACATGGCTTGAATACACCTGCAAATGCAGCTACTTCACACTATGGCCTTTGGCATGCCGAAATGCAATCACTCGTCTGCTTTGTGTGCCACACATTGAACGAGACCTTCACTGCATTGTACCAATTCTTCTCAATCTATGAATCCCTCGCACACCGCGCAGGTATTTAAAGCTTGAACGTCCTCGTGCAACGCCATCTGCAGGAGCCTGAAGTTACTTCACCTTAAACACAAAGGTGACTCATTTTTTGTTCAGGGAGTATATTTACAGGTACAATTACAGGGATATTACAGGTTGCAAGCCAAACAATTCAGGGTTAAAGATCTTACTTAAATATCCAACAGTCGCAGCTTGGCAGTAATGAAACTTATATTTTGGCCTACAGTACTTTAAAGGTGTGTCCACAGGCATGGATCCACAGATTAGCCAGAATAGTCAACGAACACATGGAAGTGAATACAACAGTGTGTGTTGTGGAACACCCAGGTGGTCCATTTTTGCTTCTAACAGTGACTCGTGCTGATATTTTAGAAAGACATTTTGGAATATTGTGTGTTTTTCTTTTTATGTTTAGACTTCTATGCAGCTTCTATAGTCTTTGTTTGATCTCTGCAGGTCACCTATTCCTAAGAACAGTGGCAACACTAGCAGTGATGGACAAAGTACACAAACCATGTACTTGAGCTGAAGTAGAAATATCCCAAGGTAAAATATTAATACAGTAAAAGTAGAAATCCTCCCTTTAGAGCTCCACTTGAGTAAAAATACAAAGGTTTATGCCTTCAAATGTACTCAAGTATCGAAAGTAAAAGTAGCAGGATTTATTCTATGTTGTGGAGTAAAAAGTAAGTTATTTGACTTTGAAATGTTGTGGAGTTCAAGTAAAAAGTAACCCGAAATTGAAATACTTCAGTACAGTACAAATACACAAAAAAACCTACTTAATTACAGCAACAAATTACATTTACTTCATTACTGTCCACCACTGAACCATGGTACATTTCCAGTGTATCTCACTGTGGAATGATGAACATCCTGGTGTGTAGAAATCCTTTTGTATACATTTCCATTTTTTCTTTTCACCAATCACCTCCAAGCTCATTTTATTCAATTAAACCCTGGTCATTCCATGCAGAGGTTGGTCTTTTCCAGCAAGAAAAATAAACAATCAATATCTTATTGAGTACAAAAAAGAACAACCATGCATTCATTCTTCTAATAAGAGACATGAGTAATTCATGCCAAAACCCTGGTTTTTATAAAAGGTTCACAAACTTTTGCATGTAACTGTATGTGAACACCTGTGCATGATACCTGTACAATGCTCTCCTGTATGCGCACAGACAACAATAGCTCTGCAGGTCACACCCAAACACCTACATGCCGACACACCCACACACTGCAGGGCTGATCTTTACTGTAAGTGTTGCAAATGAGTCACTCGATATCCTGTAGTTGTCAAATAATTAATCATTCTTAAAGGATTCAGAAAGGAATCTTGTTTCAACCGACTTTTACGACTGCTGTGGTTTATCTCCCTCTAAATTAGCTGTTCTTGATCCTTCCAGTACGAACTGCCCCATGTCTAATCATTCTTTCCCTTCCACAACTTGGAATGTGTTGTTGCTCAAATCCATTATTGATTTCAGCAAAACGAATGTGAAGATTTCCAGTCTGGCTTCTGTTCCCTCCACAGAACAAAAACGATTTGTCTGAAAATCACAAATGACTCAGGAGTGCCCAACTTTCTCTTTCAACTACAACCCCAAATCAGAAAAAGTTGGAATGGTATGGAAAACACAATAAAAAAAATCCCACAGTGTCCCTTACATTTACTTTGACTTTTGTTTCATAGCAGACAGTATGACCCTGAGATATTTCATGTTTTGTCCGGTTAAATTCAATACATTTTTGCCTGCAACACACTCCAAAACAAGTTGGGATGGGGCAATTTAGGGCTAGTAATGAGGTAAAAAATGAAATAATGATAAATAATGATTTCAAACAGGTGATTATAATCATACTTTGGTACAACAGCAGTACACACAAAATGCTGAGTCTTTGAGGAACAAAAATGGGCAGAGGATCTCCAGTTTCTGAGTGCATGAGTAAATTATTGACATTTTAAAAAACAATGTTCCTCAAAGAAAGACTGGAAGGAATCTGCATATTTCAGTTCTAACTTTTTCTGATGTGTCTTGTCCTGCATTGTCTTGTTGAAACATGCATGGACGTCCCTGGAAAAGATGTCGTCTTGAAGGCAGCTTATGTTGCTCTAAAATCTCAGTCTACTTTTCTACATTAATGATGCCATCAAAGTAGTGTAAATGACACAACTCCATAGCATGACAGAGCCTGGCTTTTGGACTTGTTGCTCATAACAGGCTGGATTGTCCTTTTCGTCTTTGGTCCCACACACACGGTGTGCATTTCTTCCAAAAAGATCTGGAATACCGATTCATCTGAACACAACACACATCTCCACTGTGTGATGGTCCATCCTAGATGCCTCTGAGCCCAGAGAAGTCGACACCACTTATGGGCATGGTTAAGATGAGGCTTCTTTTTTGCAATGTAACGTTTTAAGTGTCTTTAGTGGATGTAACTCTGTAATGTAGTGCTTGATTGTTCTTGATGCTGTGCCGTCTAAATTGCTCCGTCACAACTTTTTTTGGAATGTGCTGAAGGTCTGAAATGCAGTTTTTTATTTGCATTTTCCATAACGTCCCAACTTTTTCTGATTTGGGGTTGTAGATATGAGCGCCATCCCTATGCAAACACTACATAATTTTCACCCTAAAATGGTTAATGCCTTACTCTATCCAGTAACACAAGGAGATCCTCAGGGCTCAGCTCTCAGCCCACTGCTCGTTACTACATAGATAAGCATGCTACAGATATAGATAGGCAACAATATCTTAAGACTTTTTAATCAAGAAGCCCCAGAACAAACCCGACCCTGGCCAATTTTGTACGATGCTTATCAAAACTTATCAAAAGATGTGGATGACGAACCCTTTACATACTGGTTTCAAAGACATTACTAATAATAATAACCTCTTTACACTGATAATGTTGCTCTTTCACTCTCTACTACTGTTCACAATATTTGTGTGGTATACAACCCAGCTTGTTTGACTCAACATCATTTCCTCTTAGACCTCTGTACAACTTTATTCCTTGCCGGCCTGTTCCACTGTTGAATCTCCGGCTGCTTGGATCATTTCAATTCCCTCACTTAATAAAATTTAGACCGTTCAACTTTGCCGACAGACAAACAATAAAACAGTGGACTTTAAAATACTACTTACTTATAAGTGGTAAGTAGTATTTCATCCTTATATAATATTTTGGTTCTCTAGCAGTTAAAAGTCTACCAAGGCATATGTACCTTCAGACCCTCCACCACAGGCACATTCAGTACTCCTGATTCTAAACTGCATAGCTCTTTTGAAGAAAATCTCAGTCTCTCTTGCCTTAAGTCATACTTGTTCATACAGGTTGCTAACCTATCCTTAATCTTTATTTCTTAAGCCACCATCTTATCTGGCTCTAGTACACCTAGCTCATCCCCTATATTTAGGATATACTGTCTTTATATCTGGGTAAATGTTTTTTTTTATTGTAAAGTATCTTTAGGCTAATGCACTACACTCACTGACCACTTTATTAGGTACACCTCCTTGTTTCTCAAATCATTGCCCAATTTTATCAGTTCCACCTACCTTATATATATATATATATATATATATATATATATACATACACCTTATATACAAAGTGCTTTGTAGTTCTACAGTAAAATAACATCTATGTTTCTCTACATCCTTTGTTCGTCCCCTTTACTCTGTTCTCTAATGGTCAGGACCCTCACAGGACCAGCGCAGATCAGGTACTATTTGGGTGGAGGATCATTCTCAGCACTGCACTGACACTGATGTGGTTTTGGTGATGTGTTAGTGTGTGTCGGATGACACAGCAGTGCTGCTGGAGTATTTAAGCACCTCAGTGTCACTGCTGGACTGAAAATAATCCACCAACCAAACATGTCCAGCCACCAGCATCCTGTGAGTTGATGACTAACACCTGTTTCTGATTTACATCTATAAGGTGGAGCAATATGGTTGATGTGTCTAAGACAATTATATTTACATTTATGTCATTTAGCAGACGCCCTTATCCAGAAGCGACTTACAATCCAAGCAATTGTGGGTTAATGGCCAAGGACACAACAATAGTCCAGTACCTTAACCACTAGGTTCCCACAGTCCCTAAATGTTTGTTATTTAGCAGACACCTTTATCCAGGATGACTTACATGTGATAAGCAACTGCAGGGTAAGGGCCTTACTCAAGGACCCAACAGTGCACCTTGGCAGAGGTAGGATTTGAACCCTCAATCTTCTGGTCGCTAGTCCAGTACCTTAACCTCTAGGCTACCACAGTTAAACACAGTGTTTAGTGTTTAACTCCAGCAGCACTGCTGCGTCTGATCCACCCATGCCAGTACAACGCACACTAACACACCAACATACATTGATATCAGTGACACTGCAGTACTGAAAATGATCCACCAGCCCAAATAGTACCTGATCTGTGCTGGTCCTGTTGGGGTCCTGATCATTAGAGGAAAGAGCAAATGCGACTAACAAAATACTACTTCTGTAGGGTAATTTGAGGCGATAAAATGGACAATGAGCATAGAAACAAAGAGGTGTACCTAATAAAGTGACCAACATTTACACATATATTATATATGACCATTACAGAGCAGAGTAAAAGGGACTAACAAAGTATGTAGAGAAACAGATGGACTACAGACTAACTGTAGAACTACAAAGTGCTTCTATATTTTAAATAGAACAGAAATAAGAAGGTGTACCTAATGAAGTGCCCAGTGAGTGGATAATGTATCATGATTTATTATTATATGAAAGCCCTAAAATGACTAAATTGCTACAACAAATAAAAAGACAAAATCTAAGTTCTGTTTTCATTAAAATACAGTTGGACTTTAAATTGAGTACCACAACACTAGCAAGAACCCTGCCAGAGAGAGAAACCCTGCAAAACAGAGAGACAGGGTACTGATTAAATTAAAGCCTTGGATTTAGGACAACAAGTATTTACAGGGGCAAGGGTTTCTGAGACTGAAATGCTGTGGCTGAAGAAAGCTGAAGAGAGTTCCTTCTCACCACGCTGACGTCTTATTAGCAGTTAAAGGAAACGTTATGGCTTGTTTGTATGACTGGATTGTAAGTGTTTAATTAAATGTGTTCATAAATACCTGAGTAACTACTGTAGAAACAAAGGTAATTCCACAACGCTTATTCTTGCAGCTGGTTAAATATCGGTGTGTCCAAATATATAATCATCTGTGTTCTCGACACTAGGTTCCAAACATACAATCTGTCAAATATGGTCTGTGTGTGTGTGTATATGAGTGTGTGTCCATCCCTCTGTCCTCTGCTGAAATGACATTTGTACTGACTCAGCTGTCCAACACCATTATTAGTTAGCATATCATTACTCTCCTCTCTCTCACTCTCCCTTTCTCCTGAAAGAATGCAAGTCAAGCTTGGTGTCTGCACTATACATATATACAGTGGGGCAAAAAAGTACTTAGTCAGTCACTGATTGTGCAAGTTCTCCTACTTAGAAGAATGAGAGAGGTCTGTAATTTTCATCATAGCTACACTTCAACTATGAGAGACAAAATGAGGAAAAAAATACAGGAAATCACATTGTAGGATTTTTTAAGAATTTAATTGTAAATCATGGTGGAAAATAAGTATTTGGTCAATACATTTGGTTCACCTCAATACTTTGTGACATAACCTTTGTTGGCAATGACAGAGGTCAAACGTTTCCTGTAAGTCTTCACCAGGTTGGCACACACTGTAGCTGGTATTTTGGCCCATTCCTCCATGCAGATCTCCGCTAGAGCAGTGATGTTTTGGGGCAACACCCTCCACACATTTTCTATGGGGTTGAGGTCTGGAGACTGGCTAGGCCACTTCAGGACCTTGAAATGGTTTTTACGGAGTATTTCACATTTCAAAAATTTCACACACCATCACCAACATTTGTCTTAAGGGGTAGGTCCAGTCTCAAAAGTTCTGAGTGGGGGTTTGATAGGTAGGTAGGAGGGAGCTGGTCCATAGTTAGATGGCATTCATGGGTTGTAGGCGATTTGTACACACATGAGAAAGAGCCTACCAAAGAAACCAGTAAGTCATTCTGGATAAGACTACCTATTAAATCCAATAAATATAAACTGTAGTGGGTTTCTATCGTCTATTTGTCCCTAGTCGAGATGGAGGTGTTGTGATTTACTGCTTCTAACATCGTATCAACATCAGACAAGACATTAAAATGAGTTTGCTCTTCACTGATCCACTCTTTCTTTGTTTCTTCAGGATGCCACTCAAACTCCCCTGACTGCAACCAACCTTAACAGAAATTTCCCAGTGATTTCCTCTGCCAACACAACAATCTTCCAATGAATTTCAAGACTTATTCTTGGCTTTCAACATACAGCTCCACTCCAAGTATTCCTAAAATCAACATTTCTACATGTATGGCAGCAATTCAATTCCAGTACCTGCTGAATTCCAATACAGACTTTCAACTTAATGAGGTTCTGACCAGGTGATCACCTGAACCAAATTTTATTTGATGAGGAAAAGTACAAGACACATGAAAGCTGTGATTGAAATATTGATTTCTGAACTTTTCTACGTTAAACATTAGTATTGTTTTGTTAAAAAATGGATATAAACGTGTTTTCTTTGTAACATCATTTGTATTATTAATCAAGGTCTGAAAACGCTTCACCTTCTTTATTATTTTAGTTTCATTTATAGAATAAAACAAGGCACAGTGGTGCAGTAGTTAGCACTGTTGCCTTATAGCTCAGAGATCCCCGGTTCGAATCCCAAACCCCGGGCTCCACCTGTGTGGAGTTTGCATGTTCTCCCCATGTTGGCATGGGTTTTCTCCGGTTTCCTCCCATACTCCAAAGACGCGTGGTAGGTTAATTGCCGTTTCCAAATTGCCCCTTAATGTGTGAATGAGTGTGTCAGTGTATGTGCCCTGGATAGATTGGTGCCCTGTCTAGGGTTCTTCCTGCCTTATCTTGTTGTGCCCCGTGTTGCCAGCTAGGCACCTGCTCTCCCTGACTAAGATAAGCGTATAAGACAATGAATGAATGAATAAAACAAATAGGTTTCATTTCATTCCAACACACCCAGCCCCTACAAATAGCAAAACCAGAGAAACTGATACATTTGCAGTGGTCTCTTACGGTTTTCCAGTTTGACCAATGTTAACACGGTTAATTTTACTGTAACCTATAGCAAGTTAGTCTATTCTTTAAAGAAATCTTGCAAATAACTGCAGCCAGTGTTTGTATTTATCACTTTTGAAGAAAGGAAAAGTATAGCAAATTTCAGCTGTTAATATTTATAGTGGGTAACAGGCAGCTAGTGGTCAGATTTTAATCTGCCTTTGCGTAGTGTAATAAGTATGAAAGTAAACATGCTGTTTTGTTCTTACTGTACTAATAATGTATAAATATTACTGTTAATTAAAGAAAGCAAACTTTATTTTTGTGCTAAAGTTTGCTTTATTTACTTATTGTTCTAAGGTGGGTAAATGGATGGGTAAATGGGTAAAAGGTGTGCAGTGTTTAAAAGCAAGTTCATTATGCGAAGGTATATAGTCAATAGCTGGAACTCGGTTTTTGGTTCTAGTCTATATTAAATCTATTTCAGAAGAAACATGTTAAATTAATGCTTGGAAAAATCTTTGTGTTGTTCCTGAGCACAGAAACAACCTGCATCACTAAAATTCATGAAAAATACGGTAGTCATAATGTACATTTAAAACACTCTCTGGGTCTCTGTGATGTGTGTGTGTGTGTGTGTGTGTGTGTTAAACACTGAGAGAAGGTGCCCATCCCACTGTGCAGTGTGTGCTGAGGGTTATGGGGGTCACACTGATGTCTGTAAGACTGTGTGTCAACTTATTCAGAGTCAGCATTATTATGGCCTGATTTCATCCTTACTACACTCACACACAAGAACACTCGCACAGACACACACAGCCACATGTTTTCATCCTTGCAGGGACATTTGGTTCTCTCAATGATATATACAGTACACTATACAGACAAAAGTCTGTGGACACCCAAAGATTAAGATTACTAGTATGGAGTCTTTGCTGCTACAACGTGCTTTGCTCTTCTAAAAGATCTTTCCACTATATTTGGACCATGGCTGTGAGGTTTGGTTTGTGATGACAATAAGTCCTGGCTCACTTTTGGGATACCAGTGTATTTTTGGAGATTCCAGAAATATACGCTTTATATTTTGAATGTGTTACAAGTGTGTATTGCTGAAATAGCAGAGCTCAATAATTATAAGGGGTGTCCACAAACCTTTGTCTATATAGTGTATATACCATATATACCTGAAGCCGTCCCCAATACACACACACACACACACACACAGTGTATTTATGATTTATTTTATTGACTTGTGTATTGCTGTAACTCCAACCTCAGTGCAGAATAAAGGACTTTCTTCTGGTTCATGTCTTCAACACACACACACACACACACACACACACACACACACACACACACACACACACACACACAGGCACCATGGCTGAGTGGAGAAAAAGCAGACAGCCACACGGTCATTCCACTGTCTGTGTGAAAACCTGCTGTAAAGACAAGGCTGACCAAACACACACCAGGGTTATTATGGTTAACAGAAACTTCAACTACAACATAAAATAAAAACTAAAAATACTACAAATACCTAACACAGTAAAATTAAGGAAGAAATGACACTTTTTGGCAACTGTTTTTGTCTGGGTAGGTCACCATGAATACTGTCCCTCATTCAGCCAGACGAAGTGATTACTGTTTATTTGTGGGCTACGGATTTCGCTTTAAACTGTTTTGCATTTCCTGTAATGTTACATGGTGCATGTATTTATTCATTACCCTCTATATACCAGATATTAAAAAAAATCCTCTCCAATTTCATTTGAGAAGTCAAGTTACTAGAATGATTATAATGATTTAATACTAAAAAGTATTAAGTAGGGCTATCAAGGTTTTCTGTAAAAGCATTTTTAATGGATAGTAAATCCACATTTTCACTTTTATGAGATACCTGTACTTGTATGGTTGTGTCCAAAAAGGCACCCTGATCACTGGAACACCATTGTCCTATATAGCCATAGAAAGTGTAGGACACTTCTTATGTTTTGTTCTTTCTTATACCGCAGTAGACATTCTAGGAGTGCCAACATTGCACTCTGACGGAAGCTCATCAGGTGTTACTCCACCACATACACATGTAACGTAGCAACGACTCCATCCATAATAAAACAGCAACGATATAGTTATGCAAGTAAAAGACTGCTGAAATGAATTATAATGGGTTCATAAAATCTATTGGATTGAAAAATGATGAAGCTATTAATCAGCAGTCTGACAAGGATATGGATGTCTGGAAAAGGCAGAGAAACAAAGTCAGTACAGTAAATTAAAAGTCCTGGGCTCTTAATGCATTCACAGATCAGCTGAAGAGCAACGACACTGAAGAGTTTCATTGGTTCGACCACCTCCATTCCTTCTTATTATCTTCAAGACTCTTCCAAGTCCAGCTCTTAACCCAGTGAAGCTGCTGATGCTGTATAACTCTCCCTATTAACATCATAGCTTGCCTTTATATATCGAACCCATTTTTTTGATGAATATAAACTCTTTTTAATTATGTTAAAATGCAATTGATTAATATATGTTGTATATATGTTGATAAACAAATCATTTCTGTCCTTTTTATCCTAAAATCTAACAATAAATGGCGACAACGCAACTGTAGTATAATCACTATATGTTTAGGTTACCATAGGTTCGTGCTATAACATGAGACATTGGCACCAACTGGCACTGGCCGAGTGACGCAGATCAGTACACATTATAGCACTCCCTCTCGTGTACTATGCTTAACTGTGTTAGTAGTGCTCAACGGTGGGACTGCAGATGCATAAACACTAATGTCATTGCACCAGCATCAAGTGAGACACACAAGATAACAGCTTGCACACGCTGTAAAAGTACCTAATAAGAACAAGTTGTCGTCCTGTTATTCGCCGTTGTGTTTTTGTGTTTTGTGATTAATAAAAAGGAATAAATGATTCTGTTGAAGCTCATATTGCTGTGAGGACTGTGGGGCCTAGTGGTTAAGGTGCAGGACTATGAACCAGAAGGTCCAAAGGACTGTGGTAGCCTAGTGGGTAAGGTACTGGCCTATGGACCACAAGGTCCAGGGTTCAAATCCCACCTCTGCCAAGCTGCCACTGTTGGGTCCTTGAGCAAGGCCCTTAACCCACAATTGCTTGGATAGTAAGATTGAACCAATTGTAAGTCGCTCTGGATAAGGGCGTCTGCTAAATGCTGTAAATGTAAATGTAAATGTAAATGTCCAAAGGTTCAAATCCCACCTCAGCCAAAGATGCCACTGTTGGGTCCTTGAGCAAGGCCCTTAACCCACAACTGCTTGGATTGTAAAATCGTATCAATTGTAAGTCGCTCTGGATAAGGGCTGCTGTACATGTAAATATTGCCCACCCATAGGGCTTTTTAAATACTAACATTTTCTTTAGTGTAAAATGCAAACAACCAAAAATATGATGAAATTGGTGCAAATAATGCTATGAAATAGTGGAATTATTTGATACCCGAGTAATTTGAAATGAACAAATCATACAAAATATATCATAAGCCACCACTGTCCACTAGTTCAGCTATGGGATTTCCAGGATAATATGAATTATAGCTATAAAAGAATCCAGAATCATGGACTGTAAATGCTGTTAGTGACTCTATTAGCTATGCGAGATCGTCTGTCACTTGTCATCCTCTTGTCATCTACATATACCAGGAGCAGGAGATCACATACAAACATTTGTGTGGTGCTAACTGTGGTTGAGTAAGCTAACATTAGCCACAGTATGTTCCTTTAAATAACCCAGATTTAAATTTTTTCGTGTGTCATTCCAAACTTGTTTTATCTTTGGTCCCTGGAGAGAATGTCGGGTATTTCCACTCTGTCCACAATGTGGATGGAAAACTTGTCTGTTTTCACCCATCATCCTCTCTCTCCTGCTGTTATTTTCCCAGTCCTTGGGGAAAGCGAGGACCGGACAACTCCACCCACACCCACTTTGTTTATCTGACCAATATAGCCACCATACTCTGGAAAAAAAAACCCAAGATGTAGCAAGAGTCCATTTGAAAGAAGTCGTCAACATAATGCTGTCTAGTCCGGTCAATATAATCACTACATATTGCATTTTATGCTAACCAAACACATCATGGAAAAGGAAAGGGCAGTCATGTAAAACTCATTTGAAAGAGGATGTCTATGGGTGGCTTTTTGGGATGTCAGTGGGATGTTCACGTTCATGAATTGCCTAGGTGTTTGTAAATGAAATTTTCAACTCTGTATAATTATTCCTTTGAAGACTGGTGAGATTTTTGTGTTTAGTTATTGGAGTTTGATCATACATGGATTCTACAAACCCTAGAAAAAGCTTTAATAAGCAAGTATTAACCATGGCTTTACTGTGTAGCTCCAGTTTTCGAAAGTTTGACAAACCGTACATTCTCTCATGTCTTTCCCACTCTAATCCCATATTTTATGCATTACTGCTAACGTTCCATTAAAAGATTTAGTCTTTCCTCACTAAAGAGAAACATGCCATTTTTTTGGTTTGTTTTTGGAGTTCACCCATATGCTACAGATGTGGTGGGTAGAGATTACATCCTGGATTGCTCCTTTAAGCCTAGAAAATACCGGGTCTAAACTAAAAGATTAAAATAGATTAGAAGACTACATTCTATCGACTTGTCTTGTGACTGAAAAAAATGGGAAACTTTTATTTTAATTACTGAATATCAAACAGTAAATGGGTAGGAATTACCCTTTATAATTTGTAGCCCAAATTGAATACATGTCAAACTCAAACAAGAGCTTTTCCCTTACAAGAGGAAGACATTCCAAACAAATATAGGGTCTGATTGGTGCAAGGCATCTGCAATTAAAACCTTTGTTTCTTTGTCTGTGTCGTGTTGTTAGGCTCTTGCTAACACAATAGATTTTGTCCTCCATTAAGGCGATTCAATGCAGCCATGAATGCCTGTCCATCATGCTTTCTATTTACGTATTTGCTGTTTTTATTCCTCCCAATTTCCATTGGTTCCTTTCAGATTTGTGCTTGCAGCAGGTGGGGAGGGTTCGGCTGGTTGGGTGAAACAGTACAAAATGTCTCTTCGTTGAGTGACATTCATCTTCAAGCAGCATCTACTGAGAAGACGTTTTCCCAAGTGACTTCTCGGTCTTTGTTTTGTCATAGTAAGCGATTTCCCAGTGGTCATTTGCACTTGGAATGGCACACCAAGCATTGTTGGCACATCATGTCAGCAAGTGAGTCACTTAACATTTGCCCCCATGAACTATGGATGCCAGAGCTTGGTGGAAGTCATGAAATAACATTGTATGATGACGATGACATTATTGACCACTATGCCTACACTGTCAACATGGCTTAATCCTTGCTATTCATTTAAACGTGGAAAACTCAAGGCTCCTCACACAGCCTCAATGTTTCCACATCCTAAACCTACTATATTTGTTTTCCACATGCACACACACGCCAGTCGAACGCCGAAGAACAAAGACGTACTGTCTGTACTTCCAGTCGCTCACTCTTCCTTTCCCTGTCTCGTTCAGCCTGCTCTTCACATGCCAAACCTGATAATTAGACGTGGACCCACTCGGCCTCGGGCAGACTACACACACGCCGACACAGACAGGCAAACATGAACTGGACTCTCTGATCCGCCTGCGCTGTCGTCGCACTTCATGAAAGCAAAATGGGGAAATAAAAACACATTCCACTTCCCGTAAAGCACCAGCGAGGTGGAAGGAGCCTCAGTGAGTCACCGCCGCTTAACAGCCCCGCTCTGATCTCCAGAGGCCTCCGAATGCCTTACAGCAGCGGCAGCTTCCACACTAAATTATCAAATACCACGTACGAAAACCGATCTGGGCCTCACAACACTCCTGTGACCACTGTCGGCAAGAATGTAAGAGCAAAAACCTAATCGGAATTGCTGGTGCGGATTCCTCGGGGTCATGTTACACTCTCGAAATGTATGCACAGCTGTGAATGTGGGAGCTTACACAATCACATTTTAATGCTGTGAAAAGAGTGTTTACGCCGGGCACGTACGCAGCATATTTTTGCCTCAGAACGCTTTCTGGTGCAACTGCATACTTTTTTGCACGTTAATTTTCCTTCATCTCCAGGCAAATGTTTATCCCGTTCACAGTCACAGAGTCTGAAACCATTCATCGGACACCAGCTGATTGCAAAGCATCACTCACAAACAGCAAGGGGTCATTTAGTGTAGCCAATCCACCATTTTTCAGTTCAACTCAAAATTGAACGTGTGATGCACCAACACTGCCTGACCTAGGAAAAAGGCAAGCACTGTTAATTCCCGTGTTCTGTTAAATGAATGGAAATGGGCGACTGTAACAGTAGGTCATGCGTGTAGATGAATGTTACTGCCTTCAGGAAAGCACACAACCTTCTTAATTCAACTGGTTCATGATGTTGGATCGTCACACCATTGTCTTCTTTCAGGCTGATTTTTTCTTGGAGGATCCTGAAGAACCTCCATAGTTCTGGCTCAGAAATCTTCTGTTGTGTTCTGTAGGATGTTTGTCAGGCTGCTTATTTGAACGATTGTTTGTATCATTAACGTGCTGTTGTATTAACGATGGGCGTAGCTTCAGTGAAGCTATGCCATTTTGCCAGGAAGATTGTGGTTTAGAAGCCACATTTCTCTGCTGGAACATATTGAAACCACTTTTTAAAGTGGTTGTGTTTTCCCAGTGAGCATAAAGACATTTATAGGGTATGAAAAGGACAACGTTTACCAGACCTTAATGAGCCTATATTTTGGCCAGAGTGAACTTTAACTACCAATTTCAAGGGCTGAGAAGACTTGAATGATTTGGCATGTATGAGATAATTATAGGGACAGACCAAGGCGTACTGGAACCTCTTAACCAATTACAGTGTACTTTCATTTACAGTATAGTAAAGTACAAGTATTTTAACACTTTGTACTTTTACTCACTACATTTCAATAGAAAAATCTGCACTTTTTACTCACTACATATTCAACACAGGCTTGTGACTTTAGCTTTTATGAATCTATGTATTCAGCTCTTTTATCTATTTATTTTTTTTATTTAGGCAATTCTATTCAGGCAGCTAATGAACGCAATTCGAAGTAGCTCTTGCAGAGCAGATATGCCTTTACAGGCATTTATTGTATATGATACATCTAAGAAATATCACAGATACTCAGATGACTCCAACTTTCGAAGAATACTGCAACAGCAAAGGCCTGAAGTGTTTTTGCGCAACACTCTGAAAGTATAATTTATCACACTAATTTAATATTCAGCATAATGCATTCTACTCCCACACATAATTCTATAAACTTTACACTGATTTATATCAGGCACTAGAACTTTTCCCAGGTACTTCTGTAATGAATATAAGAAATATGTTAATATAAAAGCTTTGTACATTTCATTGGCTCTGCTCTTGTGCTCTGCACAATGACAATAAAGTTGAATCTAATGTAGTTGAATCTAGGTAGGCTATTTACATTTACATTTACAGCATTTA
Source organism: Ancistrus triradiatus (assembly GCA_025084515.1). Classification (NCBI taxonomy): domain Eukaryota; kingdom Metazoa; phylum Chordata; class Actinopteri; order Siluriformes; family Loricariidae; genus Ancistrus; species Ancistrus triradiatus. Next base: position 912,276 of record JAJAGP010000036.1, on the reverse strand, counting down.
GCAGACGCTCTTATCCAGAGTGACTTACAATTGATACAATCCAAGCAATTGTGGGTTAAGGGCCTTGCTCAAGGACCCAACAGTGGCAGCTTGGCAGAGGTGGGATTTGAACCCTGGACCTGTTGGCCCATAGTCCAGTACCTCAACTGCTAGGCTACCACAGTCCAGTGGAGTGTTATAAAGAAGAACTGCTCTAAAAATTGGTGAAGCTGCAGTGTGTTCGACTAAAATGCAGTGACAGTGTTTCAGCGATTCCATGATAAACATGTTTGAGTTAAATATCATGATAACCTGCATTACTGAATATTAGCATGTTATGAGCAATTTAGCAGCATTTATTTTAAAAAAATCCAAAGTATTTGTTTTAAGTTTATGGTTCATGCACTTTATCTGCTTAATCCTGTACAGGGTCGCAGAAGAGCCGGTTTATAGTTAACAAGTTAAAAGTGGTTATTCTGTTTCTGCTGTGGTTAGCTAAAGATGATATGTATGATTTTTGCAGATGATTCATGTAGTTGTACAAACCATTTCGTACCTTCAGTGTTATGGATGTGTATCCCTTGCAGTCAATAAACAACATCTAAAGTTTAAAAAATTTATTACTTATACTTTTATTCTTCTACTTGATCTACTTTATCAGCCAAACTTCAACTTTTGAGTATTTTGTATAATCAGATTAGCAGTACTTTTACTTAAGGAAAGGCCTTCTGCCACCTCTGTTTATATATATGTACCAGTTTGCTATAATAATGACCAGTATGCTATAATAATGGCCATGCACTCTCATTAGTAAGTTGTCAATGGGAATACACTAAGAAGAAGAATCAAGATAGAAGTGATAACTGAATTGAAAATGTACTACTGACGATTTGAAACTGTGGTTGCCTAGTGGTTAAGTTACTGGACTCTGGACCAGAAGGTCCAGGGTTCAAATCCCACCTCTGCCCAGCTGCCACTGTTGGGTCCTTGAGCAAGACCCTCAACCCACAATTGCTTGGATTGTAAGATTGTACCCATTGTTAGTCGCTCTGGATAAGGATCTGCTAAATGCTATAAATGTAAATGAATCTGGCTTTACATGTGCGACGTTGGCATCCAACACATCTCCTCCCAACCTTTTTTGCTTAAGCATACCAAGCTCTGGTTCATAACTAACAGACTCTGTTTTGAACAGTATTTCCTGATCAGTACTGTGGTGCGTCATTGCAGTACAGTGTTTCCTCTACTTAAAATGTCCCATTCCACTTTTTTGTCAAGTCTGTATAAATCCTGCTCTGTATTTTGTCTCACACGTGGGAAACGAGGACTTGCTACATTTCTCCAGCTCTCACATTGCAAGTCCTGACAAGAGAATGGCAGTCCGGCATAATTACAAGGGCTCTTATAAACTGCTGGAATAAATTACAGCTGCAGGACTTGTAAACTGCACTATGTGCTGTCAACATGACTTTGTATCCTTCATTAGCGACGCACTGACACGCTGGTGAGGAGTCTAAAGTTCTCTCGTGCTGCCTGTCAGCCTTGATGTTGCACGTTGCCAGTTCTTGTCAGCAGCCGTCAGCGCGTACTTAGTCACAAACAGATAATAGTGTCAAAATGAGTCTCGTGTTAATACAGTGAGTTTGACTTTGACAGTGTGTAGAAATATTTTCAGGTGTGTTTTCCTAAGTTCCTAATTCAATCCAGTAACAACTGGAAAAAACATGCAGCCCGTGGGAATTTAGTCCTTTGCATAACAATACATAGACTATTAGTCATTGCTTACTCATGAGGCCGTACTAGTAAAAATGCTAATCCACCCCCTTCCAGCTGCCCCAAACACCTCTCAGGGTGGATGAAATGATGGATTATTGTTTAATGGATAAAGTATGGGCTGGTAGATGGATGGATCAATATATACACTCGCCGGCCACTTTGTTAGGTACTGCTCAATGGTTCTTTAACACAAATATCTAGTCAGCCAATCACATGGCAGAAACTCAGCATTCAGGCATGTAGACATAGTCAAGACAATCTGCTGTTACATACTTAATACCAACTGAGCATCGTTTAAACGCCCCAGCCTGCCTGAGTATTGTTGCCATGTCCATCCCTTTCATCATCACCACCCTCAAATCATCTCAAACTGGATTCTTGAATATGACAATGAGTTCACTGTACTCCAATGGCCTCCATAGTCACCAAATCTCAATCCAATAGAGCACCTTTGGGATGTGGTGGAATGGGAGACTCCAAAATCTCTGAGGAATGTCCTATGCCATGAGGAACTGGGCAGTTCTGAAGGCAATATCGAGTCCAGCAAGGTGTAGCTAATAAAGTGGACAGTGCTTGTACACAGACTGGATGGAGAATTGATGTACTGATGCGTAAATGAATAAGAAATGGACAAATTAAGCAAAGTGAAAGATTGGATCAGAGCAATTAAAAAAATCACCTTAAAATATACCAAACTATACTATAATAAGAGTGTTGCGTCAATAAAAAATGATCGGCAAATTATTTTCTTCCTGTACGCATCATTCCTCAGCCTGCTCATCTGCATGGGGAGTCACAGCACTTGTCTGGAATAACAGGTTACAATTTCTCAGTACTAATCTAAAATAATTTCGATGTGTGATTCATGTAAGCCATGAGCAAGCCTAATTATCAACCATCTGAAATCACATCCCACATGCTCATGTAATTGTGTTCGAAAGACCACATGAGTGGAGTTAGGATTTTGTACAGATGAGTTAGATCTAATTAAGAGCAGCTTGTGTTTTTACCACGTCCACAGGGAGAAAATGTAATGGGTACGTGTAATGGATTCTTATAAAAAATTAGTCTAAATAGACTGAAGGTATAAAAAAGGCTATGTGGATTAAAAAACACACACTTAAGAGAATCGATGAATGGATGGATGGAAGGGTGGATAGATAGTAGCTGTAAAATGAATGGATTTATGATTGGAATAATGTGTGGAGCATATTATCATAGTGTAGAAGAGACATGAACAATGAAATGGATGGATGGATGCATTGGGCTAAAATGTAAAACTCAGACAAGATGTTTACAAGATGTTTTAATGACACTCCACTTTAAAAAAAAGTTGATGGATTGTGGATTAAATAAATAGCAGGAATTTACAGACAAGACAACAGTGATAGATTGATTAAGTGTGTAAACAAAAAGTACATTAACCACCAAGTATGAGGAGTGTACATGGATGGACACTGGATGGAAAAGTGGGAGATCAGTGGGTGTATGAATGGACTGATATGGGAACTCAAGATTATGTGGAAAATGAAAGGATTAATGGCTGGATGGATGAATGATCCAAAGCCATAGTTCTGAAGAAGAGACAAGATCAATGAATAGAGACTGTCAGAGAAAAACAAACAGAATAATGGAAAAACAAGGTTTTGCATCAAATTAAATAAAGAACTGGATAATTAATGGTGGATAGATAACAGGCTTTTAAAAAGTGATATTATTGTTAAACCCATCCAAAAATTAGCATTTTTTTATTTGAAATGTAAATTTGTATTTGTTTTGTGTAGTTAATTCCAACTGTTGTTTAATTAATTGTAGTTCCTGATGACTGATGGTGTCACGATGGTGCAGTGGTTAGTACTGGTTAGGAGTTTGCATGTTTTCCCTGCCTGTGGGGTTCTTCCGGGGACTCTGTTTTCCTCCCACATTCAGGAGACACAGGTTAGGTCAAGTGGCATCTCGAAGGTGTCCTAGTGTGAATGAGTGAGTGAGAGAGTGTGTGGTTTTGATTGAAGATATTTCAAAAAATTTCCTCAGAGTATCTGATTCTTTTTACCTGGTTGTTTATGTTATTGCAGTTAAATGTACAGTATATATCATTTGGTATACTGTGTAACATAGTTGTAGTTTTTATATATCACATAATAAAGTTCTCACCATTAGAAACCATCACCAGATTCTATTCATTCCTTAATGCATTATTCCTGATCTACTCATCTACATAACGGACATGTGTTTCACAGTACACATCTGGGAAAACAGCTTACAATTTCTATTTATTAATCCAAGACCATTTTGATGTGTGATTCATGCAGCTGTGAGCAACCCTAATTATTGTCCACCTGAAATGAGCAAAGCTCAAATAGGATCACAAGCTACATGCTCACAGAATTGTGTTCATTTGTAAGCACCACAGAAAATTCAAAGACTGACCTCAGCTTAGTAACTTCTTAAATCTATGATTGCTCTGAGCACTGGTACTAATTACACAGCTGTTGCTAGTTAGATCTATGGCATATGAGTCAGATCTAATTAGGAACCACTTGCAATTTAACAATATGCACAGGGAAAGAGTTCCCATCATTTCCTCCTAACGGGAAGAAGTGAATGGATGGTGGGAAGGGTTTTGGATGGATAACAAATGTACGAATTAATTTGGTGTAAAGACTGAGTAAAAGCAGATCGAGAATGGAACATATAAATGAAGAAAAACGTAAATGTTTGGATGGATGGATGATTCAAGGATGCAACAATTGAGACCTGATGCTTCAGTTACTTCAAATAAAATGTGCAGGTACAAAGAAAACAATGAATTTAATAAAGGATGGAAAGATGGATGGATGGGAAAATGGATGCTGGATTCATGGATAAACAGGTAGAGAAATAGAGGGAAAGTTGATGGATTGATGGGTAGATGGATGGATAGGCAGATGCACAGAGGGAAAATAGATGGATGGACAGATACCTAGGTAGATAGACGAACAGCTGATGGATGGATGAATGGATAAATAAGTAAGTGAATAAAAGTAATGGGTGGATGGATGGAGAGATGAAAGGTAGATGGATAGAGTAAAAGTAAACACATCATTAGATGGATAAAATGTTGATGGATAGAGGAAAAACAGATCGTTGGATAGATATGTGGTGGTAGGAGGACAGTGAACAGGTAGATGAACAGATGGATGATGACAGGTAGATGAATAGAGAAAAAGTAGATGGACAGATAGGCGAATGAATAGTAGGTAAATAGATGAATGGATGGAAAAGTTGATGGATGGATGGAAGGACAAAAGGACAGATGAAACGTAGATTAATGGATGAATGGACAGATGGACATATGAAAATTAGATGAATTGAAGAACCGTGGAGGGAGGGAGGGAGGGATGGATGGATGGATGGATGACAGGTAGATGAATAGAGGAAAAATTAGATGGTCAGATGGATGGATGAAAGATAGATGAATAGATGGATGGATGATCGGAAAAGTGGAGGGATAGATGATGGATGGAAGGACAGAAGAACAGATGAAAGGAAGATTAATGGATTGATTTTATTGACAGACAGACAGATGGACATGAAAAGTAGATGACTAGAGGAAAGTGTATGGATGGATGGATGGACGGACAAATGACTGGTAGATCAATAGAAAAAGTGAATAACAGATGAATATATGAAAAGTGGATGCACAGAGGAAAAGTGGATGGATGGATGATGGATGGAAGGATGGATGGAAGGATGGATGGATGGAATGACAGAAGGACAGATGAAAGGTAGATTTATGGATGGATATTATGGACAGATGGACCTATGAAAAGTAGATGGATGGATGGATTTATGGATGGACAAATGACTGGTAGGTGAATAGAAAAAAACTGAATGGACAGATGAATGGATGAAAGGACAGAAGAACAAATTAATGGTAGATTATTGGATGATTTTTATGCATGGATGGACAAATGGACACATGAAAATTAGATGAACAGAGGAAAAGTGGATGGATGGACATATGAAAAGTAGAGGAAAAGTGGATGGACAGACGGACGGACAGACGGACGGACGGACGTATGGGTGGACGGACATATGAAAGTACAGGAAAGTAGATGGATGGACATATGAAAAGTAGAGAAGTGGATGGATGGATGGATGGACATATGAAAGTAGAGGAAAGTAGATGGATGGATGGATGGATGGATGAACATATGCAAAGTAGAGGAGAAGTGGATGGATGGATGGATGGATGGATGGATGGATGGATGGACGGACATATGAAAGTAGAGGAAAGTAGATGGGTAGATGGATGGACGGATGAATGGACATATAAAAAGTAGAGGAGAAGTGGATGGATAGATAGATGGACATATGAAAGTAGAGGAAAATAGATGGATGGATGGATGGATGGATGGATGGATGGACATATAAAAAGTAGAGGCCAAACGGATGGATGGATGGATGGATGGATGGACATATGAAAAGTAGAGGAGAAGTGGATGGATGGATTGATGGATGGAGGGATGGACAGACATATGAAAGTAGAGGAAAAGTGGATGGATGGGTGAAGAGGTAGGTGGGTGGAAGAAACAGTGTAAAATGAATAGCACTTAGCAGTTAATTTAATAGAGAAGCCTCTTCAGTACTTTTTCTAATGAGTAAATATGTCGTGGTGATACAGCTGTGTGTGGGTGAGACACAGACACAAACACATACCCCTCACTGAGAGAACACTCACTTTCTCACACACACCCACACACCCACAAACTCACATGTAGTGTCCTCATTTGTGTACATACACAGACGCATACACACACACACACACACAACAGAAGTTTTCTGAAGTGTTTCCAGGAGCCACACACACACACTCAGCCACTCACACAGTAATAACCCCTGGGGAAAGACCTGTGACTCACGGCTACTCACTCATCTAACGTACGAACTGAGACAGACAGAGCCGGCCGAGTGCACAGACAATGGCTCATGCACTACTGACCGACGGACAGACATAAACAAATGCACAAAGAAAGATAATCCAGGATAAAATAGTGGACTACTACAGTGATGTTTGCTCAACACACACTCTTACACCCACACAATAAGACGTTTCTCAGCAAGGAGTCATGGCTATTACAGTTAAGGAAATCTAAAAGTATAAAGCTACTGCTTTTAACTGAAACTGATGTATGACTCACTGTGTATTTCAGTTATAAAAGTACCTACTATCCTCTATATTGGCTTTCCTATTAATTGTCATAACTGGTGGTCTTGCAGTAAAACATCTCATCTAAGTTAATAAACATTTACATCACATTTACAAGGAAATTATTTAAGAAGATATGTAATCATAATCCATTGAATTTTATTCATTTTCTAACACATTTGTTGATCAATTGGAGATCCTGTCATCACCTGCTTAGTTTTTTATCTCATCACTAGCCCTAAATTGCCCTCGTCCCAACGTTTTTGGAATGTGTTGCAGGTCTGAAATGCAACAATGAATGTTTATAGGAATAAATAAAAGAAGTTGATCAGAAAAAAGCTGAATTATATTGGGTTCCAAATGACTGCAAGAAATAAAAGTCAAATGAAATGTAAGGAACACTGGATTTTTTTATTTGCATTTTCCATACCGTCATAACCTTTTCTGATTTGGGATTGTAGAAAATGAATGAATGAATGAATGAATGAATGAAGTACATTAAAATGCTGAAAAATCAGGTACAACTTTTCTAAACTTCTCTTCAGTAAGAATCACTCATGGTGGCCAAATATTTGATTTATATACTCATATATATTTCTTCAAATGTAATTAAACATTTCTAAAATGTCACAAGGAACACATTGTGTGGTGTCTTTGTGTAGATTTATGAAAACCATGAGACTGTTAGAGAGATAATTAATGCTAATTATTATTTTATATTATATTATATCTGGGTCTCTCCTTTGACCTTTAATGTTTCTAACTCGGTTTGTACACTGGATGCTTTTGTTCCAGTAAATATGTTGGTGAGAACTGTTTCTCACCATGTTGAAAGCCTGGCAATCTTGTCACCTTGTCTGAATTAAAAAACAATACACATGGAAAGCCAGCTCATGAAACCAGACGTCTTGGTCTCGTCCTTTAAGCATGATGTCATTGGTACGGGGAACCACAAGACGGTCTTTGGGCATGGTTCCCCACCCACGAAGTTTTTGTTAGGGGGCAGAGAGCTGAGAGCTTCCCTCGATCTGGAAGTTCCACACTTGCGTGCTGATGGAAGCCCCCTTTGCAGTTCTCTGCACCCCACCACTTACTCGCAGGTCAGGCTTCACCGATCAAGCATCTCCACTTACGCGACATAGGGGCAAAACTTAAAAGGTATCTCTTAGAATCTGGATCTGATTTAACATTATTTTTATACCAGGAAATTAATTCAACCATTGTGAAATTTCTTTTACCAGTTACTATTACATAACACCACATTTAAACCCAACAATAATGCCTTAATAATCTTTAATGTATAAAGCCGTATGATGACTGTAATGCAGACATGTTGTTTGCTGTCAGCTGATCTGCAAATAAGTTATATTTATCAATCTGCAAAGTTCTGAAGAAATCTCCTTTATGCGATCTAATGCCGTGCAATGTACCTTTCGGTACCACCGAGATACATCATACCTTGGTGCTTGAAAGTTTGTGAACCCTTTAGAATTTCCTATATTCCTGCATAAATATGACCTAAAACATCATCAGATTTTCACACAAGTCCTAAAAGTAGATAAAGAGAACCCAGTTAAACAAATGAGACAAAAATATTATACTTGGTCATTTATTTATTGAGGAAAATGATCCAATATTACATATTAGTGAGTGGCAAAAGTATGTGAACCTCTAGGATTAGCAGTTCATTTGAAGGTGACATTAGAGTCAGGTGTCTTCAATCAATGGGAAGACAATCAGGTGTGAGTGGGCACCCTGTTTTATTTAAAGAACAGGGATCTATCAAAGTCTGCTCTTCATAACACGTTTGCGGAAGTGTATCATGGCACGAAAACCATGACCTCAGAAAAAGAGTTGTTGATGTTCATCAGGCTGGAAAAGGTTCAAAACCATCTCTAAAGAGTTTGGACTCCACCAATCCACAGTCAGACAGATTGTGTACAAACAGAGGAAATTCAAGACCATTGTTACCCTCCCCAGGAGTGGTCGACCAACAAAGATCACTCCAAGAGCAAAACGTGTAATAGTTGGCGAGGTCACAAAGGACCCCAGGGTAACTTCTAAGCAACTGAAGGCCTCTCTCACATTGCCTAACGTTAATGTTCATGAGTCCACCATCAGAAGAACACTGAACAACAATGGTGTGCATAGCAGGGTTACAAGGAGAAAGCCACTGCTCTCCAAAAAGAACATTGCTGCTCGTCTGCAGTTTGCTAAAGATCACGTGGACGAGCCAGAAGGCTATTGGAAGAATGTTTTGTGGACGGATGAGACCAAAATAGAACTTTTTGGTTTAAAAGAAAAGCGTTATGTTTGGAGAAAGGAAAACACTGCGTTCCAGCAGAAGAACCTTATCCCATCTGTGAAACATGGTGGTGGGAGTATCATTGTTTGGCCTGTTTTGCTGCATCTGGGCCATCATTGATGGAACAATGAATTCTGAATGATATCAGAGAATTCTAAAGGTGGGTCATGCAGCAAGACAACGACCCTAAGCACACAAGTCGTTCTAAAAAGGAATGGTTAAAGAAATATAAGATTTTTGTCTCATTCTAAAAAATTCTAAAAAGTTCACATACTTTCAAGCACCACTGTATACTGTATTCATAATAATATATTTAGCAAAGTAGTACGTGACAAGAGTCTTTAGTGTCCCATGTTATGATCTCTGAGTTCTTGAGTAGTGATATTTGAATATTGGAACATCTGATCTCCCTGAAGTCTAGCTTTCTTGTTTGGAGGGTGAACTAGAAGGGACTGAAACTTTTTTGGGAGTATGGACATGCACATACCCACATATTCACTTATTTTAAGCAGGTTAGATTACAGTATGATCCATACGTGAGTCAGGATGCTCTGTGCACACATTGTGGGAATTCTTGATGGACTGCAAATAAAAGCAAGTATTGTTTTTCACTTTTTACAGGCTTTTCTGGGATAAGTCATGATATTTAGGGTTTCACGTTCAACTGTGACTCACTCTGCAATCTGACAGGATTTTATTTCCACCTCTATTTAATTCTCCAGTGATTCCGGTTGAATTTTTACCATCAACTGATTTTAACACAATAAACCACATTTTGGATCTTATATATTTTTTATGCAGAAGCAAAAGGCAACCCATTACTGTTTTACCTCCACTTATCATTTCACTCAACCTTCATGTTGCAAGTCTCACTTGGGATCGGAAATGCCAGTTCAAGCAGCACTGAGCCACCAGGGCTGCTTTTATAATGCATGCTTATTTTATTCTCTAAATATTCTACATATTCTATATTTCATTTTCTGCCTTTTAGATAAGCAGGTAGAGCAAATCAATAATTAATGTTAATAAAGTCAATTAATATGTGAAATATTTTGTTGTGAATGTTGTCTGTGAAACAATTTGAAAGAGAACTTCATAAAGACAAATACTCAGACTATATGGAGTATATGATAAAGGATGGATGGACAAGGATACAGATGGATGAATGGCTGAACAATCAGAACATTTACATTTACAGTTACAGCATTTAGCAGACGCCCTTATCCAGAGCGACTTACAACTGAAACAATCTTACAATCCAAGCAATTGTGGGTTAAGGGCCTTGCTCAAGGACCCAACAGTGGCAGCTTGGCAGAGGTGGGATTTGAACCCTGGACCTTCTGGTCCATAGTCCATTACCTTACCCGCTAGGCTACCACAGTGGCTGGAGTAATGGTTTTTATGATTAGCAGATGGGTAGATCAGTGGTTAGATGGACTGACAATTAGAAGGTTAGACGAACAGACAGACAGACAGACAGACAGACAGATAGATAGATGATTAGATGATTAGATGCTTGGATGAATAGATGACTGGTTGGTCTGAATAGAAGAGTGAATGGATTAATGGGTAAATGTGGAATGGATTGATAAATGAACGTATTGATGGACCGAGAATTAGAAGATAGGGTGGATAGATGAATTAATGGCAGAAGGGATGAACAGTTTGGCCTTCTTTATGTTCAACTCTTCAACATTTTTAGCACAAGCATAAGTAGTTTCTCAATTTATTTTGAAATTTCTTTTTAAATCAAATGTGGATCTGTCTTCAGAATGTCAGGCACAACGTTCATTGCTGCAGATCTTCAGTTATTCCTCACATACCTTCAGCTTGTTATTTCCCTCAAAGATTTCAAGTAGGAGATGTATTGATCATACGATTTTCTGAATGTGCACCCGGCATTTCACTGCAAAGATAAAAGGAAGTGAAAGCTGCTGGCCAGCATGCAGAGGAAGCAACTACAACCCTCTCTGCAGGAAATGAGAGCACCCTCCCCTCTGTAGTGTGTGAACCGACTGCCAGTTGGGGGTCAGAGATGTCACATAACGCATTTATGCACAGTAGAAGAGCGCGTACATAAACCGTAGAACCACAAAACATAGTTATTGAGCAGAAATATTTGACATAGTCCCATAGTCTTTTTATGATACTGTAATGTAAATATAAAGGGTACATTTACAAGAAAACTGCATGCAAACAATATGTATATGCATCAGACATACCGTTGAAAACACAAGTGGAAATCTTGTGGAAACCTAATCTGTTATGCATATCACTTCCTCCAGAAACGCACAACACCGTGGTTCTTCAGTTACAAACACACATTAAGAAGCACACAGACTGTGGAACCAAAGTATAAACGCACACGATAGCATATCAACATAAATAAACATACATTGCAGGCTGCACACAACCAAGAGGGATTGAGTCTACTTGAAGAAACACTAATTTCCAGAACAGCCAATACAGTATCACCTTTTAATCACTTTAAAACTTTAGGTAGATAAATCCAGCTTGGTGCTACCATTGGAAGTCAAAACGGTCAAGTGACTGGAGCTTGGCACTTCTAGGTATATGTAATGTAGGTGATGGTGGTATGGTGCTTGTAATGTTAAGCAGAGTACAAACTTTTCTATTTCATCTCTGCTTGGCAGAGAAAATAAAAGTAATTTAGTATTCATGAAAATAAATAAAATAAAATTCGTCCAGATTTTTATAATATGCAGATTTTTTAATACGTATTTTTTATAATTTTGTATAAGATTTTTATTTCCAATTATAATTTGTGATCATTGTTAAGCCCTTGCATGAATAATTGTCACCAAATTGTTCCCTTATTAAACAATTTCCAGTCCATGTTTAATGTAAGATTTATGATCAAACATTACATACCTCCTTTCCACTGACACAGTGGCAGTGTTCAACATCCCTAACTTTTAAAACAGCAATCATTTCAATAATTTAAGAAGCAAATCATTAGCGTTAAATTATTTCAAATTATTTAAATTATTTTAAATTATTTAAATGATTTCCTCATTTTTAATCCTGCTTTTTACCCTGATCAAGGTTGCTCCGATGTCCATCCCTGGAGAACACAGGGCACAGGTGTGAGCATTTACATTTACATTTTAGTCATTTAGCCGACGCCCTTAAACCAGGGCGACGAATCATTGAATTCTGAATTATGTCAGAGAATTCTAAAGGAAAATGTCAGGACATCTGTCCATGAACTGAACCTCAAGAGAAGGTGGGTCGACCCTAAGCACACAAGTCGTTCTACCAAAGAATGGTTAAAGAAGAATAAAGTTCATGTTTTGGAATGGCTAAGTCAAAGTCCTGACCTTAATCCAATTGAAATGTTGGAGAAGGACCTGAAGCGAGCAGGATTTGTTTAACTGGGTTCTCTTGATCTACTTTTAGGACTTGTGTGAAAATCTGATGACATTTTAGGTCATATTTATGCAGTAGTAATTAACAAAGAACATGAATGTTCAGAATTACTAAAGCATTACTTCTTTGTGAGTTCATAATCTTTGTGGTTCTCAAATTCATGAAATGATGCTGCCACAAAATGTAACTGATGCAACTGATGTAACTGAATCAAATTTGCCAGGGAAGAACCAGTTCTTTTTGGGTGGAAAAGGTTATGAGCTGGTGTTCTGGAACCAGCAGCAGCACCTTCACCTTTTTCATGAAAAAGGACATGTTGTTTGTGAACCATTAAGCTCTATTCTTTAATTATATCACCTCATTTGTAAGTGGTTAAAGCCGAATAATGGTAATCCTTCAGAGAAATGTTTCATACACATCCATTCTGAACAGTTACCACAAATACCACAGAAACTCCACATCTGGCTTAATTCCACTAGTACTGGTTTTTACTCAAGAAACCAAAAATGCTAAATGAAGGTGTGCAGCTGTGTGATAATGAAACACAGCAGTGATAAAAGTTGAATGGAGCTTTTCCTGACATTCTAATACAGTCTACACTAACTGGAATTTTAGGTAAACTTTAGTTAAAAATTTAGGTACATTTGTTGTCTGGTTCTTAAGAAATCAGAGCTAAAAAGGGTTGTTTTAAATGAAGGTGGAGATTCTAGTAAAAGTCAACGTTAAACGTATTTATGTATATAACGGGTTTTACAACAATCTCAGCCCACAGTACCAACTGGCAACAGTGGCAAGGAAAAACTCCATAAACCTGAAGTGCAAGAAACCTTGGGAATATCAAGACCCAAAAAGGTATATTTAGTTAGTGCAGAAAGTTATTACTAAAGTATGATGTAATTGTAAAGGCGACAACAAGACATGATGAACGAACTGTTTTTTGTGGTATAGCGGAGTTTCCCAAAAGCATGACACATAAAGATAATCATGGCAGAGTGCCCCCATAAAGTCTCACAATTTACCAAATGCAAGTGATTCAGCAATTCAATTCTTCAACTTATTCATCTTTAGTAAGAACTTCGGATTATGGTGCACCCCGAGACCTCCCTAAATGTAAGAATTCACCCTGGACAGGTTGCCATTCCCTCACAGGTCATCAACCGCTCAGATATTCACCCTCAAACCCACATAGGGACAATTTAGAGGCAACCCATTTACAGAGAAACTAGAGTTTACAGATACAGGGAGTTCATTTCAACATTTCACAAACTACATTTATATATGAGGGTTCATCTTCTGTCCTCCATGTGCCAGACGGTCTAGGTCCCTTCTCTGTGTTCTGGGCCCGGGCCCTTATCAGGCCATCCAGTCCATATTCTTGCTCGGGACCCTTCTCTTTGTTCCTGAGGCACCAGAGTCATTTCGTCTATCCAGTACACCAGATCTGGGGACGCAACTTCACTGACAAACAGCGTTAGCTCATTGGATCTCGGTAGCATGGTGTACCCAGGACTGGCGTACAGGATAGAGCAGGAAGGTCTGGTGCCTGAAAGACCAAGACAAGGACCCAGAGCAAGAACAGGGGCCAGGGAACAGAGAAGGGGCCCAGCGGGGAACCGAAAGATCTAATGCAAGGAAGAGACCAGTTGTCTCGTTTGTAGTTGAAAAGGTGGGGGGTGTCACAGGCCAGAGCCCACCTGAAAAGAGGGCCTTCTTGGGGAAAGGTCATGGATTTGTAGTCAACTGATGCAGACCAGGGGTGCCCCTTTTACAAAGTTACAGTATTTGTACAGAAGGGAAAACATATTTTTACAAATTGTACTTATTTGTACAGATTCAATTCATTCCACAAGACGCTTGTTTGTGGAGAGTGGTGATGTGTTTCTTTTGGATGGATCATGAGGCTCATATTTGCCAGTAATTATGAGACTAATCTCTCTCCACAGCCTTATTTTAGAGTGACATATTCCCTCAAAACAAGTTCTTGTGAGGCTAAAACCTGAATTAGCTGGTTGAAAGGGACCACAGAGAGTCAGGCAAAAAGGATATGCAAGAACAGACTTGTCAGTGTGAATCACAGATTGGTTAGCACATCACTTTCCCAATGACGTCAATCAAACTGCACTTCACACCTAATGTAAAATAAAACCAACCAGGCTGCATTCTCACAGCAGCAGCACAACTGGGATTTTGCGATTGGCAGCACAAAGGCACAAAAAAGGTGACGCACATCTAGATAAAGTGAGAGAACGCAGTCTTCCACAGTGGGACTTGATTTAGGGAAGCACTTGAAGATATTAGCAGCTCTGGTGGCTCAATGGTAAGATTCCAGGCGATTCTAGGATCAGAGCTTCACCCAATGATACCAGCCCCACCCCCTTTTTTAGACAGAAAACTGTAGATTTTAAATTTTAAAGATTTTACACTTACATTTTCTAAACAAAATTTTCGATTATCATTCCCACACTTGTGAAGGAAGAACAGCTAACTTTTTGAGTAGGCGAAACACTGTTACTAGGAGAGAGAAAGTGGATCATACTGTTTGCGAGGCAATGGTGCACTATTGGGTTTTTGTTGGTAAAATATTATGCTCAAACCATACACAGTGGTACCTCAGAGAACCGAAAACGACGAGAACAGGGCAAAGTTTTCCCATAAGGAATAATGTAAATTAATCGGTTCCAGACTCCCAGAAAATCCACACTGCATAAGGCATTATATGCATTAATGAAGCTGTATTGTACAGGTGATCCTGACTTATGATGGGAATATGTTCCGACAAATCCGTCATAAGTTAAATGTATCATGAAATATATTAACATGCTTTTTGTAGAGCGATCTATACTGTATAATAGCAGAGATTATGATAAGTAATGATAAGTAAGTTGATGTTTAAAACACTTACATTAACCTTCAGTTGGCCAAAATCATCAACACAAAGCTATTTTATAATAAAGTGTTGAAAAATCTCATGTAATTTAGTGAGTAATGGATTGAAAGTTTAAAGTAAAACAAAACCCTTACTCTACTGATGAACTCTGGGCTGCTAAGCTAACTGCAGCCTGTGTTCTGGAGCATTCAATTCCTGTTTTGCTATCGGTTTCCTTCGGTTGGCTCTTATGAACTCACTTTTAGGACCCATGGATAGTTATTTGCACTACAAATACAGTATTGTAAATGTGAAAATAAAGAAAAACACAAAAATAGCAGGGATCTTGTCTGAGTTATTGTGAATCTGAATCACTGAATCACTATGAACTGAATCGTGAATCAAGTTTCAAGGATGAAACGAGTTTAAGCAAGTGCGCCGAGTACCGTGCAACCGACGAGAACTGAAACAAATCTTTCTAGTCAAAATGGGTCAAGAACCAAACGTGACCAGTTTTGAGGTGGTCGAGAACTGACGTACTACTGGACTTTTTATGGTTCAACATTATGTCAGCATAAGAAACAAACTTCCATTTAAAAAAACAACAACAACCAAAAAAACCCCAACAGTTTATTCTTATTTTTAGTGGTGCTGGAAACAGCATTTGCTAAGGGACCCGAGTGCAAATCCCGGGTGGTGAATGACGTGTACATGGAACCCTGCAATGTACTGGCACCCTGTCCAGGGTGTAGCTCTGCCAAGTGGGGCCAATACGGGACACTTTGCTTTTGCTCTTCCTTTAATATACAGACAAAAGAAACAGTATCTATGACTTAAAATCTTCCAAACCAGCCTGAGACGTGTACAGTGGAATGCTGCGTTTGAAATGATGTCATCTGACGTCGTAATGGATCAGCTCAAGCAGGTTAGCAAACCATCCAAGCAGCCTTACACACAGACGCCCACATATGCACATGCACACACAGACACCCATGCACACAGAAAACAGGAAATAATAAGTACATCCGGTTTGAATTTGTAAGAATTCTGACAGGATGTAGTGTGTTGGTGCAGTGCCGGTGGGGTAGACCACCGCTCTCGTGCAAATACATCACATATTTATGGAGAGACAGAAGAGATTGCACGCTACACTTGATCTCTGAACAGATATAATTGCCTCAGATATAACTGATCGGCCAAGATGTTTGTTCTCTGACACTTTGAGCGCTAGAGCTACAAGGCTAACAAATTATGAAACATTATAGCAGCCAATTCAGCATAGTGCAACCTAAATTACACACACACCTCAAAAACTACACTCTGTACACTCACCAGCCACTTTATTAGGTACACCTGTTCAAGTAGTCCTTAACGCAAATATCTAATCACCCAATCTTAGCAGAAACTCAATGCATTTAGATACTCAATGCATGTAGATATGGTCAAGATGACCTACTGAAGTTCAAACATGGAGTTCATCATGGGTATGGGTAAGAAAAATGACTTCGGTCACTTTGAACGTGGTCTGAGTATTTTAGAAACTGCTGATCTACTGGGATTTTCACACACACACACACACACACACACACACACACACAGTTGTCTCTAGGGTTTACAGAGAATGGTCCGAAAAAGAGAAAATACCCAGTGAGGGCAGTTCTTTGGGTGAAAACGTCTTGTTGATGCCAGAGGTCAGGTTGTTCGAGCTGATAGAAACACAACAGTGTATGCAGAGGAGCATCTCTGAATGCACAACAGATAAGAACAGGCAACATGGCTACAACTTGCATAGCTCACCAAAACTGTACAATAGATTTGAAAAAGGTTGCCAGGATCTAGTAAGCATGCAAAAAAAATACTTTTTATTTTATTTTTGTTACAATAATGACTAATAGTGTATTGTAATGGCAGTGATAATGGTTTCATAAAGTAACCATAATCATACAAACAGAAATCTAGGCAGTTATATGAAAAGAACTCCAGATATAGTGACCAAGGTGTAGGAAATTGATGTTTTTATTTACTTGCAAGCACACTTAGATAGCACTAGAGTGAATTTGAAAAAATATTATAAGTAAACTAGTGAAAATAAACTATTGTGTTACGTATATGGAGACCAACTGGAGTCTGTACTGTAGGATTAGAGTGTTGTGATTTTCTCACTCACCTTCATGTCACCTGTTCTCCTTGCTCTTTCAGAATTCTCTCTCTCCCTCTCTGTCTTCCTTTCTTTCTCTCTATTTTGTTATAATAAAATATAACGTAAAGACATAAACGTGTGCATTGTTGGTCGCCGTGTGAATGTGTGACTAATTAACTTTCCAGGTATTCCAGGATAGCTAACGCTCATGAAGGTTTATATATTTTTTTAAATATTTTTTTACAAAACAATCTTTGATTCTACTTTATACAAGTACTGACACCTTTTTAAAAAATGATTGTTTACTTCCACAATTACAATTCCAGCAGAAATTACATCCTAACGTTACCTTTTCATGAAAGTCACAGCCGGACATGAAGTGCTGTTGGTCCTGCGTTAGAACTGAAGGGTTGCCAGATCCCGCGACACTCAGAAGCAGCATCCCAAAAGATGCGAATTGGCCAAAACCCGTTTAGGTAAATGCACCTGGCAACCGTGGGACGCAAACATTACGCAAAGCTAACGACTGGGATACATTTATTTAGCTTTATTATATATAAAAATATAATTATATATTGTGACTACGGCCTTGCATTTTAGGAATGTAACATACTTTGTTTAATGGACAACAGAAACCATATAAGCACATCTAGGCAACATGATTAGCTTGCCCGTTAGCTATGTCAGATTTGGAGCTCCAGTGCAATAATAAAGAAAAAAAAGTTTGACATCAACCGTGTTATGTATGGCATAGACTGTACATATTCACTTAAAGTCAATTACAGTCAGAAATGATCAACTACTTAACAACTACAAAACAAACTATTAGTCCCGGTCACCATGGCAATATTAGCCCAGCTGCCTGTCAGTCTGATTATAATCGCTCAATTAGACTTATGTTCGTTGGAACTGCTTAAGGCCAACAGCCTGTAATGCAGCCTAAGGAGGCAGAGGCATGCAGGGCTTTAATGAAGAGCACAAAACCATTAACTAACTCCAGCTGCTGTGCCTCATGCCCAATTTTAACCACATACATCACCAACATGACACATACTGTCCATAGTCACAGTACAAACGTGGCTTCCTCAAGGTTTCTTTGGATGGATAGACTTTTCTTAAAGCGGTAGTAGTGTAGGGTTTAATAGTCTTTAATAACATGAAAATATTATAATTTCATAAATTTGGCATTTACAGCTTTGTAAAAAACTTGTGACCACAACAAAATTGTTTTTACTATTTGTAGGTACTGGATTTGTTTACCGGAGTTGTCGTTTCGCTGTAAATGACAAGTGGTCAACGTAACAAAGAAGGTGCACTGTTTTCAAATCTTGATTGATAATATAAATAATAACAGAAAGAAAACAAGTTTATAATCATTTTAACAAAACAAAAACTCGGTTTTTGTCATGCAGCAATGGACATTTGCAAATATTTAAAAGAAAGTGCTGCAGACAAGGTAATGACAGCCACTTAGAACTGTATAACCAGCCAAAAGTACACATTAGAGCACTAAAGCAAAGGTATTCATTAACCAAAGACATCTGTTATGTTAGCATAAACAAAATGAATGCAAATCATAACAATAAGAAAATGAAATTGGTGATCATTTATTCTTCATTTCTCATCCATGGCAGTGTAACGGCCACTTTAATTTGAAATAACATAACCTATTTATGTTTAACAGGCGTATGTTTCATGCACAGATGTGCACCTATGACTGAGAGGCAAGCAGAGGGGTACTGTTGTGCCCCTCTAAACTGTGTGTACCCAAATACAAAACATTGCACCTATCATTTCAAACAATTTGAAAGATAAAAATGCATAACATGAAGTAACAGCAGCCCATACACTAGGATGTAGCCTGGAAATGCATCTCAACCAGTCCAATGCTCAACTGGAAATTGTCAAATACAGTGCTGTGCAAAAGTCTTAGGCCACCATTAGATATGTTTTTTTAGCAATGGCATAATGACCATGTATAACATACTGTCGATGATTGGATCCAAAAAGTTGGATTTGTCACTCCATGATACTCTTCTCCACTGACCTTCATTCCAGTCTTTGTGAGCTTTAGCATATCTTGTCATATTTTTTCCCATGTCCCCCATCCAGAAAAGTAGTTTCTTAACTGCTACTCTTTCAAAAGACCATTCCTAATCAACCTTTAGTTTTTTAATAGTGCATACACATTTCCTGCATTTTTTGGCTGTATTCTAAAGAAATAGTCTGAGAAATAATTATATGTGGTCATGACACCATCCTAAAACAATGATACATCTAATCTAATGGTGGTCTAAGACTTCTGAACAGTACTGTACATTTGGTTTGATATCAGAGCAATATTCTATATCTATAGTTATAGCTATAGTTTAGAGAGAGTAAGAACTAGCTTCTTTGCAAGGGTGTGGCAAAGCTGATTGACGGAAATTGGTTTAACCGTTTCAGTGCCACATAACTGTGTGTGATCTGTGGCTGAGTTGACTAAAAACACCTGACTTTCATTTTTAGGTCAGTCGCGTGATTTCAGTTGGTGCTACCCTACATGAGACCACTGCTCAAAAATCAGTTAGAGGTGCATGCATGAGTGGGTGCATGTAATAATATCAACCAGGGTTAAAGCATGATCTCGGTTTTAGTTTTTTAGTTTTAGAAACACGCTAACTAATGCGTGAAACGCTGCTTATTAGTGTTCATAATTTGATAGCTGAGCCTTTTTTGAAGTAGGTATTCCTTTCAGCACATTGATTTACTGGACGTGTGTTTGTCTTTGCATGTGGGAATTTTTGGCTTTCACACTGCATAACACTACACAGAGGGAAATTTAGCACCCTGTTAAAGGGAAAAGTCTGGAAAAAACCCTTCCCTCATATTGGTTGTTGCACTTCTGAGGTGAAGTCATACTGAGGTGAAACTGGACGGCTGTGCTGCATCCTGATCAATGATGTGCAACAGCGTTTGCATGAAGGAGCATGGAGCGAGGTGCTTACACGCAGATGTTTATCGTAGTTTTCAGCAAGCCTGACCCAAAGAAAAGCAGAATGGTGGTTTCTGTTTCTCGACAAAACCCACACAAGCGCATCACATACAAACACTCACAGTCATATATACACATGGTTGAAACCACAGGTGACGATGCGTTTTTTTTATAACGTGTCATTGTTCACTCAGTGAAGAAGGAAATTCTCAAGATAGGCGGTAGTGCTTTTATCTTTTAATGTGAAAGAAGAAATGGGAAGGAGCAAACAGTGCGCGCACACACACACACACACACACACACACACACACACACACACAATCAGTGTATGTACTTTTAAATGCAATGCATGCATGCATCAGAAAGGTACAAGGCATTTCGGGTCTTTATGTCTTTATGTCCCTTTCACTTTTTTTCACATTTTGTTATTTTGAGGCCTTGTGCTAAAATAAAAAAATAAAAAAATCAAGTTTCCCCCCATCATTCTGCACTCAAAACCCCATTATGAGAAAGTGAAAACAGAATTTAAGAAATATTTGCATATTTTTTAAAAATAAGATTTTTTTTGCTGTTTTATAAAATATAACATTACATTATATATATATATATATATATATATATATATATATAGGGTTGCAGGAAAGCCAGTGCCCAGCTGTTGGCACAGGGCGCAAGGCAGAATAGGGAATAGGCACCAATTAATTGCAGGGCACAAACACTCACACACTAGGGCCACTTTAGAGACACCGATTTACCTAACATGCATGTCTTTGGACTGTGGGAGGAAAACGAAGTACTCAGAGTAAACCCACATGGACAAAGAGAGGACATACAGAAAGGACCACACAGAAAGGACCCAGACCACTCCACCTGGGATTGAACCCAGGACCTTCTTACTGTGAGGCGACAGTGCTAGCCATTGAGCCCCCTGCAAATTACATTCCAGCTGGATATGTTTATCTGCAAGGTTAGCTAGCTAGCCCGCTAGCAAAGCAAAGCGTTCCATGGTCACGGCTGCAGGGAAGGGTTTGGAGCGCAACCTGGAATTCAGGTGAAGGCCCAAGTACACTCTAGACAGAGTGCCATGCCATTGCAGGGTTTCGCTAGCTACTTAACTAAGCTCACAAACAACGAGCGATGCAGTAACATTACCTATGATACAGATCAGTCATATGTAGCTGGGAATAATCATGCATGCATGTTTTCATGAGTCAGAAGTCCCTGTTTGTCTTTCCCAGAAGTTACAGTACCGCAAAAGACACACATCAACACAACGCTGCTTTCCTACACACTCTCACTCAAATGCAGACATACTCACGCACACATGTAGCATTAGTTTATCCAGAAGCTCACAGAAATTGTTGGAATGACTTGAATTTGTGCACGGCTTACACAGAATATGTGGTTTGATCTCCATCCAAGTCTTAATTATATGCAACCACTTTCTGGCTAACCTAACACACATAATTTCATGTTTCATGTCTAAGTATGTGAGACCAAGTACTAATGACAGGTGTTCCAAATAATGAGATGAGATTGGATGTGTGTGTTTTAGACATGCCCTGGCTTATAAAAAAGGCAGGAAAGATTTGCTATTTCCAAGAAGGGCCTGTTCTTATGAACAATTCCCTAAACAAATTTTAGAAGAAGAACTTGTCAGGCACATACAGCACTTCGGGGTGTGTCGCTCCACAACAAAGGCAGGATCGAAGCGTTCACTACTCGGCCTCCATGCTTGAACCCGACCATCATCGGATCCCAAACAGTACTGGATTCATCACTAAAGATGATATGGTTCCAGTCCGGAGCAGTCCAGGTTCCTTGTTCATGACACCACTGCAGACGAAGGCGACAGTGGCTGGTTGTCAATGGCACGACACGTAATGGGCTCTGTGACAACAAATTTACTTCCACCTGGAAATGGTCCGGGCAGAGACAGGGATGTGTAGTGAAGTTGCCACCTGTGTCTAGATGGTGGACAACAAGATTGTGGGAGCTACTCGTGCTTGTTGGCGATTCAAACAATCCTTTCTACTGGTGGTCTGTCTGGGCTGTCAGGAGCCTGTTCGCCATGTGTATGTACCATCATGGAACCACCGCTCCCAACACCTCCTAACATCTATGCCAGAATGGCATAGATGGGGGGGAGTTTGTTGAAATGACCATCCAGCTCCTCTCAGTCCAATGTGAAATCTGTCAACTGGGCAAAATGTCTTCAAGTGCGTCATAGGCATGTCAGCGATTTCTTACCAAGAGGTATACTAGCCAAAAGTAGCCTCTGAGAGCTTTTTTATAGGGAAGTGTAGTAAGGAGGTTCACTCCCTCTCGTGGCAAGACCCAGAGTCTAATCAGACCACACCCGTAATCATTTACATACCTGCCTGAGATATAAACGCATGAGTTTTGCAGCAATCCGACAATTCTATCTGGGTGCGTTACTGTTTTCGTGTCAATGAGTATATAAACATAACATATGCTCGTCTGTGCTGGTTTTAGCAGCGTTATTACTCGGTTGATGATGGTATCAAATTTGGTGAGTAATTAAGGCAGAAATCCAGGAAATTCTTGCAAACATATAAAGACATATACGCGGACACACCCACGCACAAACACACAATTCTCTGAAGCTGATCTGCAGGGAAGTGGCAGTGTGTTGAGGCTTGTTTGTTCTGGAAATGACCGTCACTGCAAAATGTAATGACTCTGCTCTTTGAGTAAATCATACCACAGTGAACCTATGCAGACAGATGCACACTGGTGTGGTTTTGCAATGAACCCTTACCTTTACTCTGCATCCTTGCTTTATTTTGGGTCATTATTATATACAGGAAACACTAAGTTAGAAGAGAAGCTGGTCGACATGCGCTCGATTAATGTATATTTAGAAAGCTACATTTTCTTCAGTAAGGCAAGAATTTGGTAAATTAGGCTGAGGGAGTCCACATTTCTTAAAAAAAGAGGAAATCAGCATGCACTTTAACGTTAATACATGTAATACACACGTAGTCCGACGCAAATACTTCTGCTAATTTCCAAAAGAGGAAACAGGCTATTGCTATAGAAATAAAATAAAAACATGAAGAGGTGGATAAAGAACCAATTTGCTGTTGTTGTTTTTTTTCTTTTCTCTTTTCCCCCTCCTCTCTTCTCGTTCATTCTGTCATTTGTGGGTGTTGGGTTACTGGAACATTCGGCTTGCAACACTGTTTAATGCAGCAGTTTCCAAATGCAGCATTAATATTCATGCCTCGACACGAAATTCCAAACATGAATATACAGGCAAATGGTGGGCTTTAGAGAAAAGCTTAGCACAAGCCTGATCGAACCCAAGACACAGGTGAGCACCTCTTCCTGCCAGTGTGCCCGTATGTGTGTGCGCGCACATTACAGTTCGAGCTATCATTTCAGTGAAACCCTAAATGTGCTACGTTCATGAGGGTAACGACGCCGGGGAAAGCACCGAGCTAAAAATATTTCCACTCTGCACAGAGTCGACCAGTGAGAATCGAAGCTCAGAGCTTCTTGACTGAACAACTGTTTGAGTCCAAAACTCCGGCTTTGTTGATGATTCCGTGCATGATGGTCGGACTGGGTGCACAAATGTAGGCTCCGATCTGGCAAGTACCACACAGAGAATGTATAGGACTGATGTTTTAGCAGCATTTACCTGCAGCACTTATCTTTATCTGTGTCGGCTCTGCTTTGGAATGGATGGAAGCACGTTCGCTGCTCTTTAGGATGCACGATGTGGCAAGACTAAGCGCATTCAAATGGTCCCATTTGCCTCTGTATGAGATGGTCAAAACAGCATGCTACCAAAGTTGGGTAATAACTCCTGGTCAGGTTCGAAACTCACCGTACCACTTCTTTATGGAACTTGCATTATGCAAGAGGATATTGCCATATGGAAAGAGGAAAGGGCTTCCCCAAACGATTACCGCAAATCTGGAAACACACAATTCTCTAAGGGTCCAGCCCAAACACTCTTCCTTCCTCCATCAATCTGTAGTAGCCAACTATAGCCTTTTCCTGGCGTCTGCCAAAACTAGAATCATCCGTCAGACTGCCATGGTGAAGTATGATCTGTCACTGCTTCAGAGTCCGATAGCTGTAATGCATGGTAAGGTACACAGTGATCTATTAACACTGCCTTGGTGCAGCTAGATCTATTAAGCTTCCTCTAGGCAGTTCTTAAGCACGTAGAAGCTACGTAGAAGTGATCTTTATCTGCCATGCACTTCAGCACTCCGCACTTCCATCCTGTGTGCTTAAACAGCCTACAGCTTTGTGACTAAACTGTTGTTCCTAGACATTCTCACTTCACAGAAACTTCACTTTCAGTTGACAGGGGAAGTTCTAGACAGCGGAAATTTGATTAATGGACCTGATAGAATGTTAACACCTCATGTCAGCCATTTGCCTATAGAGACACATAAATGCTGATCGACTAGTTAGATGCGGTGTCCAGATACTTTTGCGCATGTAGTACAGTGGCACCTCGGAACTGAATTGGCTCCCGAAGGCTGTTCGAACTCTGATTTGTTTGAAGTCGGAATCAAATCGGGACTCGGCACACTTGCTTAAACTCGTATGAGTCGAGACGCGCTTTCGTGATTCGCAATTCTTGATTCATGATTCGCGAATCCTGTTGGCTTTCGGGCTGAGCACTAAGCATTAGCAGCTAGTGCCATGAGTTCACCAATAGAGTGTTCTGCTTTCACTTTACACTTTTTTACATTAGATTTTCAGCACTTTATTATAAAATAAGCTTGTGTTAATGATTTTGGCTACCTGTAGGTCAATGTAAGAGTCAATAATGTGTAATGAGCTCTGCTATGATACAGTATAGACTATATTAAATTCATCGATTCATGATGCATTTCAGTTATGATGATCATAAATCACATCTCCTTCTGTACAATACGACTCCATTAATGTTTATAATGCCTTATACAGTGTGGATTTTCTGGTGGTCTGGAATGGATTTATTCAATTTACATTATGCCTTATGAGAAAAATTTGCTCAGTACTTTCAGTTCTTGACAATCGAGAACCAAGGTATCACCTGACCCCCAAATTACTGGGTTATTTTACACCTAAATGTGTATGAAATTACACTGAAATGAATAAAGCAAAGGAATGTAATGCAGTAATATTAATTAATAAATACACAAAATAAGGGATATATAAAGACAGGAAATAAGTGAAAATAAAGTGCACCTTTATAGCCATTGAGGCGAACACAGTATCTCTGGGACAGACTCGGCGGCTGTCTGAAATTGCACCCATAGATTATATAATATACATATACATAATATACTTATGACCGTGCCCTAGTTCTTTTTCTTTTGGGTTTTATGGTGATTGGGATAATGTACTGGTGCATTATTGCCACTGACTGGACTGGATTACGTGCATTGTGGTTGGAAGATCTCACCATTGAGTGTGAATGTTCGAAGTCAGACTTTTTGTTCAAATTTGGGGGCAAAAAAATTTCAAACGGCTCGTTTGACATCTGAAGTAAAGAGCCGTTCAAATTTTGAGGTTCCACTGTGTGTTTGTTGTGCATGTTCAAGCATCATTACCCACAGAATTTCAATGTCATTAAGGCACTCTTCTTTAGGAAAACGTTGAGGTCTGCCGAGTACTTGCAGTGCTCAGTGCTCTTTCATGGATGATGAAAAAATAAGGCCAGTCAATAAAAGGTATCAGGTAGCATAAGTAATTTAATTTAAATAATTTACATTTAGATGATGCCCTTATCCAGAACAACTTACAAGTGATCCAGGCTGTTGTGTTTAAAGGGTTTTACTCAACGACCCAACAGTGGCAGAGGTGGGATTTGAACCCTGGACCTTCATGTCCATAGTCCAGGCCAGCACAGTCCCAGACCGTATGAGATGTATACCAAATGCTAACATGCAAGAACGAATTCCGCGTAATCATCCATTTAAAGCAGGCTTTGTAGTTTAAACTGGCAGATATTTTTAACTTGAGTGATTAACTTTAATCCAGGAGCAGATTAGAACACCACTCATGTGCAATCCAGCTCGGTTCAGCTTTGTTTAGTTTATTCAGCCTTTGCTTTCTCTAAAACATTCTTGTAAGACGTAACGGTGTTGCAACCAACGTGAACGAGCTGAACCAGGTTATCAAGGTGTGTCCTTTTTATGGGAAGAAGGCTATTTGAAGAACTCCATACATGGCCAAGAAGCTTGTACGCAATTTCCACCGAAGAGGCTGTCAGTTTTCAGCCTTACGTACTCGAATACACACATCTGTGTGTATGATGCGTTTTATTTGGGTGTGTTTTCCAAACATGTGAGTGACTTGGACCTTACTCACCGCAACACACACACACACACACACACACACACGAACCCCTTCCTTTTTTGTAGTTCTGAAATGTCTGACACATCTCTGTCCATGGCCGCTTAATGACCCTTATTATGATGACCCCTATTATGAAAGTTGGGAATTCTCTAAGGTTTTTACAGTTCATCAGAACAGTAAGAGGTGGACAGCTGTTTTGAAAAAGGGGGGATACAGTACTTACAGTAGTTAGGTAGTACAGTTGTGGTGTGTGACTCCATCACTTCAGAGCAAGGTTTAAAATAAAAGCAGACCCTAAACAGTGAGAGAAAGAGCTATTAAGTAAAGTGCTTCTGTCCACAAATAAGCAAATGTATAAAATAAATAATGCAGTGACACCTTACTTTTAAATGGTAAATTATTCACAAGATACACTATAGAAACAAAAGTTTGTGGACACCCAAAGAAATGGCATCCAAAACAAAGGTATTAGTATGGTGTTTACCCCCCACATTTACAGCTACAACAGCCTTAGTTCTTCTAAAATGGTTTTCCACTAGATTTTGGAACCTGACTGTGATAGTTGGTTTCTGATGTTAGACAATAAGCCCTGGCTCACTTTTCTCCTTCTAGTGCATTTTCAAGGTGTTACATGAAGTTGACGTCAAGGTTATGTGCAAGCCAGCCAAGCTCTCAATCAACATTGACAAATCAATTCTCTGTAGACTTTGTTTAAGGACAGCACGGCTCAAAGTGGATGAACTGACTTGCTGGGGCAGAAACCTATAAATGTGTCATATTGAGAGTTATGGGGGTATCAGTACAACCCATTCTACTGCCACTGTTTGTCTATGGAGAATCCAGAAATGTACGCTTTATATTATGAAAGTGTTACTAGTGAGTGTTGCTGAAATAGCAGCGCTATTAGAAGGGGTGTCTACAAACTTTTGCCTATGCAGTGTACTTAACCACTCATGCTGAAATCATTTTTGGCTGAATACTTGTGCAGTGGTGCCTTGATTCTCGACCACCTTGGAACTCGTCAAGTTCAGTTCATGACGCATTTTTAGAAAAATTTGTCTTGGTTCTCATTATTTGCTTGATACTCGGCGCACTTGCTTAAACTCAACTCACGACTCAGGATTCATGAGTCATGATTCAGTATACAGTGATTCTGGTTCGGAATAACCTTCAGGAAGATCTCAACTATTTTTATCATGTTTTTCTTTATTTTTACATATACAGGACTGTATTCGTAGTGCAAATAAGCATCAGTGGGTCCTAAAAGGTTGGTTTATAAAAGCCAACTGAAAGCAAAACAGGAATTGAATGCTCCAGAACACAGGTTGCAGTTAGCTTAGCAGCTATGCTAGCGCCCGGAGTTCATCAACCTTGTAAGTGTTTTGCTTTTACTTTTCACTTTCAGTCCATTACTCAGTAAATTACATGATATTATAAAATATATAATATAATGTATTGTAACATAAGCTTTGTGTTAATGATTATGGACAAGTTTAGGTTAATGTAAGTGTTTTAAACATGAAATTACTTATCATAGTATCCTTTCCATAGGTTCCACTATGATACAGTACAGACGGCTCTACCAAACACTCATTAAGCTCATCAGTTCATGATACATTTAACTTATGATGGATTTGTTGAGCATATCCCCATCATAAATCAGGGAGTTCCTCTACAATACAACTCCATTAATGCATATAATGTTATACAGTGTGGATTTTATGGGGGTCTGGAACAGATTTTACATTATTACATTACAATTTACATTATTCCTTACTCATCCTTTTCAGTTTGATAAGCCTTCTGGACCAAATTAATGTAGAGAACCGAGGTACCACTGTACATAATGTTTGTAGAAGTACAATAAAAAATACTTTTAAGTCGGTAACATTTTTTGCTAAATACATATATGATATATGATATATTCCTTTTGGGTATGATTCTGAACGGTTTACTTTGTCTAACACTTGTCTTTGTCTCTGTTTAAGCTCCACCCATACCTGGTAATGCAGCTTTACTAGGCAGTCACTGTGGAAGTGGGCAGAGATTTCAGACAGCTGTGTTTCAGAGAGGTTCTTCCAAACCGCCTTTCCCCGTCCACCTATCTGTCCATCAAGGCTTTGGAAATCTGTTCAGAAGGAATATAAATTAGGTCTCATTTACAAAGTATTATTGATGTTTTAAGTAAAGTACAATCTGTTCTATGTACAAAGTTTTATCCTATTCAGAAGTTCTCAGTTAGTAATATGCATCGGAATTCAGTGATCAATAGCAAGACCTTATAAAACCACATTAATTGTTTCCAACGGGATGTCATTGTCTAGTGTCATTATTTCCAAACGATTTGCACAGATTTTCAATGGCTAGACTGAGTGTAGAAATAAGTTCCACACTTTTTTTTCTTTTTTTGGCATGGCTTCCTGGCATTCTCGGGATCACATCCAAGAACGTGCAAATCCAGGAATTCACTTCTGACAAGTTTTGGCAAGGCACTGCAGCTCTCTGACTTCACTGCCAAGCCATTTATCTCAAACACATCTTTATTGTTGGTTCAGTATAATTTGTGGAAGAGCTTTTATTAGTGACACTGTAAATCACAGTATGCGAGGGAGGAAAAAAATGCCTTGCTCAGCAAAAAAAACTAAAGGAAAAAAAAATTGCCAAAGTGGAAAATATGGTGTTGTGTTTAGATTTATAAATTTCATTGATTTCTTTCCAACATATTACATTTATCAGGAATTTTGTTCCGGGTGCCTTGGATGTTTGGAACAGTCTTGTCTGATTCTCCTTTGCTATACCCAGGCCTTGATTTGCTTGACTTGAAAATCTAATAGCACAATTAATAGAGTGCATATACAGTGGTGCTTGAAAGTTTGTGAACCCTTTAGAATTTTCTATGTTTCTGCATAAATATTACCTAAAACATCATCAGATTTTCACCCAAGTCCTAAAAGTAGATAAAGAGATCCCAGTTAAACAAATGAGACAAAAATATTATACTTTGGTCATTTATTTATTGAGGAAAATGATCAATATCACATATTAGTGAGTGGCAAAAGTATGTGAACCTCTAGGATTAGCAGTTAATTTGAAGGTGAAATTAGAGTCAGGTGTTTCAATCAATGGGATGACAATCAGGTGTGAGTGGGCACCCTGTTTTTATTTAAAGAACAGGGACTATCAGAGTCTGCTCTTCACAACACACGTTTGTGGAAGTGTATCATGGCACAAACAAAGGAGATTTCTGAGGGCCTCAGAAAAAAGTTGTTGTTTGATGCTCATCAGGCTGGAAAAGGTTACAAAACCATCTCTAAAGAGTTTGACTCCACCAATCCACAGTCAGACAGATTGTGTACAAATGGAGGAAATTCAAGACCATCGTTACCCTCCCCAGGAGTGGCCGACCAACAAAGATCACTCCAAGAGCAAGGCGTGTAATAGTTGGCAAGGTCACAAAGGACCCCAGGGTTAACTTCTAAGCATCTGAAGACCTCTCTCTCATTGACTAATGTTCATGAGTCCACCATCAGAAGAACACTGAACAACAATGGTGTGCATGGCAGGGTTGCAAAGAGAACGCCACTGCTCTCCAAAAAAGAACATTGCATTGCTCATCTGCAGTTTGCTAAAGATCACGTGGACAAGCCAGAAGGCTATTGGAAGAATGTTTTGTGGACGGATGAGACCAAAATAGAACTTTTTGGTTTAAAAGAAAAGCGTTATGTTTGGAGAAAGGAAAACACTGCATTCCTTATCCTATCTGTGAAACATGGTGGTGGTAGTATCATGGTTTGGGCCTGTTTTGCTGCATCTGGGCCAGGACGGCTTGCGATCATTGATTTTAACAATGAATTCTGAATGATATCAGAGAACTCTAAAGGAAAATGTCAGGACATCTGTCCATGAACTGAATCTCAGGAGAAGGTGGGTCATGCAGCAAGACAACACCCCTAAGCACACAAGCCGTTCTACCAAAGAATGGTTAAAGAAGAATAAAGGTCATGTTTTGAAATGCCAAGTCAAAGTCCTGACCTTAATCCAATGGAAATGTTGTGGAAGGACCTGACGCGAGCAGCTAAATGTGAGGAAACCCACCAACATCCCAGAGCTGAAGCTGTTCTGTATGGAGGAATGGGGCTAAAATTCCTCCAAGCCGGTGTGCAGGACTGATCAACAGTTACAGGAAACGTTTAGCTGCAGTTATTGCTGCACAGGGGGGTCACACCAGATACTGAAAGCAAAGGCTCACATACTTTTGCCACTCACTAATATGTAACATTGGATCATTTTTCCTCAATAAATAAATGACCAAGTATAATATGTTTGTCTCATTTGTTTAACTGGGTTCACTTTATCTACTTTTAGGAGAAAATCTGAAAATCTGATGATGTTTTAGGTCATATTTATGCAGAAATATAGAACATTCTAAAGGATTCACAAACTTTCAAGCACAACTGTAAGCAAGCTAGAATGTTTAACAATTAGTTTTCATCTGTACTAAAATGGATAGCAGTGGTGGATGTAATAGCAGAAGTCATCATGGGACTGTGGTAGCCTAGTGGTTAAGGTACTATGTACCAAAAGGTCCAGGGTTCAAATCCCACCTCTGCCAAGCTGCCACTGTTGGGTCCTTGAGCAAGATCCTTAACCCACAATTGGATTGTAAGATTGTAAGCCCCATCAAACCCCTTTGCAATGAATTAGAATGGAGATCGTGAGCTTGATGTCGTCAAACATCAGTGAATGGGCAAAGGTTCACACAGACACAGTCCAGAATCTAGTAGAAAGCCATCAACTCCATATTAATGCCTATAGATTTAGAATGGCATATCATAAAACCTCCTGTAGGAGTAACATGCAGGTGTCCCAATACTTTTGTGTATATAGTGTATTGATACTATTAAACTTATTCCTAGTTTCCTTTTTCCATCTCAACAGAAGGACAAAGGCTCCAGCCTTCCTGCTTTCAAATTGACATTTAGATTAACATTTAAAGGTTTCTGTTTAGGAGCCTTAAAAACATTCATCAGCCTTTGTTTTAGATCGCTAACAGGCTGGCAGGCGGTCAAGTGAGCAGAGATTTGCCTTGTGTATTGTCTCTCATCCATATGCACTCAGAAAGTGAGACCTTGGGGGGGCACGCTCTGGCCTTTGCCTGCCAATCTCATTCCATCCAGTGACATCAGCATGCCTCGTGTTAAAGGTCTCACAGCGCTACGAGGCTAAAATCCCTTCCCCCAAAATGCCCTGGCAGCTACGATCCTCCGAAATGCCGGGCCTTCAATTAGCCGAGCTTTCATTAGCGCAATTACCCTCGTCGAAGGCGGACTTCTGACCCACAGCGTATAGAGATAACGAGGCTTAGACATGCACTTAGGGTAGACCGTGTGTTTTAAGTGACATGAGCCGTCTGTTAGCCCTAAATAACAATAAGGCGCATGTTACAGTCATGGGATCAGTGTGCTACAATCCAAATAATGGCAATCACAGGATTTCAAAGTTAAAAACTGATCTTAGGTCAGCGCTTCGCCATAAAAACTTCCCAAGCAGACTAATGAGCTCTTTCTCAACGCCGGATTTTTGCAGTCACTCTCCTTGCCGTCAGGGTCTGTGAGAGAGTCACTCTTACCTGACTCACAGCACCTACAGGCCTCTCACGGGTCACTGGCTAACTTCAGTATGCTAACACTAACCTTGCCCCAGCTTGCAGGGCTTGTGCTTGGTCCATTTGGCTGCACTGGCTAAACTTAAATGCTGCGCAAGCAGCTTGCTAGGAGGGAGCGGAGGAGCGTGAGGCTGTCACTGTCGTATGTGTGTGGGTTTGGCTGTCAGAATCACTGTGTATGCCAATGTGCTCTGGGCGGCATCTTGTTTTTGTCCTTCACTGTCTTAACTCTCTGCACTAATGAAACTAATGACTCCAGATGGACTGAGCGGTCACCTTTAGACTCGCATTATCTTTGCTCATGAGCAGCGCTTTATTTCGCTCGCACTTTATTGTTTTTGTTGTCGTACTTGCTTGGAATGAGTCAGAACTGCATGGCTTTTGTACGGATACAACATTGCTTCATCTCATCAGTTAATACAAGGTTTACGTGGATTTTAGAATTAGCAAAAAACCACAACAGACAGACTGCAACAACTAGAGTATTAACGTGTTCGTGAAAGAGAGACCATGCTATACTGGTTTTACCATCGGTACTCTGTTCCTCTTTCTTTTAACTGTGAGCACTTAATATACATGTTTTCTGTTAAGCTATTATTGACTTAATAAATGTTTCAAGAAGGAAGTACAGTGAAGCAGCTTTTCACATTTATGTCATTTAGCAGAAGCTCTTACCCAGAGCGACTTACAGTTGATACGTTCTTACAATCCAAGTAATTGAGGGTTATGTTCAAAAACCCAACAGGGGCAGCTTGGCAGAGCTGGGATTTGAATCCTGGACCTCCTGGTCTATAGTCCAGTACCTTAACCACTAAGCCACCACAGTCCAAAAATGTTCAATTTTTGTCCAGTCCATTTTTTGTAATGGGTTTCTTTGGGTAATTTGTATTTTCTGAACCATGCCACATACTAGCAGGTGAATTCACTACTCTAAGGGTGTCTTTATACTTGCAGTTCAGTTAACTTACATTTACAGCATTTAGCAGACGCCCTTATCCAGAGCAACTTACAATTGATACAGTCTTATAATCCAAGCAATTGTGGGTTAAGGGTATTGCTCAAGGACCCAACAGTGGCAGATTGGCAGAGGTGGGATTTGAACCCTGTACCTTCTGGTCTATAGTCCAGTACCTTAACCACTAAGCCACCACAGTCCAAAAAGGTTCAATCTCCACATCTAGGTACAATCTGTGTGCATTTTAACATGCTCTCCTCATTTTTTGCAATGGGTTTCTTTGGGTAATTTGTATTTCCTAAAACCTGCCACATACCAGCAGGTGAATTCACTACTCTAAGGGTGTCTTTATACTTGCAGTTCAGTTCACTTACATTTACAGCATTCAGCAGACGCCCTTATCCAGAGCAACTTACAATTGATACAGTCTTATAATCCCAGCAATAAGGGCCTTGCTCAAGGACCCAACAGTGGCAGATTGGCAGAGGTGGGATTTGAACCCTGGACCTTCTGGGCCATAGTCCAGTACCTTACCCGCTAGTACCTAGTCAAGACCAAAGCAGAAAATTTTACACATTTTGGTTCGCTTACTGTGAGTTCACACTGGCATTCCTAAAATCGAGCCAAAATATGAAGACAAAACTCACATGAACAAGGTCTGATTGAAACAGTTCTTATGACGTTTTGAAACCGAGCTTACATAACTTTTATTAGCATTTTATTTTCAGCAGTTAATTCACAGTGAGCTCCTACAATTTAATTCCTCCGTTTTTGCACACAAAAAAATGCCGCCTGTACCGACGTGTAACGAAAAGCTTACCTCCCTACAATGAGAAGTATCAAGTACGCTTGACTATTCTGTCCTGTATAATGCAATAATCAAGCACAGTTTACACAACGTTGGTCCACAACGTTGCAAAGCTCATACATCAATCGAACCGCAGCAGTTTTCTTTAGAAGCGTTTGTTTGGTGCGCACCAAAGTTCGGTTGGCAGCGTTCACACTTGTTCAAATGAACCTTGTTGTAATCAAATCAAACCTGCCAAGTGTGTACACACCCTAAATTACATGTGCTTCCACCTGCCTAGTGTTTCTGAGATCTAATAAATCAGTAACTGAAGACAAATCAATATAAAAAAAGGTTCAATTTCTTAGAAGGAGCTTTTTTCACATGTATCAGACAGTTATTTCTTATTTTATTACTGTGTAGGTGGAGCCACAAATGGTCCTGAGGGCCTAGCTTTGAGCCTCTGCTCTCGTTGGTCTGGATTCTCTAAATTGCTCTAGGTGGTACATTTACATTTACAGCATTTAGCAGACACGATTATACAGAGCGACTTACAGTGCTTTGTATTCCTCCTAGTAGACAAAACCTCATGTTAGTACAAGTAAGCAATAGCCCAAGAACACAGTCCAACCAGAACTTGCTAGGATCTAATGTAGGTAAATCAACAAAACACACAAGCAAAGGTTTTTCTGTAGTTGCATTTTCAGTCTTCACTTAATTGCTGAGTGAAGAGGTGAGTCTTTAGTCGCCACTTGAAGACAGCAAGAGATTCAGCCATTCCGACATCCACTGGAAGTTTATTCTACCACCTGGGTGCCAGGTTGGAGAAGAGTCTTGATGCTCATCTTCCTTTAATCGTACGTGGAGGATCCAGTTGAGCCAAGCTTGTGTCTCGGAAGGTACAAGGTGCAGAGTGTGGTTTGATTAGAGCCTTTATGTAAGATGGTGCTGTTTCATTTTTGGCTTTGTACGAGAGCATCAGGGTTTTGTATCTGATACGGGCAGCTACAGGGAGCCAGTGAAGTGAACACAGCATTGAGGTGACATGAGAAAGCTTGGGTAGATTGAGAACCAGACGAGATGCTGCATTCTGAATCAGTTGCAGAGCTCTGACTGTATGCTTTGGAAGACCAGCCAGAAGAGCATTGCAGTAATCCAGTTTTGATACAAGAGACTGGAAAAGCATCTGGGTGGCTTCCCTGGAAAGGAAAGGTCAAATTCTCCTGATGTTGTGGAGAAGGTACCTGCATGACTGGGTCAGTTTGGCAATATGAGCAGAGAACCTCAGCTGGTTATCAAAGATAACTCCAAGATTTCTTGCATTCTCAGAAGGTGTGATGGAAGAGTTCACCTGGGAGATGGCAAGATCTAGGTAAGGGGACCCATCTGCAGTAATGTAAAGCAGTTCAGTTTTGCAGTGTAGGTATGAGTGACTAAGTGAAGGGTTTGATGCCCTGTGATGGATCTATGCCCCAACCAGAGCCAAGTCTTACGACAGTTATGTATGAAACCTTTGCTTACTGAGATATTGGACCAGTTTTTCAAGATGAAAACTTGAAACTACCAAACACATTATTTGTCATGTGGCTGTGGCAAAGCTGGTTTTATTTATTTATAATGATCCCCACCTTTGTTGGTTTAATTTCTTCTATCTGGTTGGTGTCCCACAGCCAATCACAAAGCTTGAAAACTACAGGTTTACTTGATTAGCTTTGGTCAGGGCGTGAAATTCGAGTGATATTGAGTGCCTTCTGATTGAAAAAAGATCAGATGTTGTAATGCTTGGTCTGTCCATAAGATGTATTTGCAGCTCTGTTCATTTCTGGTCAGCTGTTAGATGGTTTATGGCACTGGCAATAACTTTATCAACTCTGTGCTTGGATTATGTACTTCCTCCCTTTAATTCCTATTGTATAAATGTGTTCGCGTGAGAGCAGGTTCTGATCCTGAGAGTGGAACTGTTCTCCTTCTGGTTCTCTTTCACTCTTCTGTATGCTAATAATGAATGCTTCCTTTTCCCTGTTCCCTCCTCTCAGTTCATGTTCAGCTTAAATTGGCACGACTTGAAAACCCTGTGTTTGCTTTTAGGTTTTTGCGCCACTTTGTTTTCCCATATTTATTGCCTAAAGTCTTTCTTTGCCTTTTCTTGTCTTTTGTCGAACAGCATAAAGTTCGGTGATTACTAACACAAATCATCTTTCTTTGGACGGCCGTTGCTTTAGTTGGTATCAGTAAAGTTCTAAGCAAAATGCTTTCTAAGGGGGTTGAAGGTTTCATCACATATACTATAGAGACAAATGTGTGTGAATACCAATAAATTACAACAGTCGTTGCTCTTCTAGAAGGGTTTTCCGATTTTGGAATATGACTGTGAGGTCGGCTCCTTATGGCTCACTTTTAACATTCCAGTGCATTTTCAAGGTGTCTGATGGAACTGAGGTCAAGGTTCTGTGAAATCCAGCCAAGTTCTCAATTAAAGTTGGCAAACCCATGCTCTATGGAATTTGTTTAAGGAAAACAGGGCAGAAAGTTGATGAACTGACTTGTTGGACCCTATAACTGTGTCATATTGAGAATCACTGAGGAATCAGTACAACCCATTGTACCGCCACTGTTTGTCCAGAGAATCCAGAAATATATGCTTTATACTGTATTATGAATGTGTTACAATGGGAGAAAGCCCATACAGACATGGAATGAACATACAAACTCCACAGAGTCCCCGAACTGGGAATCTCAGTAGCTGTGATGCGACAGAACTAACCACTTAAATATTACCATAAAATGAAATCAAATATGCAGTGCTTTTTAATCTGAGTTTGATACCATCTCTCTACCTTTATTTTGCGTTTATTCCACCATCATGCCAATATTATCTACGTACATTCTTGAAATCACAGTCTTTTTTAACTTTACAGCAT
Organism: Ancistrus triradiatus; assembly: GCA_025084515.1. Lineage (NCBI taxonomy): Eukaryota > Metazoa > Chordata > Actinopteri > Siluriformes > Loricariidae > Ancistrus > Ancistrus triradiatus. The sequence continues at coordinate 874,994 of JAJAGP010000036.1, read as the reverse complement.
TTAAAATGTGTTTTTTCTCTCTCCCCACCTTACATGCATAGCTTCCCCATTTTTTCATATGCTAATTGTTGGTGAACTGGTAGACGTGTTGGTCTCCTGGCCCTCATGGAGTCTCTGTGTTCACTGGCGTGAATAATTATGCCACTGGCATACTGTTGCTGTCGCCTTATTGCACAAAAACACCACTTTTTATTTTTTCCCACATGGCCATACCTTCTTCGGGGCTGTAAAACATAACGTGTCATTTTAAATTACCCTTTTGAGGTATGTACGTGTGTGAATGTCTAGTACACACAGAAAAAAAGAGATAAAAGAGGCCTTCATAAAACAGGTTTTTGGGGTTTTTGGGGATTTCTTAATAAGATAAGGTAATGCTACGAGAACAAAGGCGCTATCTATACTGCTGCTATTTCACATTAAAGAGGGCAGTTTGTCGCTCACACCTCGCTCCCTCTACACTTACAGGAAACACACAATTCTGTGTAAAGCTCTTTGATGTGGACTAACTACTGAGAAAAGAAGACCTTTAAAAAGTGGGTCCATTTTCTCCTCGCCTTTCTTGTTCTCATCGCATCTATCTTCAAATCTTAAAGCCTAACAAGCCCCCAGCAGAACCAGTACTGAATGTACGTTATGTAGAGGGATCCCAAGCAATGACATTAACAGGATTAACAACCGTTATAGAGTGTGTTTGATATGAAGTTTGATCAAAAATATTGGCTACTGGTAGCTTCAGGTTCTAGACACTCAGCTGAAGCATAATGTAAACATACACTCCCTGTTCACTTTATGTACACGTCCTTATTTCTGCACTCATTGTCCATCTTATAGAACCACTTACCGTATAGAAGCACTTTGTAGTTCTACACTTACATTTACAGCATTTAGCAGACGCCCTTATCCAGAGCGACTTACAATTGGTACAGTCTTACAATCCAAGCAATTGTGGGTTAAGGGTCTTGCTCAAGGACCCAACATTGGCAGCTTGGCAGAGGTGGGATTTGAACCCTGGACCTTCTGGTCCATAGTCCTGTACTTTAACCGCTAGGCCACCACAGTCCCCCCACTTACAGACTGTAGTCCATCTGTTTCTCTACATACTTTGTTCATCCCCTTTAGTCTGTTCTCTAATGGTCAGGACCCCCACAGGACCACCAGTGGATCATTCTCAGCACTGCAGTGGCTGACGTGGTGGTGTACTGCTGGTATGAGTGGATCAGACACAGCAGTGCTGCTGGACCTTGTAAACACCTCAGTGTCAATGCTGGGCTGAAAATATTCCACCAACCAAAACTGTCCAGCCACCAGCATCCTGTAGGCAGCATCCTTTGACCACTGTTGAAGGATTAGAGGATGACTAACACAAACTGTGTAAGTTTCGGACTTTACATCTACAAGGTGGAGCAATATGGTAGATATGCCTAATACTGTGCACAGTGAGTGAACACAGTATTTAAAAACTCCAGCAGCACTGCTGTGTCTGATCCAACACCACCACCACCATGAGAAATAGTACCTGATCTGTAGTGGTCCTGGGGGGGTCCTGACCATTAGAGAGCAGAGTACAGGGTAAACAAAATATGTAGAGAAATAGATGGGCTACAGTCTGTAACTATAGAACTACATATTGATGCCTTTCTTAATCTTGAGCTGTGGGTCCAGTCGAGCCAAGGTTGTGTCTTGAATGGTACAAGATACAGAGCGGGATTTGGTTAGAGCCTTTAGGTAAGAAGCCGCCGGTCCGGTTTTGGCTTTGTAGGTTAGCATCAGGGAGTTGAACATTAGCTAATCTGACTAGGCTGCTGAAAGAAGATATAATCTCAAATGTTAATAATCTGCTAATGCAGGCAATAATCAGGCAAGCGAAGGTGAACTTTAATAAACATTCAGAAGGTTGCATTAGCAAGCTCTCCTGTCAGCTTTTTTTAAGTAAAGCAGTTACTGCTGTTTGAACTACATTTAGCTCTCAGACTGAAAGCATAATATTACCTATGAAATAAAATCCTCTGTCATTAAATAGCAGACAGGGAAATGACATGAAACAAACTAACCTTACAGTGTGAACATGCCTACTTTAGACAAGTATCACTAGACTCACTAAACTGCTATTTATAGGCCATGAGTTGTTAAGCCGGATAGAGGAAACCAATTTCATGTGCAGCTATTTAGATTTTGAGATATCAAAGAAGTGTCACGGAAGCCACTTGTTTTCTCTAATGCTACCACACACTTACGGTTGGTCTGGTTTCCTCTCTCTGTCTATCTCTTTGTTTCTTGCTTTCACTATGACTCGCCCATTCATGAACTGGCACATGGCACCACATCAACAATAAAAAAGAATGAAGACGAAGAAGAAATGAATGAGATTAGTCATCATATAAAGTACTATTGTGCTCATCTAAATATAAGTCCTGATTACATAGTCTATAGTCTATTATTAGACATACATTCTATTCAAATAAAGTCTGGATCATGTTTAGATTTATTGACCTAATTACTTTTTGGACACGTGAGGAATGATGATTTCTGTAATAGGAGCAGTAACAGCAGTAAAGATTAGCACTCTTTATTACCAAGGAGCTCTGCTATGATTTAAAACATTACTGATGGGCCTTTCAGCAAGGTTGGTAATGCTTCACTGCTCAGCTCAATCCAGTCTGGATAAGGACACCTGCTGAATATAGTAAACTATGTGGTGGTCGTATATTGGTGGCTCAGTGGTTTTAAGCTCTGGACTATTCATTTGGAAGGTTGTGCATTCAAACCGAAGCTCTGATAAGAGGCTACTTTTGGGCTGTAAATTTCAAAATAGGCTTAGTCAGCAGATGAATGATTGTAATGTGAATACATAGATCGTTAAACAATTGCAGAGATGTATGAAGCTTGGGAGACCATAGAAGCAGGACACCGATGCAGCATGGACGTCGTTAGACCTGTAGGCCATAATAATAACAACCATACGTTATGCATTGACATCATCAAGTTTCTTTTTTGCCGTCCTATCTCTCTCCATTTCTGCAATGCATTTGACATTGACGCATTAGGTATGGGGGAGGCGCTGCTGCCCCGTATCGTCCCCGAAACAGCGCTTTAATATAGGCAAGTGAAAAGATCTCAAATACAGTCAATACATCTAAGATTTCATTATGTAATTGTTGGAATATTATGATTATTCAACATGTTTCTATTTTTAGTTCTAAAAATTTACGTTAGGTAGATATAGACATAGTTTTCTCATAATGAAAGTTATTTAAGGTATTTATTGGAGTTAAGAAAAGCTTTAGTCTGCTAACAAAATTAGATTTTAAAAGCTAGTTTGGCTGATACTGCCACCGTCGGTTTATTTCTTTTTATTGGGGTTTCACCGATACCCTTTTTGTCCTCTGGTTGATAATGGGACTGTGGTAGCCTAGCGGTTAAGGTACTGGACTATGAACCAAAAGGTCCAGGGTTCAATTCCCATCTCTGCCAAGCTGCCACTGTTGGGTCCTTGAGCAAGACCCTTAACCCACAATTGCTTTAATTGTAAGATTGTACCAATTGTAAGTCGCTCTGGATAAGGGCGTCTGCTAAATGCTGTAAATGTAAGTGTAGAACTACAAAGTGCTTCTATACGGTAAGTGGTTCTATAAGATGGACAATGAGTGCAGAAATAAGGACGTGTACATAAAGCGAACAGGGAGTGTATGTTTACATTATGCTTCAGCTGAGTGTCTAGAACCTGAAGCTACCAGGTTCTTCACTCTGTGTTCTACAGGGATATGCGCAGGAGCCCTGCAACCCTGACTAGGAAAAGTGGGCCTTGAGCATGAAAAAATGAGAGAACGTCAAACTATAATACTACAAAACTATCTGCACATGATCATACTTCATTTCAAAATTGCTTCACACAGTTCAGGTCAGACATGTTGAGCATCAGATCTGAGATGGACTGTACAGGGCAGCAATGTGTGAGGACAGGATTAAAAAAAAGTCTTCATGCACTTTAAAACTGAACCTTTCAAGTCATATCACTTTGCTGAGGATTTGGTAAAGGCTTAGTGCACGTGCACAAGCATGACTTCTAGCCATGACAGGGTGTAAGGTTGTGTGGGTGGGCATTTTGGCTGGGTGCCTGCTATGTACTGATTCAGCACACATTAACATATTCAGCAGACATTGATGTCTTTCTCCAGTCGAAAACAGGTGTTATGTCAGGGCCATGTGTTAGCTCAGCCTCTGCCAACACACAGGTGGGGTTTGGTTTGCTTCCTGGTAAAATTAGAGCTTGGAAGATTGTAAAGTTAGAGATATTTATCTGTTTACATTATAGCAGCCAAGAACCACTTTTTCCAAAGGAGAACAGGGTGAAAAGACTCATTAAGATATGCTAAAGCTCACAATGATTGGAATGAAGATAGGTGGGAAAGAGTATCATAGGTCGACCAATCACTCTATAACGTAAGACAATATGTTCTATATGGTCATTATCCCATTTCTCAAACAACAAATCCAATTGTGGCCTAAGACTTTTGCACTGTACTCTATTCCTTCTGTATTTCCAGCACTCCTCAATATATTTTATATCGCAGTAAGCTGCCTTCTTCTATAATGTATTCCATGCTGATAGGTCAGATCTGAATTTCCTTTATGTGTTCTATAGGAATGTGCTCATGATGCTCACAAGCAAACTAACTTGAACTTGAAGAGCCGTCATGCTCCACACCTCCTCCTCCTCCTTTTTCACTTCAGCCTACACGGCGGTGGAGATTTCATAAACCAGCTCAGATGGTCCTCCTTCTCAAGACAGAAACCGCGTTACAGTGCTGCAGCCGACAATACCAATCAAAGTGAAATTAAACATTTGCCTTATTATACATAAACACAGACTATTGTGGCAGCAGTGAACCTTTTAACATCTATAGCTGCATGTTCTGAAGGTTTTCTCCTTAGTGGTTTAATACTGTACACTAGAATCGAAGCAAAAGGTTAATCAAACTCAAACTGAGAGTGCTCGACACTGGGGAACCGTCAGTATTATAACAATGCCTTATGTTCTGTGGCAGCGAATGGACATTGGCCAGACATTTCCATAGTCACATAGCATTTTTATCATACTGGGTTGTAAATGTAGACGGTATTTTCACAATGTGCAAACGATATGTAAATGCGCCAGAGATACCGCTGCAAACCTGGGTGACTGACGGTTGATTGAAACGAATGATTGAGTCATGAAAAATGCATGAATGCATAAATCATGACTTCTGCTCTTAAACTCTAACTCCCACCTCTGCTCGTGGATCCACATTGTTGGTCAGAATAAGCAGAATGCACTGCACTAGAGAGCAACAAAACAATAATAATACATTGCACATAACTATTAATTGAAATGTGTTAATTAGAGTTCAGTACAGTACTGTATACTGTGGTAGCCTAGCGGGTAAGGTACTGGACTATGGACCAGAAGGTCCAGGGTTCAAATCCCAGCTCTGCCAAGCTGCCACTGTTGGGTCCTTGGTTGAAATGAAAACCTTCCGCCACACTAGGACTTTGGAGATGAGGTTCCCCATCCATGGCCTATACTGTGGTATCAGTGGCAGTGCCCCGATACACTGGGGCCAGTGACCCTGTTACAACAAGCTTGTCCCCCTAAAAGAAGAGTGAGTTTCCTCACTCTTGCAAACACACGGCAATATTGCACATTTAGGTAGAAAGTAATTGGCCCCACTTACATGACCACTGGTCCCAGGCTGGCCCCCTATTTCAGATGCTCTAGCACCATGGTTCCCAACCTAGGGGTCCAAAGGTCACAGTGGGTGCACAAGGCTTTGTCTGATCTGAGGTGCTACAATTCGCAATTTAACTTAAACTCAAGTTAAACTAACATAAAATAACACACTCACTGGGAAACAAATCTGTATATTTGTAGCTAGATGTTTAGCTGTCTTGAAAAGAGAAGAGGAGCCAAAATTAAAAAACAAAGTGTACAAATAGCTATAAAAGGAACCCAAGATAAAAGGAAGAATATAAGTTATGTTCATTTTTGTTAATAAAGATTTGCAGTGAATGAGTTTATTCATTTGGTCTGTGTGTGCGGGCTTGGTGTTGGGGCAGCTCTTCTTATATACTTGTGGGGGATGGGAACCGCCGATCTAGAACATCCACTGACATGTATGATGCTTATTTTACAATACATTAATTACTGTTCAAACAGGTGTAGACAGTCGGGATGTCATAAACATGTTCCACCCTTTCCGAGGATGTAAAGCAAAGTCCAGTCAGTACAGATATAGATAGCAGAGGCAACCTCCTTTGTGTGTGTGTGTGTCGGATGTTTATTGTGACCCTCTTTTTCCTTATTTCTTTACAAGTGGCTTGTGGCACTTGCCAAGCAGTCGTTGTAAATAAGAAAATGTTCTTAATGGCTTCCCTGGTTAAATTAAAGGTTAAATAAAACATAACGTTGGTTCCCAGATTTTGCCTTTTAAACCCCATCTCCCCTTACCCTGAATTCGAGCAGGTACAAGAAGTGAGAGAGTGAGAGAGGATGGGTCCATGAACTCATCTTGCTGGTACCAAATTCAATACAGACAACACTGAACTGGACACTACGTGGTGCTCCAAATACCAAAGACCTTTGCTATGTTTCAGATATGGACAGTACAGTCTCCTCCAGAGTGTAACCCCTGAAACTACCAGGGATTATTTTATTCTACAGTTTAGACGTTCTAAAAAAAGGCTGCTGCGTGTCGATGTTGTTGTTGTTGTTGCTTTTCTTTCTTCCAACCCATGGGAAACTTTTCTAAAAGCGCCTGTTTTTGAACGTCTATGGAAACGAGAGTACGCCACCGTGCGCCTCCAGCCTTGTTTTCAGTCTCAGTGGTTCCTGGCAACAACGTCATTGCCTTATGTGATGGAGAGGCGCTCGTGTCAGCCAATCGGGGGCGGTTCTGCAGAACGCGCCTGTGTAGTGCGCGTGGGGCAGCCTATAAAAGGAAGCGCGTGGAGACGCGTACGCTTCATATGTTTGTGTGTAGGCTGGGGAAGGGAGCTCGCTGTGTTTGTAAATAACCGTTTCGGACCGAGAACATTTTGGACACCACTTTGAGAACTGCTGGCCAGGAAAAGGCGTCTGACGACTTGGTACAGTAAACAAAAAGTTCAACTTTTTCTTGGAAGTTTGTTTCACTTTAGGTTCCGTCCTCGTAGACGGAACACACAAAAATGTTTGGACTGTGTTTGGCACTCTGAAAGTGTGCTATTTTTTGCCTTTTTTAAACTCTCATACCATTTTTAAAGATACCTCCTGTTGGCTGTAGTGTGTCACATGTCAACCAAAATGGAGCAACCGTTTTATCATGACGACTCGTTTCTCTCTGGCACTCCAGACGCCGCATCCCTGCGCGACTACAAGCTCATAAAGCAGAGCATGAGCACCAGCTTCGAGCCGTACCGCAGCTTCAAGAACGACTTCTATTCGGTTGGGAGCGGAGACGCCCCCGGTTCTCTGAGGCTCGCCTCCCCGGAGCTGGAGCGCTTGATTTCCCAGAGCGGCGGCGTAATCACGAGTCCGACTCCAGGTCAGTACCACCTGTACCACCGACCCATCACAGAGGAGCAGGAAGGCTTCGCGGACGGCTTCGTGAAAGCCCTGGACGAGCTGCACAAGATGAACCAGATTGCACCACCGAACGTGTCCATAGGTGCGCCTGGCGTGTCGTCGTGCTCGCAGCACGAGGCTCCCGTGTACGCCACTCTGAACAGCCCGAACACTAGCGTCCCGACGCCCGCTAGTTACCCCAGTGCCACCATCAGCTACCTGCCTCACCATCACCAGTACCACCACCAGCAGCAACAGCAGCATCTCCATCCCCATCCCCATCACCACTTCCAGCACGCGCCGAGACTTGCAGCGCTCAAAGAGGAACCTCAGATCGTTCCAGATGTTCACCCGGCCTGCTCCGACGCCTCTCCGCCGACCTCACCCGTCGATCTGGAAGAGCAGGAGCGCTTCAAGGCCGAGCGCAAACGGCTGCGCAACCGGCTGGCGGCCACCAAGTGCCGGCGGCGGAAGCTGGAACGCATCTCGCGCCTGGAGGACAAAGTCAAAGTGCTGAAGACGGACAACGCCGGTCTGTCCAACACCGCGTCCCTGCTGCGCGAACAAGTGGCCCAACTCAAGCAGAAGGTCATGACGCACGTCAGCAGCGGATGCCAACTCATGCTGACTCCAAAAATCAAGTCGTACTGAGAGGAACGGATTTCAGACACGCTGTCTTTAAGCCTGGAAACTTTATGAACGACCGTGTTCGTTGCTGCTTATAACACAGTACATGAATACTATTTTATTTGGGGTCTGGACTCTAGTACATCTGAAATGATGATGCCTCAAATATTGACTTAAAAGTGATCAGCACTGTAACAAGTAAGCACTTGTTAACACATTTCTGTGTTAAGCATGTAACACATGATGTAAGATGAGATTAGGACCAGGTGAGGAAGATGCTTTGCTCCAGAAAGTAATCTGTTGTATCCAATAGGCTGTGCTACAGTTTTTGCACACTGAAGAAGTCGTGTACAGGAATGCATTATTTCAAAAGGACTCATATGTGCTACATGCAAGAACTTTGAAATACGTTGTGTGTAAAAGCAGGCCTTATAACAAAGCCATTTTGTTCAGACATTAAATAGAGGGAAAACACTGGATTTTTATTTTTTTTTTGCTAATAATCGCAGCACTGAGTAGCGCACAGGATATTGTAAACTATACCTTGTGTTTTCTTGTAGAAAACTTGTGTGTTGCTGTCTTGTTTCCAAAGCATTTCCTTAACAGACCTGTTTGTATGGTAATTTCAAATGAAATGCTCTGCACACTGTGGGACTTTGGCAGCACATCCTAAAACAAACAAACAAAAAAACATCTTGTGCGAGTGATATCCTATGAATACATTCAAATAACTTATTTTCATTGTTTACGTCCGGTTGACCCGGACACAGATTGACTGTAAATGTTTTGGGGTTTTTTTTTTATTTGTATTTAAGTAAAAGTTTGGAAAATGTATCCAGTGCGTGTGTGTTTTTGATTTTGAACCCGTGCCAGGCATACTCTTGGGCTAAATGGCATTCCAGCAATTATCCTAGCAACGTGTGTTCCAGGGGCATCATCAGACCCACTTTTAGTGGGACTTGGTGGGGCACATGCCCCGGTAAAATCTGGGTGGTAAAGTCAGTTTTATCCTGGAATGCTAAGCAGCACAACAGGACAGGTCGTGCAACTTCACTACAGACACTACATGTCCCATAATGCCCCAGCATCTTTCCAAACGCTTTCTGTCAGAGCTGGTTTCTTTCGGTTTTTAATGGACATCCACAAATACCTAAAAGAAAGTCGGCCACACTGCAGACAAGTTCATGTGTGGGCTAGCCACTTATAACAAAGGTAGTAAAGCAGTCATTAGGCCTGTAGCATCAGTTATGTTGGAATAAACAAAATTAAATTAGTTAATAATAAAAAAATTGTGTTAATTTGTTCTTCACTTCTCATCCATGGTAGAGTAAGGCTCAGTTTAGTGTTAAATCACTTCATCTAAAAGCCATATTCAGATGGGTACTCTAAAGTCTCCCTCGAAATGTTCCATATATGGGCAAAACGTGTACATGTACGTCAGAGAGCAGAGTTGCCAGGAAACCCCGCCCACACCGCCTTTTTTTGACATTCGAATGAATGGGGCGCGTGTGTGAATGGGACAAAATTTTTAGCAACCCGGGGAATTCCCAAACGAGTTTCGGCGAAAAAGAAAAACAGATAAAAATAATAACCACGGACATTTTCCAGGCAGTTTGCACAAAATTAGAGCTATCGCAAGCACAAACGAGATCAAAGACCTGAGAGATAGAAAACACACTAAGATTCCGTTAAGCAATTCGTTGATAGTTATTCGCGTGCTGGAATTGCAGTCTTATATCTCAAATGATATAATAATAAGGTCAATTTACACAGCGCCTTTCTCATGTGAGAGAGAGAGAGAGAGAGAGAGAGAGAGAGAGAGAGAGAGAGAGAGAGAGAGAGAGAGAGAGAGAGAGAGAGAGAGAATAATCAGGACGCAGAAGAAAATCCTGGGATAAGAGGTAGGTTTTGAGCTGACTGTTGAAGGAGAATAGTGAAGAACAGTTACAAAGATATTGTGGTAGCCTAGTGGTTAAGGTGCTAGACTATGGACCAAAAGGTCCAGGGTTCAAATCCCAACATCTGCCAAGCTGCCACTGTTGGGTCCTTGAACAAGACCCTTAACTCACAATTGCTTGGATTGTAAGACTGTATCAATTGTAAGTCGCTCTGGATAAGGGCCTCTGTAAAAAAATGTAAATGTATTTCAGTATTGCTTCCATCCACCACTACTACAGCTGATCTTATCTCTTTTTTGGTACTTCTGTACTTTATTCCACCAACTTCATCACTTTCGGCTCTAAAATGAGAGGTAACTGGTTCACTTTATCAGATACACCCACCTTGTACCTACACTTACAGGCCATTTTTGGATCAATTCCTCTTCTCTTATCTTACAAACATACCCACTCTTTCCAGTCTTCACATTCCAGTTTCCTTGCTAAAGATCTGCTTGTATCTGGAAAACAGTGTGTTAACGCATTGTGCAAACTGTGTTGGTGTTGAGATTGGCTGGCATCATTTAACAATGTTTGCCAATGTCAGGAAATCCAAACGTCTCCCACAATGTTAATATTTATCTAACATTTATAAGAGCAGGAGTGCTTATAATGCTGATCTGTACAAAAGCCCTATATCAACTACAGTACAGTGTGGGCCAAACGTCTGTGAGCCCACTAGTGAAAACGCTTTTATTTTGCATTATTCTCAAATTGAATACAGTTTCATCAGCATAACGAATTGACTGAAAAGTTCTTCATTTCAGATTATCAAAGTTCTTTGCTAGTCATAGTGATAAACCAAGAAAACCGCTTAGTGTCCCATCGAGTGTTTGTTTGTATTAAATTTGGTGTCATGACTTCATGGACCCATCCTCGCTCACCTTTCATACCCAGGTTGTAGGGAGCCAGAGCCTAACCCGGCAGCACAGGGCACAAGACAGCAACCAACCCCAGACAAAGTGACGATACATCACAGAGCACACGCTTGACACCAATAGACCTAACATATGTTTTTGGAATGTGGGAGGAAACCCCACGCAGTCAGGGGGAGAACATGCAAATGGCTGCTGGGAATCGAACCAGAGGTCTCTGCGACTGCACTAAGCACTGCACTGCTGTCCTGCCCAGAGGGAAAAGTTGAATCTTAGAAAAAAACATACATTTACTCATTATGTTACTCTGACCTAAACCCCATCGAGCATTTATGGGGGCACTTGAAGACAAAGCATTTCACACAACCATTCAGTAACATCTCAAGATGGAACATTGTAAGATCATGCTGAAATAATATAGAACAGTGGTTTCCAATCTAGGGCTATGGGACTGATCAACAAAAGTTTCTTCCTTTTTGACTGTTTTGCAAAGTAAAAATCCTTATATATAAATATACACACAAATAACGTGGTTGAACTACATATGTAACTAGATATGTGTATATATTCAATATTTCAGCTACACGTATGTGCGTATATATACATTTAAGAAAAAACTATGTTAATTAAAAAAAAATCTATTTATGTACAGTCATCTCATTAGATGAGTCAGAATAAAAGCTGTATATTTTTAGTGTTTATTTTGTTGTGTGATGATGAAATCAAGCAAAATTTGACTGATGTGCTGCAATTTTAGACCCTAAATTGCAGAAAGTTTTGTTAACTGGAACGTGAGTTTGAAAAGATGGGGAACTCATGATACAGAACATCGGATTTTACTCAAACTCATGGAGTCCACACCAGGAAAAGTGGGAACATGGCAAATACATAGCCATTATGATATTTACCAAAAGAGTCCTTCTCAAAAGGTCCAACTGGTTCCCTCAAACTGTTTCGATGATATGATGCATAACCCAAAACACTGCATTAAACTCATGAAAAATGTCAAATAGAAGCATTCAATTTTACTCTCAGAGTTTTGCCCCGACCTGTAGATTAGAGGTTTGAATGCACCATACTTGGAATTCATTAGGTCACAGGAGAAACCTCAAGTATAACTCACACAAAGTCTATCACCAGTAAATGTAATCCAGTAATCTTCTTGAGTATGAGAAAGCCCTGGTTTGCTGGGTTACATTATTCATCTTCAGCTTTATCCTGAGAGAGGTTTGGAGACTCTCCCAGAAACACAAAGAGGTGAGAATGTACTCTGGACAGTTCAGGAGTCCATTACGGACTCCAAAAAGACTGTTGCAAAATGTTGTAAAAGGGACAAAATGGTTTTGCCATGAACCTTTCGAACTCTAGATCTGATTTGATAGAACTGTGGTGGCATAGCAGTTAAGGTACTGGACTTTGGACCAAAAGGTCCAGGGTTCAAATCCCACCTCTGCCAAGCTGCCACTGTTGGGTCCTTGAGCAAGACCCTTAACCCACAATTGCTTGAATGGTAAAGTTGTATCAATTGTAAGTCGCTCTGGATTAGGGCGTCTGCTAAATGCTGTAAATGTAAATGAAATGTAAATGATTTAAAGATGACAGTGTGTGAATGATCCTCTTGTTAAGGGTTTTTACTAAACAATAACTACAATGGTGCGTAGATATGGACAAAAATTGCTACCATACGATGGCTTTACCTAAAACTTGGGACTCCACAGCCTAGTGAGCATTGCTATGCAATGAGGCCTGCTGACACAAGGTCAGCACTCTTTAACAGGGTAATTTGGTGCAAAGCAAGCATCTCATTATCATTAGAGAGGCACTAATGCTATCTTGCACACTGCTGGTATAAGGTAGCATTAGGGTTCCAAGCCCAGTCTGTACAGCCATAAATAGAAGTATGACAGCCCTCGGTTCAAGTCAGGAATCAACTTAAGTGCATGTTTATGACATAATATCTAGTTACGCTGTGGCCACTTGGCTTACAGCAGGAGTGTCCAAGCTGTGGTCCTGAAATATAGCCCAGTACAATTTGGGGATTTGCCTGGTTTGACAGCTCATCAGTTTTTAAGGTGTGTTAGACCTGGAAAAAATAATCACCGACCCAACGTATGAAAGCGCATGAGTCTCCTGATTTACTGCAAATCCTCAGGTGGAGATCCCTAACAGAGAAAATCATCGCATTAAGTAGATTATAGCTTCGTGTGGCTGGACAGTTGTGTGGTCAAAATGATTAGGCTTTGCAAGAACGCTGACCAGACCACTTAGTGAGGCCTTATTTCAAACCACGTTTTGGGTTTCTATATCCTCCTTCAAAACATATCACCTCTCCAAAATTAACTCCCAAAAAAAACACAAACAAAAAAGGCTGAACCTAGGATATTTTTCCCTGGTTGTTTTTGTCGCTTTTTTGATTTACTCAGGTTTTCCAACATCTGCTTTCAGAAATTTCCCACACATATCACCAAAAACTACTGTGTTCTTTTGCTGAATAGCCCATGGAGTGGCTTACACCTGCGTCCTGTCGTTGCCTAATGATAGGCACCGGACCCCTACCCAGCCTTGAGATGGACCAGCTTAGACCTGTGTTCCATGCTGGAGCCCCGTGTCCCTGGGCATGAAAAATAACATCAAGTGTGGAAGAAAAAGAAGTTTAAATTCATTTTTATAAGTTAAACAAATTAATTCTAGTTCCTGAGCATTTTGTTCTGTACGTGCCCCTTGTCTCGGTCTCGTGCCTAGTTTTAAAGCGATTCGTAAACTTGTGATAGGCCGCCCTCTAGTGGTGCTTATTATAAACGTTATAAGGACAAATCTAGTACTGTACATTATGTTTATTATATACCAAAGTCATCCGACGTCAAGACACTTCTCTTTTATTTGGCACATTTCCTCGATGTAGACCTCATAACCTGGTGATCTACTGGGATTTTCACACAAAGGCATTTCTAGAGTTCTCCTTTTCAGGAAATGGTCTGATAAAGAGAAAATATCCAGTTCTCCGGAGGAAATGCCTTGTTGATTCCAGAGATCAGGGAGAACGGCCAGACTTGTTCATGCTGATGGAAAGGCAACAGTAAGTCAAATTCAGAAGAGAAACTCTGATTGAACAACACGTCAAGCCTTGGAGCAGATGGGCTACAGGAGCAAAAGATCACACCGGGTGCCACTCCTTCAGCTAAGACCAGGAAATTTGGTTACAATTCACATGAGCTCAAGATTGGACAATAGAAGATGTTCTCTGATCTCATGAGTCTCAATTTATTTGGCAACATTCTGATGGTAGAGTCAGAATTTGGCCTAAACAACATGAAAGCATGGATCCATCATGCCTTGTGCAGCCACCAAATCTGCAGCAACTGAGATGCCATCATGTCAATATGGACCAAAATCTCTGAGCAATGTTTACAGCACCATGCTGAATTGACACAACGAATTAAGGCAGTTCTGATGGCAAAAGGGGATCTAACCTGGTACCAGCATGGTGCCCCTGATGAAGATTCTTTGGTTGGAGTAGGATTATGTAACACTTCAAGAAAGAAAAAACCTAGTTCCTTAATGCCTTAAGAGAATCAATACTCCCTTTAAGATGAAGTTATGGTTGGGTCACAGGCTGAAGAATGTAGACAAAAAGTGCATCAGATAAAGGGATGCAGAATATTTGCTGATATACTGATAGTGATTATCACTTGGGGATGGTTGGTGGTTGACAACCAGAGAACAGGAAAGGGAAGAACATTACTACCAGATAATCCAATTTTTTGTCATTTCTACTGAAAGCATTGATGCCCCACTGCTCTGCACAGTTTAGTGCTTCTCCTGTTTAAAGCACAGCCACTTTAACTCCAACAGGCTTATTAATGAGCTGCGTAGTTGGACCAGGCGTGTTGGGAGCAGGAAACACAAACCTGCAGAGCAGTGGGGCGCCAGAACCAGGACTGAGAAACCCTGGGTTATACCAATTACCTTAGACTGTACAGTTTCACTTAACAGAAATATCTACTTAAGAAAACTCATGAATAGTGTACGGTTATGCACTACATTCTGTTTAGCTGACATCTGGTCAACATCTGCTCGAAGGACAAGGTCTAAATAAATAACAGCTATTGCTAACAGCAGTTCCCTGCAGGTTTGTACGACCAACTTTATTTCAGAACGTTCAGCACACGGTAGAGTTCTATGGTTATCAAGTACAAAATAGTTCCAAACCTTCTAACAAAGCGTGAGACAATACTAAAAAAAAAAATCTCAGTGCATGGAACTACCAACTTCAACAGGACGTTTAGGTGAGGTAAGGAGAAACGGAAGCGTGTAATGGTGGGGTTGACTTGCTAAGGCTCCAACAGCAGATAAAGGTACCGCTAGAGGTCAGTGATGGGAGTTAAGTGCTTCGGTACCATATTGGCATCATATTGGAGTCTCGTGAAAACTTGTTACTGCTTGGAGAAGAACTCCTTGCTCTTCTGAACATCAGGGATAATAGTGTCACTTCCAGGCTTCCAGCCAGCAGGGCAAACTGTAGGCCACAGAGAAAGACAGGATTTTAAATATATGGACGCAATGGTAAAGTGGAGAAAACATCATACTGCTGCATTCCCGCTGTACCAGGGAAATATTTATGACTGCATTATCAGACCAATATGGGTTTTTAAGCAGCTGATGCCAATATTTAGAGAGCCGATGATCGATGTGTAATACCATAACCATAATCGATGTGTTAAACCAATAAATGAGAAAATTACTGAACTTAAATTGACTTTTAAATCCAAAAGCTTTAAATGTACTGTTTGCAGTCTGTCTTTTCTATATAAATATAAAATAAATTAAAAGTTGTTGCACTTCACATTTACTACCAGATAATAGGGGTGGAACGATACAGAATTTTCACGATATAAACTGCTGTTTGTGCTTCATGATGCAACACTTTCAATACAAAAATCAAAAATTTGTTTTTAAATTCCCTTTTTAATGTGGAGATCAAGGAGGTCAATACAACTTCCTGCTCTGCAAGCTTGGAAAATGGCTTGCTTAGCTGGGGTTCAATAAATTAAAAATCACCAAAGAGCTCTGCCATTGCTTATTTCTTTTTTGAAGGGCATGATATACACTATTGATGCACGATATATCAGCAGCCGATATATTATTTGCTGATATATGGACTTTTTTCAGATAGATATCGGCATCGGTCCGATATTCGAATTTTAGCCAATATTATAAACCAATATTTAAGTTTCCTACCTTTTTAAAAGGAGGGTTAAAAAATAAAATGGAATTAAACCATTTTCCCTTTGCATGAACTGCACGTTGTATTTGCAGTAATCATAAGGTCTGATTTAACTTTTATTTTCCAATTGTTTATTATTTTATTTTAGTGCAAAAATGATTTACAGTATTTGAAATGCAGAAAGGTTAAACTATCGGTTTTTAACATCGGTATTGGCCACAATAATGTGCTAAAAATCAGGTATCGTATCAGCCCAAGAAATTCAATATCGGTGCATCCCTATTAGGCACCTCAGGGCACACACTCCATCCACATCTCCATATTCTCTCTAGCTTTGAACTAGAGATAAGTTATGAAAATCTATTTATTATATTTGACTTTCTATTTCCTCACATTAACAAAAACAGCATCAAGCTTACCCAAGCTTAAAATCTCTGGTGAGTTATCTAGGTGGAGGACAGAAGCTATTACACGATCTACCGCAAGATGTCGCTGCTGGTCTAGAACTGCGGCTGGCTCTCTCAGTAATGAACGGCTCAGTAAAGTTTTTTTCTTAAATACAACCTCAAGGTATTTGTTTCACAGCTCGTACCGTACCGAAACCCCTGTATCGAAAAAAAATGAATATTACTACGTGTATCGTGACACCCCCACCAGATAACTTCCTGAGGACACCAAAAAAAAAAAAAAAAAAAAGTTAAAATACTTGTCAGAGCAGTGCACGTTAGGAGCATGTTTTTGTTTTTAATCCCAGTTCCAGTTGAGATCAGTTGTAACTACGTTTCTCTAAAAGTTAAAGCAAGAGTTTCCCTTGCTTTAGCTAAAATCTTCATAGACTTGTTACTTTGAAAATAAGGCACAGCAGGTAAAACTCACCTTCACCGTGCTTGTCAGTGAACTGGAAGGCCTGAACCAGCCGGAGAGTCTCATCCACAGAGCGACCCACTGGCAGGTCATTAATGGTGATCTGCCTCAGGATGCCTTTATCGTCGATCACAAAGAGCCCTCTGCAGGAAAGCAGAACAAACCACCGGCCATGATGTGCGATGTAAATACAGTTTACATGCGCAAGGATATCGTTTCTGAATACACCGAACAATAGCAGTGCTTGAAAGTTTTCATTTTTTTTCTACATTTCTGCATAAACATGACCTACACCATCCCAAAAGTCCAAAAAGTAGATAAAGAGAACCCAGTTAAACAAATGAGACAAAAATATTATACTTGGTCATTTATTTATTGAAGAAAATGATCCAATATTACATATTAGTGAGTGACAAAAGTATGTGACCCTGTGCTTTCAGTATCTGGTGTGACTCCCCTGTGCAGCAATAACTGCAGCTAAACGTTTTCCTGTAGCTGCTGATCAGTCCTGCACACGGCTTGGAGGAACTTTAGCCCATTCCTTTCCGCCGTACACAGAAACAGCTTCAGCTCTGGGATGTTTGGTGGGTTTCCTCACATTAGCTGCTCGCTTCCAGGTCCTTCCACAACATTTCTTTTGGATTAAGGTCAGGACTTCGACTTGGCCATTCCAAAACATGAACTTTATTCTTCTGTAACCATTCTTTGGTAGAACAGCTTGTGTGCTTAGGGACGTTGTTCTTGCTGCATGACCCCACCTTCTCTTGAGATTCAGTTCATGGACAGATGTCCTGACATTTTCCTTTACAGTTCTCTGATATCATTCAGAATTCATTGTTCCATCAATGATGGCAAGCCGTCCTGGTCCAGATGCAGCAAAACAGGCCCAAAGCATGATACTACCACCACCATGTTTCACAGATGGGATAAGGTTCTTACGCTGGAATGCAGTGATAGCACTGTGATCACATCCTTGCACCTCTATCCTTAACGCAAACATAGAATCAGCCAATCACATGGCAGAAACTCAACGCATCATGTAGACATGGTCAAGACGATCTGCTCAAGTTCAAACAGACTTTCCAGTGAGTGCAAAATGCCAAGCTCCGGTTTCCGGCCACGTTCATCATTCAACATACTTGGCTCATCTTTTAACAGAAAACATCCTACAGCATCAAAAGCACACTGATCAGTGCATGAGGTTACCCATTACACACTTGCCTCGGTGTTGCACTGCTGACTAATGCATGCAGTTTGCACAACACCAAACTGCCAGCTATATGCTTCCCTATAGCTCCTTCAAAGTAAGCATGTTAAACACACTATTTTAATTTTAGACATGTCCTTCACTGTGTACATTTGTTTGTAGTGCAGTACAGACCTGTAGGCTATGCCCTCATCCTCCTTCAGCACACCATAGTCGCGGGAGATGGACTGGGTGAGGTCAGCCAGCAGTGGGATTTTCATGGAACCCAACCCACCCTGCTTCCTCGGGGTGTTAATCCTATCGGCAGAGAACACGGATAAAAGCCTTTATTTACAAAGAAACTTTATACCAGGAGGTCACCCAAAACATATTTTAAGTAACATTTATCTCAATAGTGAATTGTTATATTTTTGTAGGATTTAACATTCGACCAAAGACATTCCTTTTTTATTTCTGTAGTGTAAACATTTTCTTGTACAAGTTTTTAAACAATCAAACTTTTGTCCCTTATTAAAAGAAAGCACTACAAACAGTGGGCTTAAAATCAAAGGTTCCATCAGTGCAATACCTCTGTACAAAACCTCCATTTCTTATATTCAATACTTATTTTTATTCTGTCACTGCAATACTAATCAAAAGTCTGTGTGTTTGACTGACAACCTGGTTTTGTGAAGCAGCAAACCTAATTTCATTACATAACATGCAATGAAAAAAGGCATTATCTTAACTTTTTACAGTAGCTTCACCATATTAAAAGAAATGAGGGAAAACCTTTATTTCTGAAGAATAACAAATGAAAATAATTTGTACTTTTCTTGTAATAAAAACGTTTAATATAATTATTTAATATAAATAATGCTGCTAATACAGCATCCAGAGCGACTTATCTTACAATCCAAGCAATTGTGGGTTAAGGGCCTTAGCTCAAGGACCCAACAGTGGCAACTTGGCAGAGGTGGGATTTGAACCCTGGACCTTCTGGTCCAGAGTCCAGTACCTTAACCGCTAGGCTACCACAGTACCACATATAATATATAATCATTTAAACAAAAAGGAACTTCAGTTGAACTAAAAGAAACTATGGGTTCTCAAAGGGATTATGCGCCATCTGGTGTTGAAAAATGAAATTGCATTAGATAAAAAATAAAATAAAATGAAGGATTTATAATCTAAATTAGACAGACGGACATCGCCCCATTTTTTCATTCGCGTCGTTACACTCCTACATACTAGAAGTCGATTAGTTATCGTATTACAAGTTAGACCACCAAATGTCTGTCACGTGAACATACACCCCAGTTTGAACACTTTCAAACTGCAATTAATTACTTCTACAAAGACAAATGATGTTAAGTTTTAGGTGACCAAGCACTGGGACTGAATATCTAGAATAGTCAGGAGTATGGCGTGGACTTCTGCTGTGAAGACTGAGCAGTGTTAATCAGATGCATACACTTGCTGCTTCTAAGTAATTCTGTTTTAGACCAGTCTGTAGAAGATCTGATCATTTGGGTGCATCGAATAGGATTTCCATAAACTGACTTGAACAGGATGTAGGGAGATTTCCAACGATGCATCAGAGGACACTTGGTGATCCAGGATGTTTAGAGCTTCTAGGCAAGTTTTAATACAGAGTCCTAGTGGTCTGATAAATTAGAGGTGACACCGAGGAAATTATCTAGCCAATCTGGAGAACTGCAAATTCTATACATTCATAATGTTTTACCAAATGGCTGCAGAAGGTTCTAGAGCGACCGTTACTCTTTTCTCCATATCTGTGCTGCTCTGCAGGCCCACCCTCCCTGGGCGGTCATATCAGAGAAAAGCAGGTTACTGGGGGGCAGTGTTAGATAATGCAGGGGCTGGAACTTCCACAAACGCCCAAGAGACAAAGTGCACACACACACACACACACACACACACAGTACAGCTGCCAAAGCCTCCTCATTTACAACTTATTTTGAACCAACTTCTGCAAGGTAATACTTCTGACAATCAAAACCACTTACTGAAACAGACACAGCACTAACTAGCAAATGACATGCCATTTATAAAAAACAGCAAGTCTTATTATAACAACAACAAGTGGGCCTCACTTGCAATGTGATGTGATAGATGAAGTCTGTGGACTTAAACAGGAATAAGAAAATAAGACCAACCAAGAAGACTATGTCTAAAAAAAATTCGTTTTACTTTGGAAAATCCTGTCTGCTTTTAAGTTACTCTTCTCCTAAATGACATGAAACGCTGCACTGCCAAACCCTTCACAGTACAGACACTTGTGCCTGGGGCTGACAAGCTTGAGAAACTGACTAATTGCGGCAGCATTTCTCAAGAAGGCTGTCATGTCTAAGAAACGATCAACAATGTTGTTTTTGTTCTGCACTCGCGTCTGCATAACGTGTTGTTCTTCCTCAATGGTCCTCTTCCTTTGGTCTTTTTTTGTTCCATTCGAAGTCAAACTTTCTCAGCAGCAGAAATGTCACTGCGTTACATTCATGAGTGTTTGCTCCTTAAATACCACAGGCACAGCTGAGCTAAAGTCTATACAACTTGTCAACTACACCACAGCAGCCAAACAAATCTCCACAAAAACAAAAAAATAGAAATAACTGCATAAAAGTATGTCAATGACAGAACACACTTAGCTTGCAAATACCTTTTTAAACAAACATTAAATTGCACTTCACACAAATAAAGCAGTATCAACTGTGAAATAGCCACTTCCACACCAAACAGTGCTAGGGACTACAGTGTGTTTGTGGGGGGCCTTTTTCGATTCACCAGTAGGAAGTTTCACCAGTAGGAAGTGCAAAAATCTGTTGTTTACACGGCTCCTGGTTTACAAGTAGATCTAAATAAGGCAGTTGCCCCCAAACAAGGTACTTGCGTCACTACGTCAGGACCAATCAGGGTACTCTTACATCTAGATTAATCACTGCATTGTTCCTAGACAATGAGAAAAGACCCCATCTTGAAGTAGGTGCTAAAGAAGTCCCTATACATGGTGTTCTAAGAACTACAATCGCCCCAGTGCCGAGGATGCATCTCATGCTTTAGGCGTCCATGATTATCATAACAAAATAAACCAGTAGTAGTCTCCCTCTTTTATATACAGCAGGTAAGGTACTGGACTATGGACCAGAAGGTCCAGGGTTCAAAACCCACCTCCGCCAAGCTGCCACTGGTGGGTCCTTGAGCAAGGCCCTTAACCCACAATTGCTTGGATTGTAAGACTGTATAACTTGTAAGTCTCTCTGGATAAGGGCGTCTGCTAAATGCATATATATGTTCTCGCCTCCACTCAAGCTGTTCTCCCGTCATCAGTTCCAGTTCTCATAGAGAAATTTTATATATATATATATATATATATATATATATATATATATATATATATATAAAATAAAAGTTCTCTATGAGAACTGGAACTGATGACGGGAGAACAGCTTGAGTGGAGCCGAAGCTGATACTGGGTGAGTGTGGGGTCCGGAACTGGTACCGGAAGAACATATAACATAATAATAATAATTATTATTATTATTAACATATCTATATATATTCTTCCGGTACCAGTTCCGGACCTCACACTCACCCAGTATCAGCTTCGGCTCCACTCAAGCTGTTCTTCCATCATCAGTTCCAGTTCTCATACCATTACTCAGACCACAGAGGCAAGAACTCCCCCTCCCCTCCTCTGGTTGACTGAGCATGCCATGCCATGCAAACTTTCCCGCTGGGGACACGACACCCTAGTGACTCTGTTTACTGTACTAAATACTGCCGATACGTGCTCATTCTCAACATTATACTTAATATTATTTATTTTACATACTATTGGCTTATATTCCGCATTTTATTATACTCTTCATAATATTGTATTCTCTTTCATGTATTATTTTCCTTAAATGTTCTCTCAATTTTTATATTTCGCCTCTGTGTATTTAAACTATTACTATAAACATTAATTAGGTACGTCTTGGTCCTCCCAAGGTTTCTTCCTTATAACTATTAGAGTTCCTCCTTGCCACCGTCTCCGTATGCTCGCCCAGTTATGGCTGTGGGCCTAGATATTTGGAAAGCTGCCTTGTGACAGTGCTCCGTTGTAAAAAGCGCTATAGAAATTAGACTTGACTATTGGTTTAACTGTGTCTCTGTCATGGTAAACTCAAGTCTGGTTGTTAAAACGCCTTGGGATGACATGTCAGGATTTTCGGCACAAGTTCAAATAACTGTTTTTAGTATGATGGTTCGCGTGATCATGATCCAAAATCATCCCAACGTCCATCCCCAGGTTAAAAGCCCACATCTGTACAGTATGTCACACGAGCTGCTCACCAGGCCAGGTGACTGAAGTGGGAGTCGGTGGAGGCGGCAACAAGCTCGCAGCCAATTTTGCGGAACTCCTCAGCGCGGTCACTGAAGGCGATGATCTCAGTGGGACACACGAAGGTGAAGTCAAGAGGATAGAAGAACAAAATAACATATTTTCCTACAGAGAGAATGTAAACAGAGGGCGTATTTCAGATATCATGTTCAGAGTGTAAACAAAACTACATTTCACACCTAATCTCTACTTTGAGTTCTTTTTTTTTTTTTTACTCAAAAGCAGAACAGACTCAAATACTACTCTATACAAATGCTACCCAATTCCTTCAGTATCCCTTAACTATTACCAGTGCTTTTAAGACAGATGTACATACTCTTGCCAGGTCTCCGTGTGTATTGTCAGTACAAATACAATACTGAGCATAACATTACCACAAAAAAAAAGAAGAAAAACCACCAAGATTTCAGCCACCACATTTTTCCTCAGAGCACTTTTGGTTTTCAGAAGAAAAAGAAAAGACACCAGAGTTTTGAGCAAAAAAAATAAGTTAATTTCAGACTGGACCAGAGATGAGGCAGACAGGGAACAAAGAGCATATGGAAAGGGCTTGAATCTGGCACGCTTTGAAAGCGTCTGTATGGTGTTTAGACAGTATCGTTAACAGAGAGTGGGAGAACCTCCAACACACAAGCAGAGGAAGCCATTCGCAGGAGCTGAACAGAGAAAAGAGCATGCACAGAAGCTTTAGGAAGCCCAAGGAGGTCAGGGCCCTTTTTGAGTCTTGGTCCTCCCAAGGTTTCTTCCTCATAACACTTACGGAGTTTTTCCTTGCCACTGTCGCCCTAGGCTTGCTCAATCTGGGATTAGGACATAGATATTAGGAGATAATCTAAACTTGTAAAGTTGCTTTGAGACAATGCTCCATTGTAAAAAGCACTAAATAAATAGATCTGACTTGACTTTTTTCTTCATCACTTTCCACTGCCTGCAGCTCACTCATGAGGGTGGAGTAAGAAAGTCTGAGGAATGCTTTTAAAATAATTTAAGCAGAAATAATAATATATAAAAATAGTGGATATTACAGTTCCTTTACACAGAGCAGCCAAGCATAAACAGCAATTAATCTCCATTCTCTGACCCAGCCTGACAGGAGCCTTTCTGGTGACCAAAAATTTCTTGTGTTGATCTCTAATTTTAAGCAAGTCATCCATTAGTCCTACACTCAATATCAGACATAACACTACTGTATGGTGACGTGTGTTATATTGGCCCAACTAACTCATGCTCAGTTTCAATTCTTTTAGCCTTAAAAACCATCTTCTCCTCCTACCTCTGTAGTCAGAAAGCTGGATGTCTTTAAACTGTCCATCCACCACTGCTGTGGCCTTGAACTGAGGAGCGGGGTGACCGATCTTGGCATTTCCAGCAGACATCTTGAGGGCTTGTTGCTGTTGACAACGAAAGTAATCAGACGGTGCTCAGACAGAAATGGCATCTGAGCATTAAAGCAGAAAAGCCTAAATGGAGTTCAGTTAGACATTTAATACAGGGTAAAGCTTTGACCCAAGCACTACATGTGAGACTTGAGGCAGTCAATGCACATTATATAGACAAATCTTAGGACACCCAAAAAATTACATCCATACACATGGGTAATAGTACGGAGTTCGCCACCTCCTTTGCTGCTACGACAACCTTTGTTCTGACTTAAAGGGCTTTCCACTAGATTTTCGAACATGGCTGTGAGGTCACCTGATGACATTCTGTGCAAGCCAGCCAAGAGCTCAGTCAAAGTTGGCAAACCAATTCTCTGACAGTGTGTTGACAGCAATAAACAATCTATGCTGTCAAATTTAAATTACTATCATGATGTAATAATGTGATTAGAAGCTGTCCTAGATGCTACACTAATTAGGCTACATTCTAATTTTATAACCATTGTAAAAACACATGCCAAGTATGACTCTACAACGAGCACATGGGTCTTCCTGTTCAAATCCGGATCATTATGACATTGTTTACCGTGATACTTTTTTCTCAGATATTAATCATTTGTCTAAATTTCATTAGCAGCCCAAGCCTATCGAATAACATTTCAATGGATTTTTGAATTGATTTGACAGAATTCACCAAATACTACCAGTGATTTTTCAAAGTTATTGCTTGTGAGCATTAGAGAACACTCTAGAGAAGTTAGGTTAAAATGCTGGAGTATTCATTCGAGAGAAACAAGGAGCTATGCTCAGAGCATCACGACACCAATCTTTTGTTTTGTCTATAGTATATCTGATGTTTTGTCTATTCTCAAGGACTTTTACCACTGTTTTCCCACACCAGTTATCCTTGGGTGGGCCACCCATGCAGATAAGCAAACAATCAGGTTGGCTACATTGTGTGCTACTCACATTTTTCTAGATTTTATTCATTAATCCGTGGTACGAAAATAAGCTTCCAGTCGTGATGTGGAGCAAACGAAAAGAGCATAGCTGCTCATGTCACACAGAACCTAGTCCAATTGCTTTGTAATGGGGTAAATTTCTGTAATTTAATCTTTTCTAGAATTGGGATAAAAGCAAATTAAAGGTAAACAGTACTGTGAAAGAACAAAACATTATGCAGAGTTAAAGGCACAGACTGCCTGCAAGAGTCGGACTACATGAGTGCAGCTCAGTAACATATCTGAAGGCTGCTCTTCTGAATGTCAAAGTCCTAATGCTACTGGTTAAACACTGATAAGAAGAAAGATTACTGCTGGTGCCTTAAGCAAAGGCTCAGGTACCCCTACTCAAGTGGCACGTTTTGTTAATTTTCTAAATGAAAAGTCAGCACCTTTGCAGGTAAATCTAAGATACTTCTGCTACTTTTAATGCTTGAAGCATATTTGGGGGACAAAAACAATTTAGACACCTGATCCTCTAGAGTTTGCTTAGTGTTCATTACGTCTTGCATTCACTGCTCTAGCACCATATTAAACCCTATTAACAAACATCTTGACCACACACTGTGGATCACATGCTTGTCAGATGATTATGGGGGCTTAAGGGGGGAACAAACCGCTTTTCACCAGGTTCACCCAACAAGACAATACATGGCGTCTAACTAAAAAGGGGAAATGTTTATGTATTTGTATAGTATTGGTTTTCAAGAGGGTAGGCTGAAGATAGCAATTAAAACTGTGTGTAGAGGCTGAAAAGATAAACTGGGCAGGTCTGACAACAGCTAACACAGAAAAGCATTTATAGCCTACCCGTATTCCGCACCTTGATTGGTTACGTGTTCAAACATGCGCGATTTGCAAACCATAAGGACCCTATTAGAAAATCATATATAAAACAATGATTTGTCTGTGTATATGCATACATAACTGAAGTTATTAATAACGTTAACAAATAACCAAGTGTTTTTTTTTTCTTGTCCGATCCTGTCTCGTGCGCTGCGATTGGCTGGTTGAAGCAAAGTCTGAACGGCCTGGCCAATCGTAGGGCTCCGTCGGAAAACGGGTGGGAACGAGATTGACTTCAAGGCCGTTAGCGGGCTAAATGAAAGTTAAGTCTCGAAGGGTTATTTCATAAATGCAAAATAGGGTTACAACATGCTGTTTAAACCACGAGTTCTATCAGAAATAACGGCTAATAATATTTTATTTTTAACCTTTTCGGTGCTTATGACCGCGTCCCAAAACTGCATGCTTTCACACTAAACAATACGGCCAACAAGTCACCACTGCGGCTTTACTAAATTTAAAGCACCCTATTTAGTTCGGTAGTGTGCAGCCTAGGACGCAGCCTTGCACAAAGACAATTACGTAACAAAAGTCAAAAGGCAAGCGTTACACAAACTGAATCCCTATGTGAATAACCATTGGCCCAAATCCTAAACACTACCAACACGAACTGAAAGCAAAGACTTAATGTACAATCCATCTTTTTGTCACGTACTCGTCCTTAAAAGCAGGAAACTAACACAAAACAAATTGCATATATTATATTTAACGTGCTGTGTATAAACAACATGTAACTGCATTAATAAAACACTTACATTTCTTTGTGTAGCGATAAACGAACAGACGCCAGGACACTAGCAAAGAAGCTTCACTCTACAACCTGACTTCAGAGGAAACACGAAGGGCGGGGCCACAGACATTCACGTGCTGTATCAGCCAATCGCATACCAGGTGTACATTTTCAATAGCTCTTCAGAAGGTCCAGGGTTCAAATCTCACCCCTGCCAAGCATCAGCCCTTCCCCATAAAAAGGCAAGCATCCCATTTTAAAAAAAAACGATAGAAGCTGGCTCCGACTGAAAGACTCAAGCTTTTGGAAAGATGGGCATTATGGGAAATGTAGTGCCTGTAGTGAATTTATGTGCTGTGTCCTGTAGGTCTGCCTTTCAATCCAGGATAAAATTGACTTTTTGCCGCCATAATTTTAGTGGACAACAATATTTTACTGGGGCATGTCTGATGATGCCCACTTTAGGGTGTGGACTGTGAGTTTAGGTAGTGGTTGTGGTAGCCTAGTGGTTGAGGTACTGGACTCTGGATCAGAAGGTCCAGGGTTCAAATCTCACCTCTGCCAGGCATCAGCCCTTCCCCATAAAAAGGCAAGCATCCCATTTTTACCTCCGCTTATCCTTGTCAAATTCGTGGATGAGCGTGGGGACAGGGGTAGTAGCTCATTGCAGGATTCCATAAAGTCCTCACCCATGTTATCAGGGGACACTTCTAGACTAGAGTTACTGGGGCACACATTTACCAGTCGGTCTTAGGGGCACACCTACGCATAAGAAATAAACCTGTTAAACGCTAAATAGTTTTTAAAAAGTGATTTAACACTAAAGTGGGCGTTCCTCTGCCATGGATCAGAAATGAAGAGCATATTAACACTTTACAATGTTATTTGTTGCATTAACTAAACATTTAGCTTTGAGTTATCATTACCTTGCCTGCATCATGGCTGACTTTCTTTTAAACATTACTCCAAGAGAAAAAAAACGATAGAAGCTGGCTCCGACTGAAAGACTCAAGCTTTTGGAAAGATGGGCATTATGGGAAATGTAGTGCCTGTAGTGAATTTATGTGCTGTGTCCTGTAAGTCTACCCATCAATCCAGGATAAAATTGACTTTTTGCTGCCATAATTTTAGTGGACAACAACATTTGTCTGATGATGCCCACTTTAGGGTGTGGACTGTGGAGGTTTAGGGACTGTGGTAGCCTAGTGGTTAAGGTACTGGACTCTGGATCAGAAGGTCCAGGGTTCAAATCTCACCTCTGCCAAGCTGCCACTGTTGGGTCCATGAAAAGTGGGTCAAGTACTAATGTGATGATGCTCCTCCAGGGGTATCATCAGCCACACACGTGCTCTGTGAAGGTTGGGTGGAGGGGCATCATCAGACCCACTTTACTAGGGCTCATGCCCAGTCTCTGGGATACAGGGATTAGGGCTTCAGGTATACCCATATCAGCCATCAGAATGAGGAAAATGTGATCTCAGTGATTCTGAGACCTTGTTATATTTGTCGATGTAAGGCAGCATGGTTTGAGTATTTATATACTATTATATATAATATTTGATCTTCACACACGATCACATTTAGAGTTTAAGCAGAAGACTGCAAACAAGAAAAAACATCCGGTGAATGGCAGTTCATGTAGATGATAGAGGTCAGACTGACATCTCGCATCCATCCACTTCACTAGAGTCGGGTTCCACTTCTGTCAAGAACAGCCAGCTGTGGCTACAGTGGGAAAATTAGAATGAGTTCATTAGTAGCCTTCCTAGACACCAGGGGCCTCATTTATAAACGGTGCGTACGCCAAAAAACACGGTCTCAAATGTGCGTACGCAACATCTCAGGTAGAAACCGGGATTTATCAAGAAATACTTGCCTTTGACACATGCGTGCAGCCATAAGTACATTTTGCAGGAATTGGCGACACCGTGTGGTAAAATGGATAATTACAGTTAATATCAAATTAAGCTCCATTATGGCCTCTAAAGTAAAACAAAATCATGCGTACCTAAACATTTTTTATTTATGTATTGACATTAACTCCTCCACACAAGTACTTGCGATTGCATAAGTACGTGATATGTCGATTGTGAATAACTGGACTCCAACTCAAGGGTACATTTTATTTACAAGCTTGTGTAATATTATTGAAATTTCAGGCATCACCCCTTTCTTTGAGAACGTTGAAATGACTATAATTGTATGAATAGGTGAGAAAGGAAGGAAGGAAGGACGGAAGGAAGGAAGGATGGATGGATTGATTGATTTACCTGGTTCTCCTGTGCCAGGCTCATCAAGCCCAATCAGTATCCCCCCTTCTTCACTCACCACGCCACTTCAGAGGACTCCCCATTTATTGCAGCGATTCACTCATGAAGTCAGGTGAAGGCTTTACTCCACCACTTGCAGTTACACTCCGTCTGTGCAAAACTATACGTTTCTTTGCATCGACTTTTAGGTCTGATCATTTTTTTGTATTAGTTTTTATTCTCAACCTCCGAAACAAGAACTTCCACCTCGCATTCTCCAACAGATCTTGTCTCACTCAGCAACGAATGGGACACGCTCTATTTAAGTATTTATGACGTAACTTGTATGGACCACTTATGGATAAATGTGGGCGATAAGGAGGTGGAACATGAAGCTCGTTCATCTGTGCATATTTTGAAAAAGATTGTGATTTATGAAAAATAAACGTTGCTCAGTGTGCGTACAAAAGGTTTTATTAACCTGAATATTTTGTGCGCACGCCATTTTCTGGTTTTGTCCGTATGCACATTTTCACTCCAGTTTTATAAATGAAACTTTATGAATCCTACAGAAAACCTTTGGGATAAGGTCACAGGATTCTCAAAGGAATGCATCCAGAATGAATGTTGTGAAATGTATGCCATGAAAAGTGTAAAAGGATGCCATACCAGTATAATGTTTACAATAATGTCAATTCACACTTAGATTGTGTCCTTCAAAGGAAACCTAACGGATTTCAGTCTTTCTAATTATCTTTAATTAATTAGCTTAGATTACTTAGATCAAAAAAAGCAAAAGTAAAGCGTCCTGTTTTACACCTGCTTATCCTGATCAGGCTTAACTGCGTTTGGAAGGTTTGGGTTTTATGATGTGCTTATGGTTGTTATTGTTCACTGTAATCAATTAGTATAAGTATTCCATTAAAATACGGGTACTTGTACTGTTTGCATAAGACCTTATAGTAAATGCAATAGTATGGGTAACGTATTTATCGTTGACAGCACAATTAATCCAAAAGTGTGCATGTGCATTTTGAAGGAGCATATTCTGCATCTAATGTTACCTAAAGTCATTTTTAAGTTTTATTTCATTATAATGTCAACACACATTCTGCATGTGCTACAATTTAACAAACCTGTCTCCTATAAAAATAAAAAGATACGACAACAGAGACCAGCTGATGTATTCAGCAAGCAAGGATGAGGAAAAAAGCTTTCAAAATCATAGTCCTCAGTTCCTAAGTGATGGTATTCTAAAAGGCCATGTAGCACAGTGGTAAACTGTGGTAAAGTGCATTGCCATTAAATTCAGAATTTATCTATACTGGATTTACAACATTTGTATTAGATACTTCCCTCTACCTTTGGTCTGCCTTTGGCTCTTTGCTTATTTATTTATTTATTTATTGTAATACTGTTTCCTGCCAATTACTTAACTTTAAAAATTAAAACTAGAACGCAGAAGAACAGGTCAAGGAGTCAATGATCTTACATTGTGGAGTGCTTTATAACAGTTCATAGCAGGGCAAGGTTATGCTTAGTTTTATATCCAGTTTCGTGTTTCCTTGTTCCTCATTTGAAAAATCTGAGAAGTTTCTATCTCTATTGCCCTATGTTTAGTATTTCTTAATGGTGTTTTATGCTCATGTTGTTCTGGCAGTATCTATTATTATAGATTGCATATGATATGTGGACTAATATGTAACTTAACTGTATTACAGTTCATGGAAGGGGGAGCCATGAAAAACAGTACAAAGGCCAGGATTATAATCTCATACCTAAGTTAATTAATGACAGTGAACAATAAATAATATACACATAAATACAGACTATAGCCAACAGCACCTATGACTTTCATAAGCAATTTGAGACATATCAGCTTGTCGAAATGAAGAGACTGGTGGTGTTACTCTCACTGTTTCTCCTTGCTGTGACCGGAAGACAAGGTTTGTCCAACAATTTTTTGTTAAGGAGTCAGATCTTGTTTGTTGTATTGAAATAAAATACTAATTGTGTGAATTTTAAAGATCTTTCAGGTGAAATGTTTACATTTCCTGTGGAATCCAACACGGCTCATGTGAGTCTCATTCCTGATGAGGACAGAGCCTTTTTCGCTGTTACCGTGTGTCTGCGAGCCTTCACTGATGTTTCCAGAGCTCAGTGCCTTTTCTCTCTTGCTATGCCATCACATGCAAATGGATTTGTATTGTACAAGACATCACAAGAACAATATAGCATAGAAGTGCTAAGTAGCCCTGACAAATTTTGGGGCTTGCCGGGTGAACCAAATGTCTGGAATTCAGTCTGTGCTACCTGGGATGGCAGTACTGGACTAACTCAGGTGTGGGTGAACGGACATCCAAGCTCACGCAAAGGACTCAGCCCTGGAGACTCTTTCATTGGACGTCCAATAATCATCCTGGGTCAAGAACAAGATTCCTATGGCGGATCCTTTGACATAACTCAGTCATTTGTTGGTATGCTGACTGATGTTAACATGTGGGACTCTGTTCTGTCTCCTCAGGAGATTATAGACTTTACAGATGGTTTAAATGTTCAGACAGGTAACGTTCTTAACTGGACCGCTCTAGAATTCAATGCAAACGGCTATGTGATCACCGAAAGCAGAGTAACTTCACTGAAACCTGCCAGTTATCACATTCAGAAGTAAATACAAGAATTTGACTATGTTTGCCTCTTGTGCCCATTGTACTGGATCTGACTTGTCTTTGTCTGGTTTTGATTGCAGATGTATGTTGATCACATGTGGACAGCTTTGTCCTGCAAATAAACTAATGATATATGTTAACTAGTCCTAAGCAGATCACCTTGCTGGGCAAATGATTATGAACATTCAGTTTTGAGACAAATAGTTTATTGCTGATAAATTTTTTTCCATGAATCTTTCAGTTGTTATTCTTTGTATGTTCAATAAAGATTGGATACCACACCAGATTCTTTCTCCAGTCAATGGCTTTTTTAAATGATCATCACTCTTTGAATTTGGAGACTTTATGATCTCCTCACAGCGTGTTAAACACAGGAAAGATGTATCTATGGACATCATTGAGTAAGTAAAGTATAAACATTCATAAAATGTCATTTTACATTCATCCTAACAGTGAACGGAAAGATATCAAACATTTTCCAACATCAGAAAAGTGATGGAAAAAAAGCTTTAGGACAATTGTAATGTAAAGCTTTAGGACAATTCATCGACTCCATTACAATGTTCCCAGTGCAAAATAAAATATACAATCATTCTCACCCACCACTGTAATCACAAAACTGGTACAAAATAAACATACAGCCAAAATGAGTTGTAATGATCAAATATTTAGAGTGCTTTATTACTTTAGATTTAGTATCTGCTTCATAAAGGAGCAAACTGAAGGTTTCAGCACAGGCATTTTAATGGATACCTGAAAGAAAGTATCAGTCATTCCTTTGTAAATTAAATCACCGTGCCATCTTATTTTCAGGTTATCCTTAAGACCTTTGAAGTATCGATTCTTGGTAATTATGGTTTATAATATGAACAAAATAAACTATAAAAAGTAGGTAGAATGAATGAATATATGTTTATATGTATCAATTATAAATCCAAACCTGTAGTTCCACAGTTATACTACTATTTTATTATTCAAATAAAAGTCTATGTATCAAAGTAAGTGTATGTGTGTGTGTGTGTGTGTGTGTGTGTGTGTGTGTGTGTGTGTGTGTGTGTGTGTGTGTGTGTGAGACGCTGCGAGGATTTCTGTGAATACTTTTATTATCTGCGTATCTTTCAGTTCATATGAATAAATAAACCTGCACATAATTCCTTCTCCCATAACATGGAATCACCGGGTTTTGAGGACTATTTATCGTGGCGTGAACAGAAGTTGGAGGAGATCGTGCGTCTCATCCAGGAGACGTTTAGGCGAATGGCTCCTCCACTTCCAAAACAGTCCCAGTTCCCCGAACCCGTCGAAGGAATTCCAGATGCCACCATCACCCTCAACATGCGATCTTGGCTGGTTCATGCCGAGTTACCTGAGAATTATGATGGAGACCCACATCTTTGTGGAAAATTTTTCATGCAGTAGTCAAGGTATCTAAAACACTTCCCCCATTACTCAGAGTATGAACGTTTATTTTTTCTTTGTTTATCGGCACCTTACATGCAAGGCATTCCACTGGGCCACTAAAGCCTGGCCACAGATTCAGGCAGGAACCTGTGATCAGTTTTTTGAGGAACTCTGGGCTACGTTTGGCATTCCCCCTGGAGAAGTGCAGGGGAAGTCCTCAGACCTGCTGTCTGGTGCTGACTCAATGCAGAGGCCTATGCTCACAAGCAATAGGCTGAAGCATAGGACCACGAGCCTTCAGGCGATATCTCTACTGGTCCGCCATTTGCTGGATCCGCCACTCGTTGGTTGTTCAAGGGTTCTAAGCATCATTGTGGCTAAGCCAGTTCCAACGTCGGTCCTTACAATGCTCGTCCCAGAGACCATCCAGAAGATGCTCATCCCAGAGACAGTCCAGATGACACCTGTCCCAGTGCCTGTCCAGTTCCTAAATTGGAGGTGACGAATTCCTTCAAGAGTCGGGGATGGTGACTTCTGTCCCAAAGTCGGCCGCAACAACAACTTCCGTACCAGAGTTGGTGGGGACGAAGACCACAGTTCTAGAGTTGAGGACGACTCTGACCATGCCAGTTCTTAGACAGCACAACATCGACCTTGATTGTCAACTGCCCGGTGGCTATGCCGCTCTTCAGCTGGGTCGAACTTATCAGAACCCTCCTAGGTAGGAAGCCACCAGAGGCTGCGGAGGGTTCAGGGGGGACTCTTGCAGCTACTTTGGTTTTCGCCCTTCGCCTTTGTGGATTATACTCAGAACTTCCGTCTTTCATCCGTTGTGGATTAGACTCCAATTTTGCTTCTTTGCCTGTTGAGGACTTCCTTCGGTTTTTTCGTTTGTTTATTAAGCTGGATTTGTGTAATACTTTTGTTAGCTGTGTATCTTTCAGTTCGTATTAATAAATAAACCTGCACCTGATTCCTACTCCCTGTCCTGGTGATTCGTTACTGTGTGTGTGTGTGTGTGTGTGTGTGTGTGTGTGTGTGTGTGTGTGGGTGTGGAGTAAATCTACCTGGAACAGGTAAGAGAAACAGGACAAATCCAGAAGCGGAAGAGGCGCACTGTATGATCGGACGGAACCGAGGCAATACTCCAAACAACCTCGCTTATAAAGAGCCTCCCACAGCTGAGTTCAATCTCTGCTTAATCAACTGAAGAGCTCCCGGATTGATCCGTGGAGGTCACAAGACTCAGCGGAGGATTGTGGGTAATGTAGTCCCATTCACTCACAGTGATGGCAAACGTGAAAGACACCTACGTTAGATCGTGGAGCGTGACATTACCCCCTCCCTGATAGGTTCTGATAGATCTCAGGCTGCAGGCGGGCGGGGTCGTCATCGGGCTATTGGCGATCGGAGCTGCCATAACCACCACAAGTGGGTGGTGGGAGGCCGGAAGGAGGTTACGGGTCAGGCTCAGAGATGGGAGTCCTCAGA
Source organism: Ancistrus triradiatus (assembly GCA_025084515.1). Lineage (NCBI taxonomy): Eukaryota > Metazoa > Chordata > Actinopteri > Siluriformes > Loricariidae > Ancistrus > Ancistrus triradiatus. The sequence goes on along the minus strand of JAJAGP010000036.1, from coordinate 840,531 downwards.
ACTGCCGTGGACGTCCTAAGTGGGCCACAGAAGGGGAAGTCCCTGAAGCAAAAGCAGACATCCTTGGAAGAAAGCAGGCAGCTCTGGATGTCCTCTGGGGCAAACAAGGTGCTCTGGATGACCTCTAAACTCTGAACTGGAACGGGCGTCCGCTGCGCAGGAATGGACATCTTCGAGGGCAAGCGAGGCACTCGGGGTGTCCTCTGAAAGCAAGGGAACCTGGACAGCCTCTGGGAGAGGCGACGCCCTCTGGAAGTCCTCTGGAAGAGGCAACATTCTCTGAACGTCCTCAGAGAGAGGCAACATGCTCTGGACGTCCTCAGAGAGAGGGGGCATACTCCGGATGTCCTCAAGAAGAGGCAGCGCACTTTGGATGTCCTCAGGGAGAGACAGCATACTCTGGACGTCCTCACGGGTGGGTAACGCGCTCTGGAGAAAATTGGTAGCTCTGAGCGTCCTCTGGGGCAAGTGATGCACTCTGGATGTCATCTGAGGTGAACGACGAGCTCTAGACATCCTCTGGATGGAGCGGGGTGCTCTGGTCGACCTCAGGGGCGAGCGATGTGGTCTGGTCATCCTCTGGATAGAGCGGGGAGCTCTGGACATTCTCTGGGGCGAGCGACGTACTCTGGGCGACCTCTAAGGTGAGCTACGCACTCTGGAAATCCTCTGGACGAGACAGGGAGCTCTGGACATCCTCTGGGGCCAGCGACGTTCTCTGGATGTCCCCTGGGCGAGGCAGGGAGCTCTGGACGACCACTGGAGCAAGTGACATCCAGTGACATCCTCTGGAGGAAACATGCTCTGAAGGGTCTCTGAAGGGAGCATGCTCTGGATGGTCTATTAAACGGGTGTGCTCTGTTCTCTTATCTGAAGGAAGGCCAAACGTGGACCCAAAGGCCTCCAAAAATTGTTCCCCTGTCCCGGCTTGAGCCATTGACCACACGTTGGTGTGAAGATACTTGGGCGAGATTATAGCAAGCAGGCTATTAACTAAAAAAAATTCTAAAAATTTTTTTTTAATCCTGTGGAGAATTGTGGGCAATGTAGTCCCATTCACCCACAGCGCAAACAAGAAAGACACCCATGTTAGATCGCAGGGGGCGTGACAGTACCATTATACCATTACTATACCAAACAACAAATCTAATGGTGGCCTAAGACTTTTGCACAGTATTATATACAAACTTGTTTGGGAAAAAAAACAATCATCTTCCAGAAAACACCCCAGTCAAATGGGTCCACAATCAACATTAATTGTTTGATCAATTTTATGTTTGCTTATTCCTCAGTTCACTAATCTGACAAGCTGCTATCTCTATTGCCTCATGTTTTATGCTTTTATTTATTATAATAACATGCAATAGTGTCCATAAAGAATTTATCAATTCCACCCTATTAATTTGCAACAACTTTTATGCTCATGTTGTTTTGGAGCAGTATATATTATTATAGATTGCATATGATATGTGGACTAATATGTAACTTAACTGTATTACAGGTCATGGACGGGGAAGCCATGAAAACAGTACAAAGGCCAGGATAATTATCTCATACCTAAGTTAATTAATTACAGTGAACAATAAATAATATACACATAATAGCCAACAGCACCTATGACTTTCATAAGCAATTTGAGACATCAACTTGATAGTCAAAATGAAGAGACTGGTGGTGTTACTCTCACTGTTTCTCCTTGCTGTGACCGGAAGACAAGGTTTGTCCAACAATTTTAATTGTGGAATCAATCGTCTTTCTAGTATTGAAATAAAATGCTAATTATATGGATTTTGAAGATCTTTCAGGTCAAATGTTCACATTTCCTGTGGAATCCAACACCGCTCATGTGAATCTCATTCTTGAGGACGAAAGGGTCTTTTTCGCTGTTACCGTGTGTCTGCGAGCCTTCACTGATGTTTCCAGAGATTATAGCCTTTTCTCTCTTGCACTGCCATCAAATAGTAATGGCTTTGTAATTTACAAGGGAACACAAGGACAATATGTGATAGACGTGTTAGGTAGCGCTGAAGAATTTTGGGGCTTGCCAGGTGAACCAAATGTCTGGAATTCAGTCTGTGCTACCTGGGATGGCAGTACTGGACTAACTCAGGTGTGGGTGAACGGACATCCAAGCTCACGCAAAGGACAGAAGCCTGGAGCCTCTTTAATGGGAGATCCAATAATCATCCTGGGTCAAGAACAAGATTCCTATGGCGGATCCTTTGACATAGCTCAGTCATTTGTTGGTATGCTGACTGATGTTAACATGTGGGACTCTGTTCTGTCTCCTCAGGAGATTATAGACTTTACAGATGGTTTAAATGTTCAGACAGGTAACTTTCTTAACTGGACCGCTCTAGAATTCAATGCAAACGGCTATGTGATCACCGAAAGCAGAGTAACTTCACTGTAACCTGCCTGTTATCACATTCAGAAGTAAATACAAGAATGCTGTTTGCATTACACACATTGACTATGTTTGCCTCTTGTGCCCATTGTACTGGATCTGACATGTCTTTGGTTTTAATTACAGACTGTATGTTGATCTTTATAGCACTTGATCACATGTGGACAGCTTTGTCCTGCAAATAAACTAATGATATATTTTAACTAGTCCTAAGTAGATCACCTTGCTGGGCAAATGATTATGAACACTCAGTTTTAAGACAAAATGTATAGTTTATTGCTGATCGATTTTTTGCATGAATCTTTCAGTTGTTATTCTTTGTATGTTCAATAAAGATTGGATACCACACCAGATTCTTTCTCCAGTCAATGGCTTTTTTAAATGATCATCATTCTTTGAATATGGAGACTTTATGATCTTCTCACAGCATGTTAAATCAGGAAAGATGTATCTATGAACTTCAGTGAGTAAGTAAAGTATAATAGTTTTACATTCATCCTAACAGTGAACAGAAATATTTCAAACATTTTCCAACATCAGAAAAGTGATGAAAACGAAACTATGTAAAGCTTTACGACAATTCATCGACTCCATTACAATGTTCCTAGTGCAAAATCATAACTATTAATGGACATAACTTTGGTAAAGGGAGATTTTGATGTAATTTCATCTATTTTTCTCAGGCACACTTTTTACTGTTGCCTCTTTGTTTGTATTAAACTTGGGATTGTTCAACACAGATGATGCCTGATAATGTTCTAGGTCTTTGTGCATCTTGGCAAACCAGTTACCAATCAATTTGGATGTAAAAAGTAAAGATAAAAAATACAATCATTCTCACCCACCACTGTAATCACAAAACTGGTACAAAATGAACATACAGCCAAAATGAGTTGTAATGATCAAATATTTACAGTGCTTTATTACTTTTGATTTAGTCTGCTTTTGATTTAGTAAGCAAACTGAAGGTTTCAGCACAGGCATTTTAATGGATACCTGAAAGAAAGTATCAGCTCATTTTCCCTTGCTTTGGTGCCCTGACCACACAGTCCATTCATTGCTTTACTGTTAGGGTCGTGACTGACCCGTTTGTAAGTTTGAAATGGATTAAAATACTACATAAATTTGTTTACTGCATCAGGACTTTTTGACTTTGTCAGGAACTTCTATTTAAACAAAATAAAATATATAAAATATTTTTACTAAATTATATGCTCTTGTTAAAATTATGACCTTTCTGTTGTTAGGGTCAATTTCGACCCAGGTATAATATAAGATTAGAAAACAATAATAAGTAAACATCTGGGCAGCCTGTGATGCAAAAACCAGCTATACATGGAATCCACAGATTTACACAGGCAAGTCTGCAAGCGGCATCCCTGGAAAAAACAAGGAAAACGTCTAGTACTCAATATGACTACTGGACTACAGGGTCACAACATTACTTGTGACAATTTTTTTTACCAGCTATGACCTTGGACAAGAACTTCTCAGGAGGAAACTCACCATGGTTGACAGTTAAAAAAAACCTGAGTTGCCTGCTGATATGTTGCAGATGAAGGACAGGGCTCCACTTTTTACAGACACCACCACAGCTGTTTCATACTGTCCAAAAAAATGACGGCATGTGATACTGATGTCCACTCTTCACAAAGATGCAGCTGTGTCATCAGGAAGTGACAAAAAAGCCCATATTATTTATGAAACTAGTACTTGGTTTCTGTTGGTTTGATTTGCTTGATTGGTTGTTGTTTGTTTGACCTTGTAATCTTGTAAGCCTTTTTCTTGAAGTAATGATATGTGGGTCAAAACTGACCCGTAACACCCTAAATGTTATTTAAATATATATATTATTAACTCTAGTAACATATATATATATATATACAGTATGTATATAAATCTTTTTTTACACACACACACACACACACACACACACACACACACACACATATATATATACATACATACATACATATATACATATATATATATATATATATATAATTTGTATGTGTATATATATATATATATATATATGTATATATATATTTTTTTACATTTTAAGAAATGTGTTCTAATACACTTCAATAATAGTCTGGTAATATAAGAACTTTTTTTAGATGTGTGTTATTCTCTTGAGATTCATTTGACAATATTTTTATATTGAAAATGAGAGGTATGCTCTCGAAAGAAAGTCCCAGTGGGCCACAACAAAAATATTAAAACCAATTCTTTCATGGTTGAGGAAGCCTAACAAGGTAACCAAAAAGTAAGAAACAAATTATAAATGGTAAATAATTGTTTTAGGGTATCTTAGGGCTGATTTAAGACATGGTAAGAAATAGTAACAGAAAGCTAACACTAGATTAATGTTGTAGAAGATGAAGTTGTCCTGTTGCAAAGACAAGACAACCTCATAAAATCTACCCATACAAAATTTTCTGCCAAACCTGTCACCTAAAGAACAAAAAAATAGCGTTGGGAAAAACCCCTTAATCAGTTGGATCCTGCTTTTCTGCTTTTGCTTTATTTTAATTATTTCTTATGCACCTGCTTATGAGAAGGTTAAAGTATGTGCTCTCTACTGAAGGCCGTGTTCCTTATAAAACAAACACAAATCAAATAGAGTTACACCAAGGACATTAATGTATAAATATAAATCATTCATTAGTAAATCAAATCACCGTGCCATCTTATTTTCAGGTTATCCTTAGTCAAGTCCTTTGAAGTATGGACTCTTGGTAATTATGGTTTATAATATGAATACAAGAAACTATAAACAATTAAGTATGATGTAGAATGAATGAAGATATGTTTATATGCATCAATAAATCCAAACCTGTAGTTATAGTCCATAGTTATACTACTATTTCATTATTTTTAAAAAGTCTATGTATCTATCTACAGGTGTGTATGTGTTTGTGTGTGTGTGTGCAAATGTCTCAGGCCACCTTTAGATTAGTTGTTTTAGCAATGGTAATGACCATATATAATATTTTCTCAGTCTCTTCATTAAGATACAAACAGAAAATCCAGGAAACGTACATTAAAATTTTTGAACACAAGTTTTCTGAAGTAATCTTATGGTAGATTATAGTATTTTTCTTTCAGCAAGTTCTTCTTTAGATTTAGGGTGTCTTTTATTTCTTTCAGGTCTGGACTTTGTTTTTATCTTTTTTTTAATACTGCATACATATCTCCTGTATTTTCTGGTTGCTTTCTAATAAAGAGACTGAGAAATTATTGTATATGGTCATTGTACCATTATACCATTATTATATCAAAACAACAAATCTAATGGTGGCCTAAGACTTTTGCACAGTATTATATACAAACTTGTTTGGGAAAAAACAATCACCTTATAGAATTCATCCCAGTCAAATGGGCCCACAATCAACATTAATTGTTTGATCAATTTTATGTTTCCTTGTTCCTCTGTTCACTAATCTGACAAGTTGCTATCTCTGTTGCTCCATATTTTATGGTTTTATTTATTATAATAACATGCAATAGCATTTTATGCTTCTAAACATTGCCTCCTAGGTTGGGTAATTAGTATGGATTGCCCAGCAAAAAGTGTCCATAAAGAAATGATCTATTCCACCCTATTGGTTTGTAACAACTTGATTTTATGCTCATGTTGTTAGGAGCGGGATCTGTTATTATAGATTGCATATGATATGTGGACTAATATGTAACTTAACTGTATTACAGTTCATGGAAGGGGAAGCCATGAAAAACAGTACAAAGGCCATAATTATAATCTCATACCTAAGTTAATTAATTACAGTGAACAATAAATAATATACACATAAATACAGACTATAACCCAACAGCACCTATGACTTTCATAAGCAATTTGAGACATCAACTTGATAGTCAAAATGAAGAGACTGGTGGTGTTACTCTCACTGTTTCTCCTTGCTGTGACCGAAAGACAAGGTTTGTCCAACAATTTTCATTATGGAATCAATCGTCTTTCTAGTATTGAAATAAAATGCTAATTATATGGATTTTGAAGATCTTTCAGGTCAAATGTTCACATTTCCTGTGGAATCCAACACCGCTCATGTGAGTCTCATTCCTGAGTTTGATAAGATCTTTTTCGCTGTTACCGTGTGTCTACGAGCCTTCACTGATGTTTCCAGAGGTCAGAGCCTTTTCTCTCTTTCCCTACCATCAAGCAACAATAGCTTGGTAATTTACAAGACAACACCAGGACAGTACCAGCTACACGTGTTAGATACCAGTACAGTACATCAGGGCTTTCCGGATAGATTAACTGCCTGGACTTCAGCCTGTGCTGTCTGGGATGGCAGTACTGGACTAACTCAGCTGTGGGTGAACGGACATCCAAGCTCACGGAAAGGACTCATGCCTGGAGGCTCTTTAATGGGACGTCCAAAGATCATCTTGGGCCAAAAGCAAAATTCCTACGGTGGATCATTTCACACTGACGACTCATTTGTTGGTATGCTGACTGATGTTCACATGTGGGACTATGTTCTGCCTCCTCACCAGATCAAAAACTTTTCAAGCGGTTTCACGTTTGAGCCAGGGAATTTTCTCAGCTGGGATGCTCTACAATTCGAGGAAAATGGCTACGTGGTCACTGAGAGCAAAGAAACTTCACTGAAACCTGCTAGTTTTCACATTCAGCAGTAAATACAAGAACGTGGAGTGCTATGTGCATTCTGATTGCATTACCCACATTGACTATGTATGCCTGTCCCATTGTATCTGACATGTCCTTGTCTGGCTTTGATTGCAGACTGTATTTTGATCTTTGCATGTATTAAAGAGCAAAGCACTTGATCGTGAGTGGACGGCTCTACTTTGAAAATAAACAAATGAAATATTTTCACTACTGTAGTCCTACGTAGATCACCTTGCTGAGCAGAATTATAGATTATGGACACTCAGACTTTAAGAATTAAACCCTAGTTTATTGCTGATCAAACTTTTGCATGGATCGTTCAGTTGTTATACCTTGTGTATGCAATAAAGACTGGATAACACAGCAGATTCATCCTCAAATCAAATCATTTTCTTCATGATCATCAAATCTGGATCTGAATCTGGAGACTAGGTGAACTCAGAGCGCTGTCAAACTGTGCCACTATTTATTGAAGCACTTTTAAGAATGAGAAAATGTTAAGCATATACTTCAAAAGTGATTATAATATTGATATTTCATGATGAAAACAATTGAAATTGTAAACGAAAGCCATGATTTTTATGATCATACTGTGGGCAGTAATATATAAAACACTTTCCTACATTAGAACAGTGATTAAAAAAAGTGTGAAGACTAAAAATTCAAATGCCAAATTAATGAGAGTCTGAATGAGAGATTAATGAGTCTGAATGAGAAAAATAAGAATAGATGTAAATAGGTTTGGTAAAGTGAGTCATGAATGTTATGTGTGTTTCTTTATCGCAGTCATGCTTCACTGGTGCCTCATTGTTTGTACCATAAATAGTGATTGGCCAACACCGATAATTCCTGACAGTGTTCAAGGTCTATAAACATCTTGGCAGTTACCATACAGTTTGGAAGTCAGCATACAAAAACTGACACTCTGTTTAATCTTCAACTTCAGTCGCAAATAATCATGATCAGTTCAAAGCTAACGTTATTCACGCAGTCCTAATAATATTTACTGCATGCTATAATTACTTTTTGAAGTAGAAATGACAGAGTAGTGTCCGATAGTGTTTTTATAACCCTATTTATATGTTTTTGCTTCAGAAAGGTCTTGAAAACCTCACCAGTTGCTGCACAGGCATTTTGAGGATAGTGGATATAAAGCATAACATAATTCCCACTGCTTTATTAGCCTTTTAGTTAATTTATCAACCTATAATTGAAGCGGAATATTTATCAATGTAAGTGAAATGTGATATAACTTCTCCACATATCTTACGTGTTTCTAATAAAAATCAGTATAGTAAGAGCTGAATTGTTGCTTTGTTTACCCAGTTTCCTGCACTATTCAAAAAGTGGGATGAAAGTGGGACTGAAAAGTGGCCCTGGTGCAGATGGACCACATTTCTTTAACTTCGTCTGGGTCTGGTTGTAAATTTTAACCTTTAAATATACTAAACGTTTAAAAGCATTAATTGTTTTTCTTTAGGATTAATCATTACAGATTACATACAGTTTAACTGACAAAACGTTACCTGATCCTATTACCATTTAGGGATATGCAAGCAATGAAATAAACAGTACAAAGGCCAGGCTTCACTTGGGTTAATTAATAACAGTAAAAAATCAATTAAAGGACTTATAAATATGGAGCAGATGCAATACCCTCTACAACTGATGAGACTGATGAGCATTTTTTGACAGTGATAGTGACATCAGCAATGGAAATGAAGAGACTTGTGGTTTTTTTCTCATTATTTCTTCTTACTGCAGCTGAAAGCCGAGGTTTGTCCACCTTTGTATTTCAATTTAATACAGTTGTAGAATTAGTTTTGAGAAAAAACAACAACTAATTGTTTAAAATGTATAGACCTTTCAGATGAGATGTTCACATTTCCCCTGGAAACCAACACTGCTCATGTGAGCCTCAGTCCTATGGTGGAAAGGATTGGCAGTGTTACCGTGTGTCTACGAGCCTTCTCTGATATTTCCAGAAAGCAGTGCCTTTTCTCTCTTGCTGAACCATCAAATGACAATGGCTTTGTACTATGCAAGTCAAAACAAGGACCCTATGAGTTAGACGTGCTAGGAAGATCTTTAACATTTCATGGCTTCCCGCATGAAATGAATGTCTGGAATTCAATCTGTGTTACCTGGGATGCCCATACAGGAATAGCTCAGCTGTGGGTGAACGGGAATCCAAGCTCACGCAAAGGGTTCAAGCAAGGAGGCTTCTTAACTGGGCGACCAAAAATCACTTTGGGTCAAGAACAAGATTCCTATGGTGGAACATTTGACATTACCCAGTCATTTATTGGGATGCTAACTGATGTTCATATGTGGGACTCTGTTCTGCCTCCGGAGCAGATCGGGAACTATGTCTATGGTGTAAAGTTTCAACCAGGTAATATTCTCAACTGGTCCTCCCTAGACTTTACTTCACATGGACATGTGTTCATTGAAAACAAAAATATGTCACATAAAGCTGGTAGTAATTACTAGTAAATGCAAAACTTAGGAAGGAGAATCTGAAATATTGTGTAATGTGGCATTAAAGAGATGATATTTGAATGAATATCCATTGTGACGTTAGTATGTGACCTTTTATTCATTTAATTATATACATCAGTAAATATTAAATCATTCTTGTCAGTTCAGTACAGTACAGCTTGTCACAGGTTGCACTGGATGATCAAAAAATTTTGATTTGTCTACATTTAAGACAGGAGCAAGCTTGGGAATTTTAAAAACTCTAAACCTTGAAATGCAGGAATGGATGCAAATTTACCAAATGAAATGAAGTTGACCAAACATGATATATCATGAAAAATATCTCAGGTTCATACCATCTCCAATGAAATAAAAGTTTTATTTGCATTGTCAATACTGTCCCAATTTCTCTGATTTGCCTTTGCATTTCCTTTGACTGGTTATTGTTTGACAGCTTTTTATGACAATTAAAGCTACTCTGGAGGTAAATGCTGGCTCTTTTCTTCATGTCCTTGATATTAATATACAGTATTTCCATTATTTTGTCCATCATCTGTGAATAAACAAATATACACTTACCAGCCCTTTATTAGCTCCACCTGTTCAACTGCAAGGTAACACAAATATCTAATCAGCATTTAGGTATGTATACATACCCTACCATCTCTAGGGCTTACAAATAATGATCAGAAAATGAGAAAATATCCTTTGAGTGACAGTTCTCTTGGCAAAAAATGCCTTGTTGATGTCAGAGGTTGGAGGAGAATGACCAGACATCCATGATCTTGAATTCTTGAGTTCTGAATGCAAAAGGGACTGTGGGACTGCGGTAGCCTAATGGTTAAGGTACTGGACTCTGGACCAGAAGGTCCAGGGCTCAAATCCCACCTCTGCCAAGCTGCCTACTGTTGGGTCCTTGAGCAAGACCCTTAACCCACAATTGTTTGGATTGTAAAAACTGTATCAACTGTAAGTCGCTAAATGCTGTAAATGTAAATGTAAAAGGGGCTTCAACCCGGTACTAGCGAGGTGTACCTAATAAAGTGTAGGGTGAGTGTAGTGACATCACTTTGTACTGGTTTTGAGAGGGTTAAGGGAAAAAAAAACCTGCCCACACATGTCACGCGTGACGTGTTTGACTCGCGCCAATTCGAGTTCTGCAACATCCTGGATTTCAGCTGCACGCAGGTTGGATTGTCCCTTTTTTAGTTGTTGTTATTACTATTGTTTGGTACGGTTGTGCATTTGCTTTGTGTAGTTAATAGGTTTTCACAGATATCTAAGAAGCTTCATAAGGGCTGGGTGAAAATAATCAGAAAGCAATAGCGCTATGGTAGCTTGCCTGCATACAGGATGCATCTCATACAGATGCTTTTGCGAAACATAGTGCACTTTTATTTATACTACTTAATGCAGCAGTGTAGGGAATGATGTGCCGTTTGGGATGCGCCCTCACTTAGATAAATACTGGTACACTGAAAATAGTGTTAATTGAGTAGCTGTAAAAGTTTTTCTCACTTTAATCACAAAATAAAGATTTCTTCTCGTTTTAGTTCTGTCAGTATTATAGCTAACGTGTAAAAAGTGTAACGTGAATATGAAAGAAAAGGATGCAAACGAAGCATTAACGTTCAGTCAGTATCGTCTGAGCGTTACATTGTTTATCACTATGGCTTTCAGAAAACTAACATTAACCTCTGTAAGTTGTACCTCCTCACCTTCATTCTCCACCATGTATAAACGTCGTTCTTTGTCTCAGTGCTGTATAAGTAAGAACATAAATGAGGAGCAACAAACTGGAACAGGAGTTTCCATGAGAGTTGTGTATGGAGAAAGGTTAAGTCGAGAGACCACACACTATGCGTAGTTCTAATGAAAGTGAAGTTTTCTAGACCTTATCTTATTGGTTTTGTTATTAGCATTTCATCTAGAGTGTCCATACTTTTGTGTTGTTTATGCCAAATTCTGACCCGACAGTCCAAGTGTCACAGCAGAAATCGACACTCATAAGACCTGGCAATGTTTTTCCAATCTTCTGTTGTCTAATTTTGGTGACCCGTGCGAATCCAGTTCAATCTCAGTTGCCTGTTCTTAGCCGACAGGAGTGGCAGCTTGTGTGGTCTGCTGCTGTAGCCCGTCTGCTTCAAGGTTTGATGTGTTGTGTATACAGGGTATGCTCTTCTGCATACTTTGGTTGTCGGCAGGGTGGTTAAGTGTGGAAAAATATCTGCAGAATTATGGTCTAAGAATGGACGTTATTGAGAGAAAATGTGGACACTAACAGGAAACCCTATAGTAATTATCTTTCCCCAAAACAGCTTTAAAGAGACATGGATCTGAGTGAATTTGAAGCAGAGAATTCTGTTAGCTGTCGGCTCACCTCTCCCATCCCTGACATCTGCAAGACCGAAGATTGCTGTCTGGGGATCGATGAGGCTGGCAGAGGTCCTGTCCTGGGTGAGAAAAAGCTTACTGTTACATGGTTATAAAAATAGAAAAGTAACCTTTTTTTGACATGTTGACAGGTATATGGCTGACGTTTGTCAGTTTTTCTGTCCTTTAGGTCCGATGGTGTATGGAATATGTTTCTGTCCTGTGGCCCACAAGGAGGGCCTAAAGGATTTGAAAGTAGCAGGTCAGCTTATTTTACACTCTAAATTACAATGTTTTGTACACTTTGAAGGACCATTCCAGCGGCTATAACCTAATCTGTTCTGTAGTGTGTACAAGTTCCATGGCCAAGAGTTTGAATATTTTCATGTACTGAGGGGAAAAAAACTTGTTTACTCAATATTATTTTGAATTTTTGTTCTTCACATATAAAAAATGACTGTTTTCACTTGGTTATTTAAGATATGGTGAACCTACAGTAGATAATTTTGTTTACAAACTCTTGTTTGTAGTAATTTCTTCTGATTGAAGGATACTGATGTTTATTTGTTAGCAAAATATACAAGAAAATGCGTATAGTTTTGCATTGTTTAAATGACTTAAATAAAAAAAGGAATGACTTTTATGAACACAGGGACTGTGGTAGCCTAACGGTTAAGGTACTGGACTCTGGACCAGAAGGTCCAGGGTTCAAATCCCACCTCTGCCACTGTTGGCTTCTTGAGCAAGACCCTTAACCCACAATTGCTTGGATTGTAAGGTTGTATCAATTGTAAATCCCTCTGTATAAGCTGTAAATGTAAATGTATCACTACACCCCTTTTGTTTATATATATGTGTTCAGACTCGAAGACGCTGAGCGAGGCAGAGAGGGAGAATTTGTTTCAAAAACTGGATGAAGCCAGGAGCTTTGTGGGCTGGGCCCTTCAGATCCTCTCTCCTAATACCATCTCAACCAGCATGTTACAGAGGTACACAAACACATTTTACAGTCTTAAATGGTGTTATGCTGTGTGCTTGAAGTTTTTTATTTGAATATTGCAAAAAGTAAAAATATTTCTGTTTTCTAGTGATAGTGCACCCTACTGAGCACGTCATATATATGTATATATGTGTGTGTGTATATATATATATATATATATATATATATATATATATATATATATATATATATATATATATATATATATATACACACACACATATATACATATATATGACGTGCTCAGTAGGGTGCACTATCACTAGAAAACAGATAGTGTGTGTGTGTGTGTGTGTGTGTGTGTGTGGGTGTGCGGGGGGGGTATACAGATTAACAATATATATAACACACACACACACACACACATAGATATATGTGTGTGTGGGTGTGGATAGAGATATATATAGATATAGAGAGAGTGAGAGAGATAGGAACGTGAGCAATTAGGGTGCACGAGCACGAAAGAGACACACACAAGAGAGAGACACACACAAGAGAGAGATAGATATATATACAAAAACACATAATATATATATAGATATATATATAATATATATATATATAGATATATATGGTGTGTTGTGTGTGTGTGTTGTTTATAATAATAATGTGTGTGGGTGTGTGTAATATGTGTGTGTCTATATCTATAGAAGATATATATATATAGATTATATATATATATTATATATAGATATATATATACATATATATACATATAATATATACAGGCAGCCCCTGGATTATGACGCAGATCCGTTCCTAAGTCGATTTTCGTCGTAACTCAATTCCTATGAAAATGAAAAAAAGTGAATAATTCCTTACAATCTGTGGGAGTTTCTCACTTATTTGAATGCCACACACACACACACACACACACACACATGGTCTTACACTGCAGTGAACCAACACCGCAGCAATGACATAACCAAAAAGTAGTCCCGGATTGCACCTCGTATCTACGCCGATGGTCCCGTACCTACGTGTCATAACTTCGGCTCCGCCTTTCATTTCGAAACCAGATTTACTGTATATGTACTGAGAAGTTAATGTAATGTAAATTGCCATTGATGCTGATAGTGACATTAAATAAACCAAACAAACAAACAAAGTGCTTGTGTTTGTATTAAGTTGAATTTGTACATTTTTTTTTTAAATCTTTATTCAGGGCTAAATATAATCTAAACGCTCTGTCTCATGATGCTGCCATTGGACTGGTGCAGTATGCTCTGGATTCAGGAGTTCAGCTAAAAGAGGTAAGAAATGGAAAAGGATCTAGAATCAGTTTTACAAATCTATGTTTCTGCTTCTAAACTGATGTGTGATGCTTAAAAATTTTAGTCCTCATTTTCCATGAAAACTAAGGAATCGTAGGCTTATATATACATTTTATATATATTTTAACTGGATAAAATCCTTGGCTGGACACAGTCTGGGCTTTCACAGTTATTTCCACAGTTATTTGATACACACATTGTGCATCATTGTAAGCACTTGAATTCTTTCCAAAGCAGTGTAGACAGGAAGGATCTGTTTTCTCCGCAGGTGTTTGTAGATACAGTCGGGCCAGCGGAGAAGTATGAAGATAAGCTGTCTCAGCGGTTTCCTGGAGTGAAAGTCACTGTGCGTCCCAAAGCCGACTCTCTCTTCCCCATCGTCAGTGCGGCTAGCATCTGTGCCAAGGTCCGTACTTTTAGGTGTAAGGACAATGGTGCTTCCAGTTTGGTAGTGTATAATATCTGTAGTCTAGGTTTCCTTAGGACAAAAAAGAGCGCTCTGTATTCATCCATGTACTTTTAATATATACTGTAGGTATGTGCCGACTAACTGCCATATTCGTAGCCTTGCACTGCATAAGGAGCACTACTTACAATAGCATTCACATACAAACAGCATTTACAGCTTGTTATAAATACGTAGCGGGAAGTCAAACACGAGCTACATGTACAAAGTGTCTAAACACATCAACAGAGTTAGAACAGTTTGTAGTCCAAATGTGAGCTAATGAGCAAGCGGACACACAACCGGTAAGATAATGAGCTTTTGAGTGAATGAATGACTTCTGATCTTTAACTGCCGCCTCTGCTCGTGGATCTGTAGTGTTTATTGGCTGTTGAGGTGACCAGGCATTTATAGCAGCTTCATCGGGAGTTAAACAACAGATTTTTACTTCCTAGTAGAATTTATTAGAATTTTTAAGAACCTTAGCTGACCACAGATGTAGTGGGGCAAAAAAAGTATTTAGTCAGGACAGGTGTCTTTTATACAGATAACGAGGTCAAACAGGTGCCATAAATACTGTGGAGGACAGAAGAGTTACAGGTCTGTGAGAGCCAGAAATCTTGCTTGTTTGTGGGTGACCAAATACTAATTTTCCACCATGATTAAATTCTTTAAAAATCCTACAATGTGATTTCCTGGATTTTTTTTCTCATTTTGTCTCTCATAGTTGAAGTGTACCTATGATGAAAATTACAGACCTCTCTCATCTTTCTAAGTAGGAGAACTTGCACAATCAGTGGCTGACTGAATACTTTTTTGCCCCACTGTAAATACGAACGGACATTATGTGGCACATACCTGTATATAGTCACTCTTTTTTTTTTGTCGGCAAGACTTTATTTATTATTTGATGTGTAAAACTGTATACAAAAATAACCTTAAAAGAGAAAAATGATCCTGTGCTGTGACATGGTATTTCACATTGTCTTGGAATTCAGCCAGTGCTAATTTTCCACTTGCTTACGTTGTATAGCTTTGTTACTTAGTACTGTGTTTCTAAACCTGCTCTATGCTGGTTGTATTCTGGATGTCTCAGGTGGCCAGAGATCATGTGGTGAAAGGCTGGAAGTTTGCTGAAGATCTAGGGGAAGTGGACACTGACTACGGCTCAGGATATCCCAACGGTCAGCGTCTCTACCCGCTCCTCACGTCTCTGCTCATTTTCTTACTGTACACTTTTCATCAAGTAATGGAAGCCTCACATATAAACTACACAAAAAAAAAAAAAAAAAAATTATATATATATATATATATATATATATATATATATATATATATACTGCTCAAAAAAATAAAGGGAACACTTAAACAATGCCAACAACAATGGTGTATGTATATATATATATATATATATATATATATATATATATATATATATATATATATATATATAGTTTTAGTCAAACTAAGGCAATGTGACTTTTGGAAGCAAATTACAGTGGTGATTCTGTTTCCCTTTTTTTAAACTTAACCGGAAGCCACCACAGCAAACTGAATATAGCCAATATATAGCCAACAACATCCATTCTATGCATTTTTATGATTAAATATGAAATCATAATAATAACATTTCAATATGCCGTCAAACAAAAACAATCCTAAGCTATACAGTACTAGGTAAGAAGAGCGGGCGAAAATGAACACTTTTAATCTTAGTCACACCATTCAAAATAAAACATGGTGATTGATTAAATACTGAATGAGAAGACCAATGATCTGTTGTCCCTGTTAGCTAATCTGAGTTCAGATTCTATTTCGGCATGTAGAGAAAGGACTGATTCATTCTGGTATTCAATAGCGACGGGAAAAAAGTTATTGTATAATCAACGTTACTTCAGACAGACTCACTGGACTCGAGTCTAAGCTCAATTTACTCCGAGACCGAGATTAGAATCGCGAAGTACAACATACTAAGCGTCAGGTGTCAGAGTCAAGTTGAACAACTGTGTGTGGTGGTGTGAGTGACTTTAGATTAGAAGTAATTATTTTGTGTGTGTTTAGACCCGAAGACAAAGAGCTGGCTGCTAAAGTATCTGGATCCAGTGTTTGGTTATCCCCAGTTCGTGCGCTTTAGCTGGAGTACTGCTCAGAACCTACTGGACGGAAAAGCAGTCACAGTGCATTGGTAAGTCCTCCAGCAGGGGGCATATATCTGACTGCTCAGAGTGAATGGATAGCGGAAGATCCTACGTCCTCCAGCAGGGGGCAGACTTTGATTGCTCATTATGAATGAATAGCAGAAGACCCGCAAACGATCGTGATTTGCGCCAAAATGAAGAAATGTAGAGCAATGACTCTTGTGCTAACGTAAATGTTACGCAAATGAATGTATTGAGTTATGTAATGTTAAGAAAAATATTCATTCGACTTATTAAGCTTTGGTTTGTTGTTTGTTTGGAGACTGAACTAATACCATTTCTGATCTCTAAACAGCATTTAGAGGACATTTAGGGCAGTCGTGCATTTATCACCACACTAGCTTTAAGTGTGTGTTTGTGTGTGTGTGTGTGTGTGCGTGTGTGTAGGGATGATGACAAGGAGGACGGAGAGAAAGCAGCAGCTCGGCAGAACAACACGTCTGTGCTGTCGTACTTCAGCAAACCATCCAGCAAAACACACACACGAGAGCCACACCGGTTCTTTACTGAGCGCAGATTGCAGAGCATTGATACACTCTGAACACAGTTACAAACCAATGTCATGATGCAAGCACTGTAAAGGAATACACAACACACACAACCGGCTTAGAAATTCACTCATACTGAATGTTACATACACATGTCTAACATCCTGTGTTAATTTCCTCTCATTTTATACTTACTCATGTAATAAAGTGTGTATTTTATACATTGTACAGTTGTACTTGTTTGTCATTGGTTGTTTCCTTATGCCGACGTTTGGGACCCCTGGTCAAATTACATGGAATAAATTAGATATGTCAAATATTTTTGGTGCAGTATGTAAAATTATTAGTCGTTAGTTAGTTATATCTGTTTCTTGTATTTTTTTATCTTGAGTATATCACTTCAGGGGTGTTAGTGCAACTGTTAGTGCGTATATGAACATAGGACTGCAGGTACGTTTTGAAAACTTGTCCTAGAGATGCACCAAACTATGGGCTACCGAGACTTTTTGGCCATTATGGGCATTCTGGTCAAAAAGGAAAGAAAGAATGAATGTGACAAGGTTAAATTTAGGCTGGACTGAAAAGCGGAGACGATTGCAGACGGTGAACGAACTTTGTGTACAAAGAAACTGAAAGTGTGTGGCTTCTGCTGCTTCAGACAAGAGGTTTAAACAGCAGAGGATGGGATGCCTGACGTGGGACAGGTGAGAGGAATCAATATTCAGGTTTTGATGCGAAAGACCAACGTCTGAGATTAAATTCATAGTTAGAAGCTAAAATGGATGTAAAATCAACATCTAACATCTTAAAAATAATTTTAATTCGTAAAAATATCTTCCTTACCTCCCCTGTTTTCAAAGACTGTAGTTTCAGAGACTGTAACGACTGACCATGTGAGCTGTCAATAATATTTTTTATTATGTCATTCAGAAAATGTTCTTTGCCTCAGTGTGTTCAAAGTTTCGGTTTCAGCCAAGACTTAACTTGTTCTCATGTTGCTGGAAAAACAAAAATCCCTAATGAAATTAGCCGTGTAATAATAGTAAACACATAATCAAGCATTTAATTGTAAACATTTAACCTACTATACTGATTAGTAGCGGTACTATAGCTCCAGTACAGCAGGCGGCGCCATGAACGCGCTTCTGTCATAAAGGAGGAGGTCGGAGTGGCGGAAGTGGATCGTGGTGTAGTTTGCTGTTACAGCGCGGTCTGGTGAGTTTGAGTCTCATTCATTAAAAGCTACTGCGTTTCATTTGTGTTTCGTTTTTCTTTTAGTTCATGGATCACTGAGTAGTTTATTCCATGTGTGTTACGCTTGTAAGGCTGTGATGTTTTTAGGATCATGGCGAAGTGTAGTGTAGTGTACAGAATGAAAGAACGACATTTGTATTACGTTGTGGGACATCTTGCCGGTTACCACGGGGGAAACGGCTTACAAAAACAAAACTGCAAATTTCTTTTGAAAAACCAAAAGAGTTGCTATAAGTTACTGAGGTTAGGGTTCGGTGTGGCGTTAATTATCTATAGTAATCGTTATGTGAATGGAAAATCCCCGCCAGAATAATGAAACAAGTGTTTGTGTGTGTTTTTGTAGGTCACAGCTGAGGCAGAATGGATATCAGACCGAATCACACCGTCTACATCAACAACCTCAATGATAAGATCAAGAAAGAAGGTGTGTTTTGTGTGTCTGTCTGTTTTGTGCATCTATGTTAGTCACTTTGTTTGTTTTGCTTTGTCTCTTTCTGTGTGTTTGCTTGGCTGTCTGTGTAGGTCTCTGTGTGTTTTGTGCACCTGTAAGTGTGTGTTTTAATGCTGTGTGTTTGTTTTGTGTGTCTCTGTCGGTGTTGGTTTTGCTGTGTGTTTCTTTGTCTGCTTGTGTATGTCTGTGTGTTTTGCGCATCTGTGTGTTTGTGTTGTGTCGATACTATTCTTTCAGTTGCTGTTTGTTTGACTGTGTATTTCTTTGTGTTATGTGTCTGTCTGTCATTCACTCTGTGTCTGTGTGTGTTTTCACATTTACATTTTACATTTACTTCATTTAGCTGACACTCTTATCCAGACCAGAGTGACTTACTGTACAACTGATACAATCTTACAATCCAAGCAATTGTGGGTTAAGGGCCTTGCTCAAGGACCCAACAGTGGCAGCTTGGCAGACGTGGGATTTGAACCCTGGACCTTCTGCTCCAGAATCCGGTTTTTAATTGCTGGGCTTCCACAGTCCCCTACTGTGGTATTTTTGTTATTGTGTGCGGCTGCATGTCTGTCTGTCTGACCACCGGTTGGTCGGTCGGTCGGTCTGTCTCTCTCTCTCTCTCTCTCTCTCTCTCTCTCTCTCTGTGTGTGTGTGTGTGTGTGTGTGTGTGTGTGTGTCCTGATTCATTTGTACATGTAAGCTCTCTTGTCATCGCTACAGTTGTTGTGTGAGAGCTGTTGGTTTTTAGTTTTGGCCCCCTGTGATCTGTTGTTTCCGGTTTCTCCTCAGAGCTGAAGCGTGCTCTCTACGCTCTCTTCTCCCAGTTTGGCCAGATCCTCGACATTGTGGCCATGAAGACCATGAGGATGAGGGGCCAGGCGTTCGTCGTGTTTAAAGAGCTCACTGCAGCGACGAATGCACTGAGACAGCTGCAAGGTTTCCCTTTCTACAACAAACCCATGGTACGAGGCCTGTCTGCCTGTGGCTGCTTAGTCTTCCTCATATTAAGCCAGATAAAAGAATACACTCGGGTTAGGGACTGTGTTGTTTTGGACGGTCGAGTCCTTTTGTGTACAATCTGGTTGATTAATGGCTTAGACTGAACATTTTCTGAAAGGCCTGAACTTTGGTTTTAGTAGGGGCTTACTTACTAGTACATTCTCATCTAATGACAGTACTAGGCTAAAATTCTGTACTGAAGATTATAGACTCGCACGTTAGTGACTCCATTTGAATTAGCCTCGTGCCAGAGCCTCAAGACGGACCTGCATGAAGTGAGTCATGTACATTTGCTAGAAATACACCGATTGCAATTTTCTTGGCTGATTCCAATTTCTTAAAGGTAATTTACAGATACAGATCATTATTGTTCAGCTTTTCTTTTAATGGAAACTTCTACCATTAAAAAGGATAGCAGCAGCTTGCTTGTGTCTGGCTCTGTGCTCTCGGCAGAGTCAGCTTTGTCAAATTCCACATATTCAGCGAGGGGATGCCTTTTTAAGTGTTTAATTATTGTTCTGAGGTTGTTGATTGTGGCGTAACCATTAAGTTCCCTACTAAGGTTATCATTTTTATTCGAAACTCAGTTTGCTGTGATCTGCACATCGAGCTAAACAAGGACCAATGGACATGCTTTGTTTTTATTCCTCCTCTCAGTCACTGTGTTCCTCAAACCAGCTTTTTTTAGGGGAGATGGGGCATTCTTGGTTGCTCCACCTAAGCTTTGGAACAACCGTCCATTTTACATCAAGTCCTCTTTGACACTAGACATTTTTAAAACAAACTTAAACGTATTTATTTGCATTGAATCCTTTTTGGATATTGTGTGATTTTCGTTTGACTTTTTAGCGACTTTTCTAATGGTCTTTTAATCTGATTATTTTATTGTGCAGCACTTTGGTTGACACTTGCTGTCTTTGAAATGTGCTATATAAATAAACCTGTCTTCTTGCTTAGAGAGAATTCTGGTTATTCTTTATTGGGTCAAAGATATAACTTAGACTTTTGCTGTTCGTTTGCAGCGAATCCAGTACGCCAAAACAGACTCGGACATGGTCTCTAAGATGAGAGGCACATACGGAGACAAGGAAAAGAAGAAGGAGAAGAAGAAGAAAGCTCAGGAGCTGGCAGCCAGCGGCAAGAAGCCAGCGGTGAGTTGAAATGCGAGGCGTTGCAGGAAATCTACACTGCATTTCATTTAAAATGTGTTACTTTGTGTTGCTGCTATTTGACCATAAAGCAGTTTGTTTGTATTAGTTAAACAGAACTACAGTTGCTCCCCGATTTACGATAGGGAATTTATTGTAAATCGAGGAGTTTAATATACAGTGGGGCAAAAAAGTATTTAGTCAGCCACTGATTGTGCAAGTTCTCCTACTTAGAAGGATGAGAGAGGTCTGTAATTTTCATCATAGCTACACTTCAACTATGAGAGACAAAATGAGAAGAAATATCCAGGAAACTGGGGAGTGCCTGTGCGCAGAAATACAAATGGACGATAACAACAGGATGTGTTTTACTTATCAGTAATTCAGTAGCATCGACTTCTGCCTCATCGGAACCCAGACATATTATCAGGTAGCTAACGATGGGTTAGCTTTTTAATGCTAAAATTCTTATTAGGTACTTTTATTAGGATCAGCACGTACATGCTGCCATCTCATGTTTCAGGCATGTTTTTAAACAGGGCAGTGACGTTTAGTGTGTTGGTACAAGTGAATCCACAGTTGCACAATAATGAGCAAACTTGTATAAAGGAGTGTCCAAAATCATTGAGTTTTGTACATGCCATGTAGAATGCAGTGGATAGTAATTAGGGGGCCATTTCAGACATAGCAAGTATGGATGCCTCATGCCAGTGACCAGTGAGTAAAATGTTCATAGTTGTTTCATACTGATTATGTGCCTTTTAAATCTGACAGAATGCAGTGAACACGCAGCCACCTCCACCAGCTACAGTCCAGGTACCCAAACAAACCACTCTTTTTAGTGTGTATTATTTCTTGCTTTATGTGAGCATGTTACTGACAGTGAGCTCTTGTCTTGCTGTTTAAGGTTCCTGATAATCCACCCAATTACATTCTGTTCCTGACCAACCTGCCTGAGGAGACCAACGAGATGATGCTGTCCATGCTCTTCAACCAGTGAGTGGGGTTTACGTTTACGTCTACTTTTGCATTCAGTTTCATAAGCACGCTCAAACCTAGGGTTGGGTAGCGAAACCCGATTCGGAACCGGTTCCAAAATCCTTGGGTTGTCATTAAAAATAGAATTTTGATTCCACTTATCGGTTCTTATTAACGCAGGTTATGCTTCAAATACACGGCCTGGATTAGTGCAAACGTACGCCTGTGAGCAGGTGCCTGTCTGCCAGGACCGGTGTGATGTAATGTTGTCATGTAAAGCATTAGCGGAAGATGGATGCTCAAACGTTTGGCTGCACTGTGAGAGAAAATGATATGGCGATATGCAATGTGTAAAGGAGGCTACAACTCCAACATGGCAAAACATCTAAAGCACCAGCATGATATTGAGCTTCAGCTGTTCGATCAGCTGCGGTCTCCTAGAAATAGTTGGGGGAGTCATATGTGAATAAATGCTTAACGTGGTTTAAGGCAGTGTTTCCCAACCACTGTGCTGCGAGAAATCATCAGGTGTGCCGTGGGAGATTATCCAGTTTTACCTGATCGGTACTCTAAGCGAGTGGCGTGTAGTGACAGGCAGAACAATTGCATTCTCTTCCACTAGAGGGCAGTAGGATTTCAGCTGTGTGTTCAACTAAACAGATCCAGGTTTCACACTGAGTAAATTGAGACTAGATTTTGATTATATTTCAATAAATATACTTTTTGTGACATTTTTGTTTGGTGGTGTGCCTTGTGATTTTTCTAATGTGAACTATGTGCCGTGGCTCAAAAAGGTTGCTTTAATGTACTAAACGATGACCTAGGAAAACCAAATTTCTGTCACTTATTACTGGTCATAAGCAATCTGTACTGCTGAAATAACAAAGCTGTGGCACAAAAGGAACGTAATCATTTTCATGTTAAGCTTTTTTCTCTCCATTTAAACCTATCATAAATAAAACGCTTACCATAGAAATGATGACTTTGCCTTTGGACCACATGTTAATCACTTCAGCAGTAGAGATTACTTATGAGCAGTAGGAATTGAGAGTTTGGTGTTCCTAAGTCATAGGTTTAGTACATTTAAGCCATGTTAAACTTTTTATTTATAATGGGTTTAATTTTGAAGAAAAAAGCTTAATGTAATGTTTACTTCTGAAGTTGAAATGTATATAAAATAAGCTATTATACCATTTTTGGAATCGAAACGCGGAATCGATAAAATGCAAACGATACCCATCCCTAAAGATCATTTAGGGATTATCAAATTAGGTTTATCAAAGCCTAATTCATTCCCCGTTTTTGCTATTCTATGTCTACTCGTGTTCTGCGTTTTACTCCGTGATCTACATTAAAATATACAAAAACATCTTAACCCAACAGTGACACCTACCTAAAATTTTCCTTAAGTGCATGTTTTTCTTAATTTGAACCAAAGCAGCATTTCTATCAGTGAACTTTGGATTCTGGCTTCTCTTTTATTTTGTATAAAATTCTTAAGTAGGAATGTGTCATTAGAAAAATCTCTGTACGATGCTACAATGTCTATTTCTCTACATAAAAACATGGACCAGTAAACCTTTCTCCTATTGATCTAAAAAGTAAATCTTGCACCTTATCCATGAAGATTCCCATTTCCATTTCTATATAGGCTGTGAGTGTTTATTTCAGAATATAACAGGGAACTGACTGAGAAGTGTGCAGAACCTGCGAGAAACGAGTGCATTTAACTCTGGCTGTGTTGTTTTTTGAAGCAACAAAGCATTATTTTTTGCCTCGCCTTCCCAGGGCTTTCCTCTAAGTTCTCATCCCTTAACTGTACCGTTGTTAAATGTATCTGTTCTCAGGTTCCCCGGCTTTAAAGAGGTGCGTCTGGTGCCCAGTAAGCACGATATCGCCTTTGTCGAGTTCGAGAGCGAAGCTCAAGCCGGAGTCGCCAAAGACGCTCTCCAGGGCTTCAGAATCACCGCCACCTGCGCTATGAAGATCACCTATGCCAAGAAGTGACCTCACACCGACCTGCCATGTAACAGGAACAATCTAGGACAGTAACACCCACCAAGAATGCGGTCCTGTGCAACCTCTCGATTTGTTTTTGTTTTTTTTACTTCTGAGTTGGTTTTTAAGTTTGATTGTACAGACTCTTTAGAAGCTGCCACAGCAGTAAGAGTTGGACAGGGCGATGCTTTTATTTCGTATTGTAGAATATTAAAAGATTTTTGTAAGATTATGGTACGTTGGACTTCGTCTTTTGCTAGGAGTGTGCATCAGACCATAACATGGTTCCTAGTAGCTTATAACTTGCAAGTAATGCAACTTATTGCAACTTCTGCAAGTTAATCAGTATTTATGAAAATAAATGAAAAATACTTAAACAAAACACTGTAAAAATGTAAATCTATTAAGTCAGTTATGTTCTCATTTCAGTTAGTTTCAGAAAATGTTTTTTTAATTCCATGATTGAGTACAAAACAGTTATGATTATTAGCAATATCGCACTGCGACACTGTCAGTTTCAGGATATGTAATGGGCTCCGTGGCAAAAGTATTCATTCTGCTAAGTGCCTGGAAATGGTCCGGGCAGAGACGGGTGTGTAGTGAAGGTTCTACCTGTGTCTGGATGGTGGACGATGAAATTGTCATGCTCGTGCTTTTCGGTGGATCGAACAATCGTCTGTACTGCTGGTCCGTCTCGGCCATCCGGAGCCTGTTCGCCATAAGTGTGTTCAAGTGCTCACAGAACCGCTGCTCTCATCACCTAACAGCTAGGTCAGAACAATTTGTCGAAATGACAATTGTTGCCCCCTTTCAAAGTCTGCCAAGTTGGCAAAATGTGTTTGGGTGCATCATAGAGGCAGGTCTAGCAGTCACCGATCTCTCAGCAAGAGGTACACTACCCATAAGTAGCCTCTGAGAGCCTTTTCATAGGGCAGCGAGGGAAGCAATTTGCGCCCTCTGTGGCAAGATCCAGTTCAACACCTGTAATCAAGCCTGAGAAAGAACGGCGGTTTTGCAGCAATCTGACTTTTCTGTCTGGGGGGGTTATTTTTTTTGTCAATGAGTATATAATTTACAAAAAAATGGTTGTATATTTGTCCATCAAGGTAAACAATGTCAAATTTTGGCACACATTTCATAGCAAGATTTCATCTCTGGTACCTTGAACACCGCCTCAGAGGCCTTATTTGAACTGGGAAAGCTCAACATCAAGAGCCAGTGCTCTATCATTGAGGACCACTTACAAGGTCCCTGAGCTCAGGGCCCATTTGGGGAAGCTTAAAGTCTCATGATTACTAGTAATTTCCTTTGCAGAGAGATTTTAAGGGATCATCACCATGACAGGGTTCGAGAAGACAGCATAGACATCATGATTGAACATTTGGAGCACTGATTTTATTTCCCTTATATGACCTTTATGGTCAGTCAAGGTATTATGATCATCTGAAGCGTGTCTTTATTGGAGAACAGATGTTGGCCTCATCTGGATCATGGAAGATCCATATTTGACAGTTTTCGACATCCTTATAACTCCTTATCAGCAACACGAGCTCCCGACATTGATGAGATCTTTATGACATTCATAAATAAGTCATCTCGACATTGTGGTCTGCTGGTCTGATTTAACAACCAGCGAAAGGACATGGTGTTCAGCTTTTTTTATGAAGAGACTTCCCATTAGAGCGCCATTCCATTGAATCCTGTCTGGCATTTAATATGGAATTTAGATCGGGACTTATTGGGAACATCTTAACAGGGAAAACAGTTACTGAAAATTAGGTGCAATTTTCATGTTCTCTGCTGTTAGCAGGCCTGTCAAATTGCAGAAACTAAAGTGGGTAGTTAAACTGTGGCAGACCACTTAGATGACTGGAACTTGCCACCTGAAAAGCAGTTTGGTAAGAAAATTCTGCATGGTGTGCCTCAGTGTACCAGAATAAAGTGTTCCCCATATGCGACTCAAATCCTCAATCAGCATCCCACACGCAACTGTGTTTTTTAAAGCTTAACCCTGTACTTGTGAGGTTATTACTGAGCCATTAGTGATTCCCCACATAAAGAATGAAGTTGCTTTTTCCATTGGCCATCTGAAAAAGACGTTCACTCTGTTTAGGCCTTATAGTGAGAGCAGTGTTGGTTCTGGAGCATATCCTGGAAACAATGGGTGCAAGTAAGGCCTACACCTTGGACACTGCAACAGTCTGTTGGACCCCTAAATACCACCTGAGCATCGTTTAAATGCCACAGCCAAGCTGAGTGTTGCGGAATCACATCCATCCCTTTATGACAGCAGTCTACCATCTTCTGCGTGCAGGTGGTTAGCACAGTCGCCTCATAGCTCCGAGATCCCCGGTACGATCCAGACCTCAGACTCCGCCTATGTGGACTAATGAACAAATACATAAATCTTCTGATGGCTACTACCAGCAGGTTAACTCACCAAATCTCAGTTCATCTCAAATGGTCTCTCGAACATGACAATGAGTTCACTGCTCAAATGGCCTCCACAGTCATATGGATCAAAATCTCTAAGGAATATTTCGAACACCTTGTTGAATCTTAAGTTCTGAAGGTCCGACCTGGTACTAGTAAGGTGTATCCAATAAAGTGGCCAGTGTCCATATAGTGACACTGGCAGTTGGTGGAGTTATGGGATGCAGCCAAATAGTATATGTTCTGGTCCATTTCATCCACTTTTGTCTTTATGTATAAGAGAGGGCCAAATGCAAGTTAAACTCAGAAACTGGATCCTGCTTGTGTCTACCCATGCCACCTGACCTGAATTCTGTTTAATAAGCATTCACTTTCATTACCAATTTACTAATAACAATATTTAATTTACTTTAGAGCTTAGACTAAATATGGTTCTAGCTGTTGCATTCATGATTTATGCTACTGACTCTGGGAGGTCACACAGTTGAAATGTCAGATCAGGGAACTGCTGTGGAGCTTCAAGATAAAATTGTTTTCAGAAAAACGTCTGGAGAAGGTTACAAAAACATCAGCAAAGCTTTGAACCTTCCTTTTAATGCTGTGAAATCCATTATAACAAAGTAGGGGAAAAGTATAGCACAAATCAGTCTGTACCAAGATCTGGCCACCCTTCCAAAACAGAGCGAACTCATTGGCC
Organism: Ancistrus triradiatus; assembly: GCA_025084515.1. Lineage (NCBI taxonomy): Eukaryota > Metazoa > Chordata > Actinopteri > Siluriformes > Loricariidae > Ancistrus > Ancistrus triradiatus. The sequence goes on along the minus strand of JAJAGP010000036.1, from coordinate 813,253 downwards.
CCTCTAGGTCCATTGAGCAAGACACTTAAACACCCCATTAATTAAGGCTCTGGAAAAAATTAAGAGGTCACTGCAAAATGATCAGTTTTTCTGGTTTGTACTGTTTGCAGGAACTGTAAGTGTTAGAGTGAAACTGAACATTTTGTTTCGTTCTATACATTACTGACAAATGAGACAAGGACAATGAGTTCGCTGTGCTCAAATGACCTCCACATTCATATGGACCAAAATCTCTAAGGACTGTTTCGAGCAACTTGTTGAATCTATGAGACGAAGGCAAACGTGGATTCCACCTGGTACTAGTAAGGTGTACCTAATAAAGTGTCCAGTGTCCATATCGTGACATTGACAATTGGTGGAGTTTTGGGATGCTGCCAAATAGTAAATGTTCTGGTCCATTTCATCCACTTTTGTCTTTATGTTTAAGAGAGGGCCATTATAACAAAGTGGGGGTAAAATATAGCACAAATCAGTCTGTACCAAGATCTGACCACCCTTCCAAAACAGAGCAAAGGGCAATAAGGTCAATTGCAAAAGGTGTTCAAGAGGCCAGTTATGACACTGGTTGGGAATTAGAGGTCAGTAGCTAAAACAGAATTCGCACAGACCACAATAATTATTAGCTCTGCACAGAAAATGGTGAGTGGCTAGAAGCAAACCACTTCTGAGAAAGGCAAACCTAAAGGCACAGCGGGAGTTTGTCGAAGTCGTGTGTGACAGTTTTACAAAAATGGTATGTTGAGAATAAAGCTGAGCCATTTGGTAAAAAGGCCATGTGTTACGCTTGGTGCAAACCAAATACTGCCTAACAATGGTAACACCACTTCTATCATAAGCATGATGGGAAGTGCTTCAGGCTCTGGGGTTTTGTTGGAGAAATTAGAAAGCTTGTTGCCATTAAGGGTAACTAAATGGAGCCATGGCTGAGGGAATCTGTTCTCAGACTTACATTTTGTGTGAGATTTTGGTCCAAAAGCACAAAGGCACAAAACACAAAATAAAAACTACAGACAAAAAGGTTTGTGTCCTGAAATGGCAGAACCAAGGCCTCATCTGCTACATGACCAAAACACATGTTCACCAATTCCTTGGCAGGAAGCCATTTAATTTGCACTTGAGAATGTAGGACAATGGCAAAATCAAAATGTGCAATGTTCATACATGCATATTTGACTTGAAATGAAAGTCCCATCTTTGCACTTTTTTGTACACATATGTTGATTCTATTGTCAGGGGAAGAAAAACATTTTGCCACATAAACTCTGGATGTGTACTTGTTGAAAAATTTATCTTTTTTAACGAGGGTCGAGATTGAAATTAGAAAGCATTCTAAACCGTGTATATTTATACATACACAGCTCTAGAAAAAATTAAGAGACCACTCCAATTTTTATTAAATCCGGCATATCTATGTATGTATGGCAGCAATTCCATTCCAGTATTACAGTATTATTATGAATTCCAACACAGACACACCTCTCCTTAATGAGGTACTGATTAGGTGCCTCATGAATTCACCTGAACCCAAATCTTATTTATTGAGCAAAAGTACAAGACAGATGAAAGCTATGGATGAAATGTTGATTTCTGAAATTTTGAAACATTACCATTGCTTTGTAAAAAAAACTAAAACTAACTTATTTTCTTTGTAACATTATTTGTATTATTAGTCAAGGTCTGAAAACACTGCACCTTCTTTGTTATTTTGACCAGTTGTCATTCCCAGCAAATAAATGCGCTTGTCATTGCTGCAAATAAATATTTTTATTTGGAATTTTCAGTAATTTATAGAATGAATCAAAAATATTCAATTTCACTCAAACACAAACAGTACCTACAAATAGTAAAACCAGAGAACCTGCTCATTTTGCAATAGTTTCTTAATTTTTTCAGAGCTGTACTTAATGGGGTTCTTTAAGTGTCTCACTCAATGGACCAAGAGGGGCCTTCTGAATGCCATGGGATTTAAACTCATGACTTTTCACTCCCTTGAATACGAATATGAACCCTAGTTGACACTGATCTGTATTTCAGAAGTTATTTGAGTGATTGTAGGTTTACTTTGCTGACACTGAGTGTCCTGTTGGGATAAATATTCTCTCCGTGGTTATTTCTCCTGGGCTTAGGACAAGTCAGTCTAAAACACAGGCCCTCTGAGAAGTAAAAGAGAGTGATAGAATACTTCAGAGTCCATGCTGTTTTTATGATTTACTTCGTAATACCAGCTATTTATTTCCAAGAGGACCCAGTGGTGGCTGCTCTTTAATGATTATTATTCTTTCGCTGTCTGTTGCTGCTGACCTCATATCACATCTGCAGATGAGTGAGAAGGCCTGCATGAAAGAACAGGCTGCTCAGTTTGTGTCAGGAAGATATGCAAACTCCTATTTCACTCCAAGTTTCTCACAGGGAGATAGCTGTGAAATCAGAGTACCTTTACGTTATAAATTAAACTACCATCTATATCTATAAAGGTTTCCCTTACGATTTGGTAAGCTACAGATTATTGTGGCCTTGTGTAATTTTACCCGGCTGCGGATGCTGATTATGAGAGCACTGTTAATTAAACTGACTGAGACAGAGGATATCAGAGGAACAGTGGCTAAACCAGAAAATCTGCACCAGGATTAAACTCAAATGAGCAATGACTGTCGAAATGAGGGAGAGGAAAAAATCTCCCTGTGTTAGTGCCAGCTGTTGTGTTCAGTGGACCAACTGGACCGAATGCAACAAATAAATTTGGAATGTAATTAATCAGCAATACTGTTAATAATACAGACAACATTCATTCAAATGTTAGCCATAAAATGTCATGACAAAGATAATATATTCCTGTCCAGAGTCTGTATATTGCTTATGACTGAAACAGAAGTCGGTGATTCAGTGTGATGCTGAATAACAATACATTTTCTCATCTCAGATGGTTTTACTGGCACACGCAGCTGCTTGACCTTATATCTGGTTGTTTTCATACAGGCAAGTATAGCTGCTGTTTGTTAGAACGGATTTACCCATGAAAGCCGCTGCAAGGTCAATTGCTGAGGTCTCATTACTGTTGTTTTTGCTGGAGGAAGTGTTTCCAGGAACAAAAAAAAATAGCCGTCTATAGATTTAAGGAAAATAATACTTATCGACAAAATAAAAAATAATGCACCCAGATAGAAATGTTATATTCCTGCAAAACTTGGTATATGTCTCGGGCAGATATGACAATGATTACATGTGTGTTCTGATTAGACACTGGGTCTTGCTACAAGAAGCCATAAAAGTGCTTTCAGAGACTACTTTTGGGTAGTGTACCTCTTGGTGAGATATTTTTGACTGCTAGACATACCTCGAAGACATTTTGCTCACTTGACAGACTTTCAGATGGGATACATCACTCGTTTTGACAAATTGCATGCCATCTAGGCCCTTTGGGAGCAGCGGTTCCATGAGGGCACGCACACATAGTGAACAGGCTCTGGACGGACAAGATCCACCAACAAGCACGGGCAGCTCCCACAGTTTTGATGTCCAGCATCCAGACACAGGTGGCACCTTCACCTGTGGCATTTCCATGTGCTCAACAGAAGGAAATTTGTGCCTGTTACTTGGGTCCATTACTTGCCCTGCTATTGACAGCCAGCTACCATCTGCAGTGGTGTTGTGAATGAGAAACCTAGACGGCTACGGATGTAACATCATCTTTAGTGACAAATCCAGGTTCTGTTTGGGAACAGATTGCTGTTCGGTACAGATGGTTGGTTTCTGGTATGGAAGCTCCATGGTGAGCTCTTTGATCCTGCCTTTGCTGTGGAGCGACACACTGCACCAACTGCTGGTGTGATGATCTGAGGAGCATCGTATACTAGTGATAAGAGGGACACTAACAACTCAGCGATACGTGCAGGACATCCTGTTGCCACATGTATTCCCTCTCTCGGCAGGGCTTTCAACTGGTATTTTTCGGCAGGATAATGATCACTCACACACAGCAAGGGCTTTCCAGGAAAGTCTCCACCAGATTGCAAAACTTCCCTGGACTCCCAGATTGATCACAATTCAAGCATTTATGGGAGCAGCTGGGATGCCAGCTTCGGCAGCCTACAAGCGTGGAGGACCTACAGGCCCATCTTGTATCTAGGCTAGAAGTTCCCTAACAGTTTTCCCCAATAAACCTGTGATTACTTACATATATCATCATTACATTCACACATATAGTGTTTCATTTGATTTTGTCAAGGAGAGTTTGTAGGTCTTAAAAGAAGATACAAAATACAGTCAGAAAGAAAGAGTAATAGAGTTCCAGATAAGGGGTGGATGATATGTCAAAATACATGGAATAGACAGTATCATAGTAGCTGAAGATCTATCAGTGCTTAGTTTGCTCATATTTTGTAATCAAGGCAGAAATATGCAAATCTTTGGTCATGGTAATTTTTGTCAGCATAACTTTGTAATGCGAAATGAATTTAAGTGGAATCTCTAAGTGGATTCTCAATAGCCTCTGGTACAAATAATCCTTGTAACCTTTTTTTACTCCCACTTTTGCCTAAATGGTGTGTCTAGTGTCGAAATATCACTTGCATACCAAGTTAACCTACAGCATATTTACTCTGCAGACTCCGGGATCGCTAAAACAGAAGTCTGCAGCTTAGCCAAAGTGACCAGATGATGAGGAATATATTACCTCAGTACTCCATTTTACCCTCGTATTTAATGTGTCATTCAGAATCAAAGACAGGATGCTTAACTTCTCACGACGCTGTCACTTTCCATCCAAATCAACTTAGAACACACTTAAAATTCTTCAACATGCACAGGTTTGTGCAACACAGAACATTTGCAATACAGTAGTAGATAGTAGTAAACTAGTAGTTTCTGAAAATTGCCTATAAATCTAGTGACACAATGATTTAGGCTGAACCATCAACTCTTACCATAAAGCTATCAGCTGCAACCACTGAGCCATCAGCAGAACACAACATGTCAAGCAGGAAGATGGGCTACAACAACAGAACCCCTGTCAGTCAAGAACAGAAACAAGAGTCACTAAACTGGACCACTGGACAGAACTGTTGACACAAGGCAGGTTGGATGCACACAGCGGTGCTTGAAAGTTTGTGAACCCTTTAGAATTTTCTATATTTCTGCATAAATATGACCTAAAACATCTTTAGATTTTCACACAAGTCCTAAAAGTAGATAAAGAGAACCCAGTTATACAAATGAAACAAAAATATTATACTTGGTCATTTATTTATTACGGACAATTATCCAATATTACAAATTAATGAGTGGCAAAAGTCTAATGTTAATGTTCATGAGTCCACCATCAGAAGAACACTGAACAACAATGGTGTGCATGGCAGGGCTGCAAGGAGAAAGCCACTGCTCTCCAAAAAGAACATTGCTGCTCGTCTGCAGTTTGCTAAAGATCACGTGGACAAGCCAGAAGGCTACTGGAAGAATGTTTTGTGGACGGATGAGACCAAGAGAAGAGAAGGTGGGTCATGCAGCAAGACAACGACCCTAAGCACACAAGCCGTTCTACCAAAGAATGGTTAAAGAAGAATAAAGTTAGTGTTTTGGAATGACCAAGCCAAAGTCCTGACCTTAATCCAATGGAAATGTTGTGGAAGGACCTGAAGCGAGCAGCTAATGTGAGGAAACCCACCAACATCCCAGAGCTGAAGCTGTTCTGTACGGAGGAATGGGCTAAAATTCCTCCAAGCCGGTGTGCAGGACTGATCAACAGTTACAGGAAACGTTTAGCTGCAGTTATTGCTGCACAGGGGGGTCGATACTGAAAGCAGAGGTTCACAAAATGTTTTCACTCACCAATATATCATGTTGGATCATTTTTCTCAATAAATAAATGACCAAGTATAATATTTTGTCTCATTTGTTTAACTGGGTTCTCTTTATCTACATTTAGGACTATAGAAAATTCTAAAGGGTTCACAAACTTTCAAGCACCACTGTACGTAGCATGGTATACAGTATATACACACTTACTTTTTTTTACAGTATATACACACCTACTTTTTTTTTACTTTGTGTTTTTTCGCTTGAATATGTTCATTAATATCATTGCCACTTCCATGTGAAATTAAACTTAGCTCCACATGTAAATACATACAAATACAAATGTAAATATTTAAAAATAAGTCAGACCACCAGGACACGGAGTGAAATACCCCGTGGTCCTACGGTTAGCTCATCTGTTGAACTCATCATGCTGAATACACAGCATGTCAGAAGCCAAGAATCATATGGAATTAAACCATTTCACATACTGACGTCCAATTTCTAAAAAATCTTTCTTGCTAATGTTTGACTATCCAAAAAGTAACATTTCTCTGTGGGTTTTGTATTGATAGATGAAGTTGTGGTGGTTGTGTTGCTGATTTTTGATCTGCAGACCTTGCATTTCACTGTTCTTTTTTTTTTACTAATTTAATTGACAACTTAATCCTTGAATCCAAATGTCACGGTTTTTGAAACAGCCACTTACTTGTTATGAGCTTCTTTGTATGTTTGTCTCTTCTGATAAGTTGCCAGGTTTGTGCATGTTTAAAAAGAAATCACCCAATCATGTTTCTTGAATTCACTTTCTTATTCCCTTGATCTTGGACAGGGCGCAAGGCAGGGACAACCCTAGACAGGGCACCAATCCATCGTAGGGTACATACACAAACTCACACACTATGCACACTTTTTAGACACCAATTAACCTAACACAAATGTTTTTTTACTGTGAGAGGAAATTGGAGCACCCAGAGTAAACCCATGCAGACATGGGGAGAACATGCAAACCCAGACCACTCAATCTGCGGATTGAACCCAGGACAATAATTAAAAATGCAAATATTTCATAAAAAATAAAATAATTTCAACTCATCTGTCTCAATTCTAAGTCTTTTATCAATGTCACTCAAGCAAGTCACTCAATGGGTCCCCCAACTCTCGTTAATACCAGTCAATCATCACATGGATGCCACAGTCTATTTGAGTGTTGTTGCTGACCATGTGCACCCCTTCATGGCCATAATTTACCCATCTTCTAAAGATTACTTCCAGCATGATAATGCACCATGGCACAAACTTCGTCTCAAACTGGTTTCATGTAAATGCCAATGAGTTTAATATTCTTGACTGGCCTTCCCTGTCACCAGAAGTGAATACAGCAGAACGCCTTACATCGCTAACTTGGAGATGTCTCTTTTCAACAACATTTGCCTTGAAGTTCCAGTGAAATATTATCAAATAAACTTCTTAGCCGAACAGTTGATTAATAAGTTTTGCTTGAAGTTTTACTCTTATAATGAAGTAGGTCATGTGACATGAAGGTCAGAGAATGCTTGAAACTGTGCTGGCAACAGCAACTGTGAAACCTTGGGCTACAATAAACACTCACTGATTATGTGAGCGCCTTCAGATCAACAAGCTTTGGCTAGAAAATAAAAACTTTGCTCAAAGAAATGAATGTAGACGTTTTCCTCATAGGATTGAAACATCTGAATCATTGTAAGTGCCATGGCCATGCAGCCTGAGTCATACACTGTAAAGTCTTTCCAATTGTTACACTCAAAGCTGTTTTATTCCTCCCAATGTCAGAAAAACATTTCAGCAATCAGAAATACACCAGCAGTGACTAAGACCAAATGGCTTATTTCTCTAAGCCTATAGGATTAGTGATTAGGAATAAATGAGAATGTAATTTCATCAGACTAAATGGACTCCCATGACAATTTCGCATTCAACTGGGAGACATTAGGGCACGCCAGTTTGGAAGAAGTGTTTCTGTTATTGAAATGAATGGAAGCTGACATTTTTCTGGTCCCCACAAGGAAAATCGAAATAAAACGTTTTGGCTTAGGGTTGGGATTGTATGTGTAGAATTAATTAGCTACAGAAATATTATGTCAATGGAAAGTCCACACAATTAAGTGTATGGTTAGGATTTGGGTTTGTGTGTGTGTGTGTGTGCGTGCACGCACGTGTTTTCACAAGGACACAATGATAGAAAGAAGTTGTTTACCTTGTGAGGACAGTTTGCATTTGACATGTCACAAAAACTACAATTTTTAATTTGAACACCAAAGCAATCAAGTGGTTTGCTTTAGAATATCTGAGAGGATGGTTAGGGTTAGGTGTAGCATTAATTAGCTAAAGGATCATCATGGCCATGGAAAGTACCCACAATGATAGTGTGTGTGTGTGTGTGTGTGTGTGTGTGTGTGTGTGTGTGTGTGTGTGTTTAAGTGTTTAACAGAAACGGCAAAGATTTGCAATAGGTTACTGAGTTTAAGAGTTAACAACAACAAATGTCACCACAACGATAGAAAACTCTGACATGTTTTACATAGCGGAGAAAACTTATTTTTCCCGACGAGGAAAACGGCTTTTTAAACGGCTTTTTTTCTTTTCAGAAACTAAAAGGGTCAAAAGATTTGGTTTAAATTACTGAGATTAAGGTTAGGGTTAGCGGTAGGGGTAGCGTTCATTAGCTACAGATCATTATGTCAGTGAAAGGTCCCCACAATGACAAACAGAAAGACGTGTGTGTGTGTGTGTGTGTGTGTGTGTGTGTGTGTGTGTGTGTGTGTGTGTGAGAGAGAGAGAGAGAGAGAGAGAGAGAGAGAGAGAGAGAGAGAGAGAGAGGTTATTACAGAAAGTATCTGGACATGCTGCTGTTTCTCCGGATAAAGCGGGAGAAGCGGATCAGCGCATCCTGGCTCCGGTATGATGCAAAAATGCGTTATAATTTCATGTCTGTAGTTAATGTGGTGTTCAGTGTTTGAATCTACATTAGTTGATTGCTTTTTTGTGTTTTCATCTCCGGGGGACTCTGGGCTGGATAACCTCGGCTTTTAGGTTTCTGTTATTCATCCGGATAAGAGGTCAAGGACTTGTTTTAGTTACATTTGCTGAAATAACAGATTTGGCAAACGTTTTAATTCACTAACTGCTTATAGTATGGGGGAAACACGTTAACAAATCAAGTGTCATGTAATAAATATGAAAATGGCACCAAATATCATATATTACTACTGATTTAAATATGAACGAGTTGTTCCTGAAACCTGATCTAAATTAATGCACAACAAACTGCACAAATTTGTGGCAATACATTACATTGGGTTGGCTTATTTATTCCAAAATAAATAGAATAAATTATTTAGAATATTTAGAATTATTTAGAATAAATTCTAAATAAAATTCTTACAGAACTACAGACATGTGACTAGATGATGGGCATGATGTATTAATTACCATAGCAGTAAATAGTATTAATCACGTCTATTAATCACATAGTCTAACTGTTCCATAAGAATATCCCCCCGACTTCTAGATTTACTAATGGTAATTATTATTTTAACATGAGAAAGTATAACAAATAAAGTATAAAAATTGGTGTAACTGAATATCTTTCATTTATGATAATGTTTTAACTCACTAAGACTAACTGTTTTGTGTGAAGTAGGCTATACTTCATAAAACACAACACCTTAGGATATCAAGTTTTACAATATAAATCTGAAAATGGCACCAAATATCATGTATTACTATTACTTTACATATGAATAAGCTATTTGAATTCATCTTAAACGCTGGAATTTTTAACCCAGTCAGAAACCTGATCTAAATGAATGCGTAACAGACTACGCAAATGTGTGGCAATACATTAACATTAGACTTAGGTTGGCTTATTAATTGCAAAGAAATGCCTAATTAAATTCTTACAGAACTACAGACATGTGACTAGATGGTGGGCATGATATATTAATTAACCATAATAATATATTCCAATAGCAGTATTAATTACATAACTGTTACATAAGAAAATCACCCAGTCTTCTAGATTTATCTGCATCTTAAGTATTACTTATAAAAAAGTATAGATCCTTGAGCAGTACCTCATATTTCTCCATTAAAAATCAGTGTAACTGAATATACTTCATTTTATGATAATATTTTCATTCACTAAGATCTGTTTTTGTGTGCAGTATTTTGCAAAAAAAACACTGGCAACATGTTAGGATATCAAATGTCAGAATATAAATCTGAAAATGGCACCAAATATAATATCTTATATTTTAAATATGAATGAGTTATTTGAATTCAAATTAAACTCTTGTGATACATTACAATTTGATTTTGGTTGGCTTATTTATTGCAAAAATCCTCAATTAAAGTCTTACAGAACTACAGATGTGTGACTAGAAGATGGACATTATATATTAGTTAACCATAAGTCTTCAAAAAGCAGTATTAATAATATTAATCCCATAACTGTTCCATAAGAAAACCACAGATTCAGACTTCTAGATTTACTTGCACCTTACTTATTCATTAACATAATCTTATATATATTAAAATGAATTGTGAAATAAGGTAAACTCATTTTGAATTTCAATTTAGTTTATTACCATTTTTACATAACACTATGTTTAAATAATATAGAAAAGAGGAGGACTGACAATAAATAACAATAATCAACACATGTTGTACTTGGATATGTTGAATATACTTATTCCTGAATTACACATATTTTTCCAATAACCAAATTTTAAATCTTAACTATAATCTACACTCCTGGGCAAAAATTTTGGTGTTCCCTCTTCCTCATATCTTGGCACTTGGCAAAGTCGCGCACATCCTTACTCTTGCCAATTTTTTTCTGCTTAAAAAACATGAACCTCAAGGACAAAATGTTCACTTGCTGCCTAATTTTTCCCACCCACTGCCAGTCTCAGGATATCAAGATTCCACTGTCTACAATTCAGAGAATTGATCACACCTTTAAAATGACAGGCTATCCAGCATGGAAAGCAGGTTCTGGAAGACCTAAAGTAACAGCAAGTTGAGATGACAGAAGACTAAAAGTGTCTGTACTGAAAAGTATTTTAAAAAAATTAGCTCAGGAGTTCAGGAATCCACAACATCTAGTTGTTTCAATAAGAGCTATTACATGAAGGCTCAAGTAAGCTGTTTTTTTCCTTAAAACTGTGTGTAAAGAAACCTTTGCTGCCCAATAAGAACATTGCAGATAGACTCAAATTCTTGGCATTGAGTGTTCTTGATTGTGTTCTCTGGAGTGATGAGTCATGCTTTGAGCTGTGTACCGATGCTCCAGAATGCTGTTTTTGTAGCTCAAGTGAAAGATTCAACCCAGAACATCTGTCCACCACTTTGAAACATGGAGGTGGAATCATGGTATGGGATGTGTTTTCTGTTTTTGTTGCTGAGCTGAAGTGATGCGAAAAGCCCATCGATGCAAAGGTGCAGCAGAAGATTTTACTCTTAGAGGTTACTTTTGGGTAGTGTACCTCTTGAGCTGAGCAGCTGAGCCTGTAGATCCTGCATACTCGTAGGTTGCCGATGCTGGTTCCATAAATGCTCGATTGGCAATAAATCTGGTGACCGGGCAGGCCAAGGAAGTATTCCAGTCTTTCTGGGAAACCCTTTCTGTGTGTGCTTGATCATTATCCTGCTGAAAAATACCAGTTGGAAGCCCTGCCATGAGAGGCAACACACATGGATATCGGATGCCCTGCACATATCTCTGAGTTGTTAGTGTCCCTCGTATCTCTACTAGGAGTGACCGACTGTTGTATCCAATGGCTCCCCAGGTCAAAACATTAGCAGTTGGGGCAGCGTGTTACTCCACAGCAAAGGCAGGATTGAAGCGCTCACCACGAGGCCTCCATACTCGAACCCGACCATTGTTGGATCCCAAATAGAATCTGGATTTGTTGCTAAAGACGATACAGTTCCAGTTCATAGGAGTCCTAATTTCTTGTTCATGGCACCACTGGCGATGGTTATGGCCTTTTTTGTCAATGAGTATATTATACTGTAAGTGAACAGTCGGTTCTTGTAGTTGCCATGTTGGATGTGGGAAATGTGTTCAGGAGTATAGACCTGAGCAACCTTCACAAGGGCCAGATGACTGAGTCGGAGCATCTCCTAAACAACAAGGCTTGTGGGGTGCTCCTGGTCAGCAGTGATCTGAGGAGGGCCAAACAGGGTGTTGGTGCCCAAGGTTCATCATAGTGTGTGAGAGCAACAAATACTAAATACTTGTCTGGTCTGAATGGACATAGTAGCTACTGTGGTACAAGTTACAAAGAAGTTGAATGCTTTTTACAGGAGCAGTGGGTAATAACACACAGTTCAGTGCCCCCTGCTGAGTAATTGCCTGCCAAGTCACAGACTGGTCAAAAGCATCCACAATGGACCAGAACTGGGCTTGAGGCACTGAAAGAAGGTTGTCTGGGCTGATGAGTTCTATTTTTTTTTTCCGTCAAATGGAAAAATTTAATCTGCACCTTGTTTCAATAAAATTTAATGGTAGTCATGTCTGCCATTAAAGCAATTTATGAGAAAAAGTCAGTAGGACAAATAGAAGAAGGTTATAAAACACACCTATAATAAACAACAGCTGGAGTGTTGTTTCAGTTTATTATTTTGATAAACCTTTAACCAAAAATCTTTGGACACTTATTAATAATATCTAAAATTTGAACATCATGACTAACTTTTTTTTTTGTAACATTTGTGTCATTTAGCAGACGCTCTTATCCAGAGTGACTTACAATCCAAGCAATTGTGGGTTAAGGGTCTTGGTCAGGGACCCAACAGAGGCAACTTGGCAGAGGTGGGACTTGAGCCCTGGACCTTCTGGACCATAGCCCAGTAACTTAAGCATTAGGCTACCACAGCCCCTGATGAATATGGCATTATGCTAATGCTGCACGTATTTCTATAAAGAGTGATTTTTTAAGCAATTAACATTTTAGAGAAAGAATATATTTGAATAAGACTTGTGGTTGGTCTGCTATATAAAATAAAAAATACTAAATTAAATTCTTACAGAACTGCTTGCATATGACCAGAGTCTGGGCTTGACATATAAATGATCAGTAAGTATAGCATTAAACAGTATTAATCATGTAGCTGTTCCATAAGAAAATCAACCAGAATGGGGTTAAAGACTGAACTTTGAGGAACACCACACAGTTCTACTTTAAAAATTTGATTGTAGCTCAGTTTTATATTCTATGTTACTTTAATCTAAGTATTTACTTTCAGGTTGCTCCTTTATGATCGTGAAAAAGTAGTGGGCTAACAACTGAACCTTGAGGCTCACCTTCCCATTTCTGCATGAAGGAATTCCATTTTCTTCATTTATTTCTGATTTTACTAATCTGAGTTAAAAATATTTTCGCCTTTCCCATAATGTAATTTGTGATGTGTTTGTTATTTAGTATTGTAAAGTGGCTTTATGTGGCTAATAAGTAGATCTAAGATATTGCATTGAAAGTACATTGTATTAAAATTGGTGTGAAATCAGTTTGTATAAAACTGGGTAATGCATGGGTCAAGTTTTGTATTCACACAAATTATCACTTGTATGCAGACAAATAGTTTTTCTTTCCTTATAGGATGCCAGGTCTGGAAATTCATCAGGAAAAATAGCTAATGTGTCTTGAACCACTAAGCACAACACAGGACAAAGATGGGGGATAGAAACTACACTTCACAGGCATGGACGCAGGGCCAGCAGTCAGAAGTCCCTCGCGATCCTTTATTGGTGACCTACGACATTACGATGGATTATGACATTCCTGTGGAGGAGATCCCAGACACGACTCAGGGCAGAGCCTTTTTCATTTCTACAATCATCATTGCCATAGTTCTGGTCTGCATCATGTTCGTCTGTGGGATCGGGAACTGCCTTTTCATCGCTACTTTATTCCGTTACAAAAAACTGCGCAACATCACCAACCTGCTCATCGCAAACTTAGCCGTGTCAGACTTCCTGGTGGCAGTTGTGTGCTGCCCCTTTCTTGTGGACTACTATGTGGTAAAACAACTTTCTTGGGATCATGGGATTATCCTGTGTGTTTCCATCAACTATTTGAGAACAGTCTCTCTCTACGTGTCCACCAATGCTCTACTGGCCATCGCTGTGGACAGGTGAGTGCTCGTTTACCTTTGACCAGCTTCCAGGATTACAAAAAATATATTGATTATAGTCTAATAATCAAATCTGTATCCAGTGTGAGCATTAGGGCATTGTTTTTGTTTGTTTTGTCTAAATATTTTCATGTGCACATCTGTTTAAAAGTATTGTAAAATGCACTCAGTCAAGTCATTTCCCACAGTGCATTGTAGGAAGAAGACGATTTGGTGGAGGGAGTGAGCTCAGAGATTGAGGACCTTTCCTCAGAGAGGAGTGCATGCTTAATTCAGTTTAAACTTGTTATTTAGTGTCCACTGTGTGTGAGAGCTGTCAAAGAGGGTGCTCTGCATGAGCAGTTCCACTGCACTTCTTTCGACAGTACTTCCTGTGTCTTCTGTAGGATGCCAACTGAGTGAGTAACGCTTCTGTAATGTGGTACCTCATAAACCAGCCACTTATTTAGCCAAATGCTTAGCATGCTACATTAGTAATAAATTTACAGTGTGTTCCCAAGTCTAGCGTATCAGTGCATGATCTGAAACAACATTTTCTGTTGTTGGAAATAAGTATGTATATATAACATTTCCCACCATGCATCTTGTTATAACCAAACATTTACATTTACAGCATTTAGCAGACGGCCTTATCCAGAGCGACTTACAATTGGTACAGTCTTACAATCCAAGCAATTGTGGGTCAAGGACCCAACAGTGGCAGCTTGGCAGATGTGGGATTTGAACCCTAGATCTTCTGGTCCAGATTCCAGTACCTTAACCACTAGGCTACCACAGTCCCAAGGTGACCAGATGGTAGTGTATGCAGAAAATTATTACAGTATTTATTTATTGTATTAAAGCCTTCAAGTATTCATTGCAAAAATAAGCCAGTTGTTGCAAAGGGCAGTGCTTGCACTTGTAAATTACCCTCAAAAGTTTTCAAATGTACAAGCAAAGGAAAGACTCATTATGTGACTCACTAGAATTCATAAGGGATTTTAAAGCACCACTCCACAAGACTGCAGTAAAGCGATACTCTTACTGGGCACTCTACATGGCTAAATTTAAGCGTGGTTGCTTGGGTTAAGGGTCTTGCTCAAGGACCCAACAGTGGCAGCTTGGCAGAGGTGGGATCTGAGCCCTAGACCTTCTGCTCCAGAGTCCAGTACCTTACCCACTAGGCTACCACAGTCCCACACTAAGAGCACATGGGTTTTCAGGTTTAAAATCAAGTTGGAGCTTTTGCTTCATTTGGCCAACTTCAGATTCTATAACCATCTTAACTACGGTGTATTTCCCTTTTTTTCTTTTGGACTATAGTGTAAAAGCAGTACCTGTTTTTATATGATTAGTGACAATATGGCATTTCTATACCGTATTTACACTGTGTATATGTTTGTGTCCTGAATACTATATGAGTTCATATTAGCATTGTGGTCAAGGAAATGTTATTTAAGCTCATGTACTGACATAGTATACTTTGGAAAACCATATACATTCGTAACCTGTTAAGCATTTGGCTTTACAAGTGGCTAGCACATGAGATACCACATTACAGAAGTGTTAGTCACTCAGTTGAACACTTACAGAAGACACTGGATGCCAAACATAGTGTTAGAGCTTAAAACAAGCCTGCTATTTATTTCAATAAATAAATTCTGTCTGTTTTTGTTGTTAGTCCTAAGCATTAAAATCAAATAGATCTAGAAAAGGTTTCTCATAATGAAAGATGTATTGCGTTTTCTGAATTTAAGTAATGCTTACTTCGGTAACGAAATTACATTTTAAAAGCTATTTTGGCTAGTCCTGACACTTTTTATTCCTCTTTGTTGGGGTTTCACCAATAGCTCTTTTTCCTCTGGCTGGAGATGTAGTGGACTTTGAGTTGTTAATATTGAGTTAATAAAAGTTAATAAAAATTAAATTGAGAAACTATTTTTTTCTGCTGTCACATGTGACAACAAAGATCACTAGAAAGAGCAAGGCATGTAGTAGTCTGTGAAGTTACAAAGGCACCCAGGGTAACTTCTAAGCAACTAAAGTTCTCTCTCACATTGGCTAATGTTAATGTTAGTCCAAGAACCTTATCTCGTCTGTGAAACATGGTGGTGATAATATCTTGGTTTCTGACTGTTTTGCTGCAACTGGGCAGGACAGCTTGTTAATACATTTACAGCATTTAGCAGATGCCCTTATCCAGGGCGACTTACAATTGATACAATAATACAATCCAAGCAATTGTGGGTTAAGGACCTTGCTCAAGGACCCAACAGTGGCAGCTTGACAGATGTGGGATTTGAACCCTGGACATTGTGGTTCAGAGTCCAGTATCTTAACCACCAGGCTACCACAGTCCCACAAACAGAAACATTGTGGAAGCACACAGTAGCCACCTATTTCGCATTTTCCAGAATATTCCTGGGTAGGTCCGATGCATGTGCCAGATGTGGTCATTCACCAGCAGATCATTTACACATGTTCTGGTCCTGTCCCAAACTGTCAGCATTTTGGTCGGATATCTTCATGACACTTAGCCGGTCATTAGGAATCACCTTAGATCCAGATCCTATCATAGCGTTATTTGGAGTCCCTTTCGACCCTCATATCCCAGCAACAAAACAACACGTGGTTGCTTTTTGCACTCTGTTGGCTAGGTTTGCAATTCTCTTTAGGTGGAAATGTCCCTCTCCCCCTGCCCATATCTGGTGGCTTTGGAAGATCTTAAGCAGTATTAAGTTAGAGAAGCTATGGCTGCATGTCCTTCAGTGCAGTAGGGAGTGCAACGTCACTCTGGAGTAGGAGGGAGAGGTGAATGAGCGAGACTGTTTGTATATTTTTTTATTTATTAATTTTGTTCCCTTTTTTTTTACGATCTTAGTCAATGGTTGTATAGCCATATGTATATAGGTGTGTCTGCACGTATATGTGTATGTGTGCATGTATGTATGTATATATGTGTGTTGCATATTTTGACATGTTTAATAACCCCTATTCACTTGTGGGGCTGTGTATGTTGGGGTGGGGTTGCTAGTGCCTTATTTGTTTTTCTGTGTTGACTACTCATGTGGACTTCTTTGAGTGCCTTTGTGTTTCACATTTATGGCATGTCACTTTGTTTCAGTCCCCATGGCATTTTGTAATACTGGGAGAAATGCTTATAAAAGAAGAAATATTGGGGAAGCAGTTCATGTGAGGAAACTCAGATCCCAGAGTTGAAGCTGTTCTGTATTAAAAAAATGGGCTAAAACTCCTCCAAGCCAATGTTCAGAACTGATCAGTCAGCAGTTGCCTGAAACATTTGATGTCTTTTATGTCTTTTAACAGACGCCATCATCCAGTGCGACTTACAACTGATACAGTCTTACAGTCCAAGCACTTGTGGGTTAAGGGCCTTGTTCAAGGACCCAACAGTGGCAGCTTGTGATTTGGGTCAGGGTGGGATTTGAACCCTAGACCTTCTGGTCCGGAGTCCACTATGTTAATCACTAGGGTACTACACAAGGGGGTCACACCTGAAAGTGAAACTAAAGGTTCACACACTTTTGGCACTTACATATATGTGTTACTGGATCATTTTCCTCAAATAATGTACCAAGTATAATATTTTTGTCTCGTTTTTAAACTTGGGTTCACTTTTATCTACATTTAGCGCTTTTAGATCATGTTCATGCAGAAATATATAAGATTTGAAAAGTTTCACAAACCCTTTGCATATTTTAAACCCTTTTAAGCCTGTATTTATGAATTACAACTTCATCAGGTCCTGTTCCTTAGAAGTCTGCCAGGTTGTTTAAGAGGGCTGCATTTGGCTTTCAGGCTGCCTCTTGAATGTTTAATGTTTCATATGATTAGCATTAATGATTGTTATTTGGCACCTTATAAAGAAACACATTTTGTTTATGGGTTGCCTGTTGGATAAGCTTACAGCAGATTGTCTGAAAATTTCCCTGTGTAGATGTTTATCCATTTGATTCATTGAAATTTTTACATTCATGAATGCTCCAAATGTTTAATGCTTACCAATAGATATTTATGGACTATTCTGTGTTAGTATTTTGGCAATGTTAAGTATAATGTGTTTGTAGCATTTGAACGCTGTGAAAGGTTAACAAGAGACATATCTGCTTTGGATAATTTGTCACAAAGGAGAAGGCTACCTGGAATAGAGACTGAATGTTTTTTAAATGTCACTGAGTTCCCAGATGAGTCCGTCAGTAAGCTGAGAGCAAGTTTTGTCAAAGGGAAATGCCATGTTTCCTTTAAATGTCAGAGAGCTTTCAAAATAACTGTCATGCAGTCAAAAAGTACCAGTTTTAATTGTGTGTTCTAGATGCTGGTGGCCTCAGATTGGCAAATAAATTTAAGTTTACATTTACAGCATTTAGCAGACACCCTTATCCAGAGCAACTTACAATTGGTACAGTCTTACAATCCAAGCAGTTGTGGGTCAAGGACCCAACAGTGGCAGCTTGGCAGATGTGGGATTTGAACCCTAGATCTTCTGGTCCAAAGTCCGGTACCTTAACCGCTAGGCTACCACAGTCCCAAGGTGACCAGATGGTAGTGTATGCAGAAAATTATTCCAGTATTTATTTATTGTATTGAAGGCCTCAAGTATTCATTGCGAAAATAAGCCAGTTGTTGCAAAGGGCAGTGCTTGCACCTGTAAATTACCCTCAAAAGTTTTCAAATGTACAAGCAAAGGAAAGACTCATTATGTGACTTACTAGAATTCATAAGGGATTTTAAAGCACCACTATACAAGACTGCAGTAAAGCGATACTCTTACTGGGCACTCTACATGGCTAAATTTAAGCGTGATTGCTGGCTTTGCTATTGCTCGTAAAATTAATCTGCAATAAACCAACAACCTGGTCAGGGTTACAGTGTGTGCCAGAAGCTGTGCACAATGTGGTCCTGCAAAATTTGTATGTTTTTTAAAATAACAAACCAGTTATTTATGTCACATGATCAATTTTCTGCTTGGTCCTTAACACACAAATGTAATGGATGCCTGGGTGGAATTAAGGGTGCAAAGTGCTGGGTATTAATGTATGTAGAGTTACTCATAGCAAATAAACTATTTGTTGTAGGCACTTTCATTCTAATATAAGGATCATACATATAAAAATAAACAGTACAGACATCGCAGAACCCTTTCTGTTCACAGATGTCATCCTAACCTTCCCCGCATTACAGCTCCTGTAAATGGAATCATATTTGAAAAAACAACACTGAGCACTCAAAAGAAACTGAAGGTTAACTGGCTTCTTAATATAGCTAGTGTGTAGCTGTCTGCAGAGATCTATGAGCCTGACGCATCAAACCAACAAGTAGAATGGATTTCTTTTCACATGAAGTTGCTGAAAGACACGTCTGTGTTTTGGAACTATGCCTCTGTCAGTGCTATGTTTTGACAGGGTGAAATTGCATTTGTGTTTCTCTACTGCCACTCTATCTCAATGATTATGCTCTGCTGCAGTGAATAAGTGAATAGCAGTGTCTTTTTTCTCTTTGGTGAGAGATGGCCCACCTGCTGAGATGTTAAAAAGTACAAAATGTGAAATCTAGATGCTGCATTAGTTGTTGTTGCTACTTTCATACATTAACACCTACACTACATTAGTAGACAGGGCAAGATTTGGTCTTAAGCCATTCCCAGATGTAATGCTACCCTGATAAATGATACAATTTTTATATAGTGATATGTATTTTCCATACTGTTCCAACTTTTTCTGTTGAGAATACACCTATTCATTCACTCAGCCTTTGTTTGTTTGTGTATGTGTGTGTATTTTCCAGGTACATGGCCATTGTGCATCCTCTGAAACCACGGATGAAATACCAGACCGCTTACTGGCTCATCCTTGGGGTCTGGATTTTCCCAATTCTCATCTCCGTACCATCGGCGTACTTTGCCACGGAGCACGAGTACCCTCATGGCCTTGTTGCCCGTGGTAACAAGATCTTCTGTGCCCAGATTTGGTCAGCAGACCAGCTGCTGCTCTACCGCTCCTACTTCCTGTTCATTTTGGTTGTGGAGTTTGTGGCACCAGTTGCCATCATGGCCCTGTGCTACGCTCGCATCTCTCGTGAGCTGTGGTTCAAGAACGTACCAGGTTTTCCGACCGAGCAGCTCCAGCGGCGACTGAGGAGGCGGCGGCGCACTGTTGTCGTTCTGATCGCTGTGCTCGTGGCGTACGTACTCTGCTGGGCACCCTATTACGGCTTCGCTTTCCTGCGTGACTTCTATCCGGCAGTGATCACTCGTGAGCGCCACTCACTGGTGGCATTCTACATCATCGAGTGCATCGCCATGAGCAACGGGGTCATCAACACGCTCTGCTTCGTGAGCGCAAGGAACGCCGCCGCCAAGTGTCTCAAGCGAACGAGATTCGTCCGTTGGCACAGGGTCTCGAGGAACACTGACACCTTTGGCATCAAACTCGCAGAAGACGGAGATATGAGAACTTCCTCGGTTAAAGTGACTGAGGAAGTGGCGTGCACAAGAATAAGATGACGGATTACAACTTTATGAAGTGTTTTTCCTTGTCATTTCAGGTTAACAAGAGATGATTAACGAAATGGCCTCCTGTAAGGCTGTGGAAAAATAGCCAATTAATTATCAAACTTCAGGGTAAGCTGACTATGTCAAAAGGAATGAGTTGGAAAAAAAATGTATTCACTCATTTCGTAACTTAGCAGAGACAAATTTATTGTCCAGCTTTGCTTCGTTTGTTTTGCTTTACAGCTACAAGGCTAATGTGGCAAGGAAATAAGTAAGTTATTTCACCTAAGATCCTTACCTGCCAAGTGATCCTTATCTGTTAAGTAATCACATTTTAAAAGTAGGAAAAGGAGTAAAACCTTAGACACATGCAAAGACAAAATAATTGTACAGTATATTTATATAACTACGTGGATATGATATATGGACAAAAGTATTAGGACATCTACAGGGGCTTTTGTGACATCCCATTTCAAATCTTTAGGCATTGATATGGTCCCGCTTGGCAGCTATAACAGCTTCCACTCATCTGGGAAGTGCTTGATGATGAAGGATTGCATTCAGCTGCTCTGATTTGGAAACCCATGAAGCTCCTGGCACACAGTTTTTGTGCTGATGTTAATTCCAGTGGAGGTTTGTAACTGAGTCAGCAGTCGGTGACTGTAACTTTACCTGGCCTGACATTTAGTGGCTGCGTTGTTGTTGTTCATAAACATTCCCACTTTCCAATAGTACCACTCACATCATGGAATGGATCATGGAATATCTAAGAGGGAAGAAATTTCACATAGTGACTCATTGTGCTGGAGCTCTTTATAATGACCTGTTATTTCACAAATGTTTTTAAAAACAAGACTGCATGGCTAGGGGCTTGATTTGATTTTATACACCTGTGGCAATGAGACTGAATGAATCACCTGAATTTAGTGATTAAGAGGTATGTCCCAATACTTTTGTCCATATAGTGTAATTATATATTGTGTTATGGCAAACAAATTGCTTTGCATTTTTGCATTAATGTTTGTGTGTAGAGTGTTCAAAAACTGATTTTGTATCATAGCAGATAATCCATAACGGATAATTCATGAATTTACAAAATTACGTTCAGTGGTGCTATATCATCAGGATAACTTATAGCATTGTGGTGCAATTCTACCTTCTGTGTCTTATGAACAATACAAATTGAAAATTCAGATATATTTTTGTTGTGCCGTTCGACACATTTCTGTACCAAGACCTTCCAAAATGTGATCAGGAGGAAACATTGGGAGGACCCATTTTCCTTGGATGACCCAGATGATTTCTTTATGGAGCTTGAATCGTTTTCACTCAGTGCGCAGATGCAAATAACATACCTCAGCCATATAAACACATCTCCAGTGCACACATTCTTGCTCATATTTTGCTCATGCTTTTACAATGGAGCATTGTCTCAAAGCAACTTTACAATTTTATATTATCTCCTAATATCTACAGCCAGTCCCTAGAGAAAGCCTAGGGCGACAGTGGCAAGGAAAAACTCCCTAAGTGTTATGAGGAAGAAACCTTGGGAGGACCAAGACTCAAAAAGCGACCTGACCTCCTTGGGTGGCGTAGATGATAAATGTAAGAATGAAACTAATTTATCTAAACTAATAAACGATAACATAACAAAAGGAGGCTTGAACCCCTAAAGGGGTTCAAGACCCTAATTCTCACTTTCTGTAGGTTCCCTTTATATTCTGTTTATCACTCAGTTTTCTTATTAAGGTGTTACTGTCTGTCCAGTTCCCGTTACTTCACTGCTCTTTTTTAGTTCCCTCTTTACAGTCTTTTTTATTGTCAGTATTCTCTTCTTCCAGAACTCTTTTTTGCAGTCTTTGCTTCTCCTGTCAGTATCGGCAAAATACACAATTTAGACTTTTTTAGAGTATTACTTCAGGACAGACATCAACACCGTGAAATTTTCTTCTTTAGTTTTACACTGGTTAAAGAAGTTGAAAATGATTAGAGATCTAGCTTTAAAACTCTCTAGAATCATGAAAGCATAGACATTCAGGTGCCCACTTTTTAAACTTAAAATTTGAGCAGTGTCAAAAACATCTTTTAATGTATTTTTTTACAACCCAGATGAAACTCACATGGCTCTTTCAGAGGTTCATTCAAATCCGACCTGCAGAATCATTTGCTACAAAAGCCTGTTTTATTTTTTAATCTTGAGAAGACCTTATGCCACTTTACATTAGTTGCGTGTCATAAGGTTCCACTCATTGGGTGCATAATAAAGAAAAACAGAAAATAAAGTATTTATGTAGTGTTTTTATTGTTTATTGTATTACTTTTGTGTTACAGCTGTGTTGCCTTTTACTATGACGACTTCTGCTGAATTCAGAGTTATCTAATATTTCTGTAATAAAGTCATATATGCAAAGAAATGTCTTGAGAGTAAAGTTGCGTAATCCAAAAGAATTATGGAAAAAGTGGAAATACATTACATAACTCAGTAAATGTTTAAATGCCAGCTCAGTCTCAGTCAGGGTCCTCGAGCAAGATCTTTAACATTCAACAGTCCTGCCTAATTGTAAGGTGCTTTGTTTAAGGACATCTACTAAATTCTGTCAATGTAACGATGCAGCCATCCAGGTCAAGACCTTATTTCATTGATAGATGGATAATGGATGGGTGGATGGAGTATTTAATTTATCCCCAAAAAGGAATTCCCGTGTTCTCACTATTTTGGCCTCTCTCCAAGTTAATCATTGACCTTCAAAAGGCTTTAAACTTCAAAACGTCCATTTGCTTAATAATCAAACTATAAGTGAGTTAGTTTCATGTTGATTAGGCAATTATTAATTAAATTACACTGAACATGACAATAACAGAAACTTAAAAAGAATATTATAGGCAGTTTTGATAAACAACCAAGAGTGTTCTTGCTAATAACATCAGTGTTAATATCAACATTAAGACTAAATAGCATCTTTAGCATAACAAACTGGTCTAAATACTGCTTTTGACTGGTTCTAATTATATTGATGTCCTAGAGACAAGGTCTATTTGTACAGCGATGGATAACTATGAACAAAAACAAAAATTTTTTTTAGAATAATTATCCATTATACAGTTCGACATAAAATAGGTATACCAAAAGTATTAAATCAAAAATGAAATAATTTCTACCACAAGCAGTATTGTACACAAAAGCAGAAACTCACATACTTACAAAGTGGGATGAGGTAGATAAAAGATACCAACGTGATACAAAAATATTTAGACAAAAAATACAAGGTCACTGTGATAGAATAATGAATACATGGCAAATAAAAATAAGAATCGCAATAGGAAGTAAACATTAAGAACACAACAGAAAATAAAAGAACAAAATTAAGATTAATAACAAAAAACTAAGCTAAAATTAAGCTTAAGATAATTTGCCAGTAGATTTAAACAAGTAGCGATGTGCAAAATGAATATAACAGAGGAGTCTCCTGTCCTGGCACAGAAGTGAGTCATAATGTATTGCTGCTGCAGCTGGCAGGAATGAGTTCCAGTGACGGCCCTTATTGCAGCCTCTGACTGAACACACACCAATGCCTGTCTATTAAGTCGTGAAAGGGGTTTGATGTATTGTCTGTTATTTTATTGCAACATCCTCTCCACAACCATCTCTAGGTGCTCCAGAGTAGTACCCAGCACAGCGCCAGTCTCTCTTTAACAGAGTCGCTGATTCTGATGCTGCTGACCTAATAGATGAGAAATTAATAATGTGCTGCTTGGGTCTTGGGTTTGATCCCATCTCTGATGTTTCAAAAGCAACATGACACTAACTGCACTGCAGGTTGGTGCACATATTTTAATACATTACTCCTTCCTTTCTTTCAATGAGCAGACCATATTTGCATGCTACACAATGACTGATTGCTACAAACGCTGCCTGTTTATTAGAACGTCGTGTGGCCTGATTTGCAGTATTACAATGTGATTTAGAAAATCTGGTTGTTTGTTTGTAAAACACCAGATATCAGACTAAGCAATTTAAGATCCCTTGAATGAGATATTGTTTAGAGCAAACCTGTAGATAGATGATTTAGAAGTAATAAAGCATAGAGGTAGTGTTAGGAAGGTGAGAAAATACAATTACAAATACAAAAGGTGCTAAATCATTATGCTTCTACCCTGCTGATTTGATAATAGTGAATAAAATAGAAATGTATACACAGTGTGAATGTACAAACTGTCCTATTTACAGTACAGTTTGTAAATGAATAATGAATAAACTGCTATATGTACACAGTATGGACGTGAGTGAATAAATTAATCAATAGCTACACACTCACTTATCACTTTAATAGGTACACCTTCTTGTTTCTACATTCATCCATTTTATCAGTTCCACTTTTATAATTACAGACTGTAGTCCATCTGTTTCTCTACATCCTTTGCTCGTCCCCTTTACTCTGTTCTCTAATGGTCAGGACCCCCACAGATCAGGTACTGTTTGGGTGGTGGATCATTCTCAGCACTGCACTGACACTGATGTGGTGGTGGTGTGCTAGTGTGTGTTGTGCTTAGTTTGAGCTGGTATGAAGAAATCCAACAGCTCTGGCGAAAAAGCTTTTCTTCAGTCTGGCTGTACAAGTGTACAGGGTTTCCCAGAAGGGTAAGAGGTGTTGCCAGGTTGGGTTCACAGAAAAGTTCATGGATTTTCAGGTGGAGTGGGTTTTGCAGAATTTTTCCAATATTGGAAGCTGTGATCTGGTGAATTGCTGGGCTGTTTTGATGGTGCTTTGGAGATGGGTCTCTAAGTTGCAGCTTGAGTACCACACCATTAGGCAGTGTGTAATCATGGACTCCATGGTGCATTGTAAAAAGTTAATGAGAAGCTGTTGTGGGAGCTGTGCTTTTTAAGTCATTTCTAGCCATCATAGTACCGATGATGGACGATGATAAATAGTTACTGATGTGGACTCGAAGCAATTTGAAGCTATCAACTTTCTCTCCACTGTCTGTTTGTTGGTTGTCTTGGGGTTCCTATCTCTTGGCTGATTCATTACTGTCAGAGATCACTCCTATGATGGTTCTGTTGCCTGCAAACTTTATGATGACGTTCAACTTGTAGGTCCTGTTGTGTTCCAGTGTTACTGTGGAGAAGCTTGCCCAGATGACCTGTTAGTGGTATGTTTGAAAAAAACGTCCAGAATCCAGTTACACACACATGCATTGAGTCAACGGGCTATGTGATTTAGCTGCAAGATTGCTGGGGGATTACATTATGGTTAAACCTATAATCGATGAAAAGCATTCAGACCCAAGTGTCATACTGTTCAAGGTGTGACAGGGCAGCATGTAGGGGCAGTTAGGTAGCATCTGCTTGACCTGTAGGCAAACTGCTGCTTCTTCTGTGAGCCAGGACTGCTCGTTCGAACCACTCCATGAATATCAGGGTCTGAGCCACTGTGGAGTATTCATTATGATTTTTCAACAGTGGTTTTAGTTTGGAAAAGAAACCACTAATGAATACTAGCAGCTTGTTAATGCCATGCTTGAACTTGCAGAAAACGTGTGTGGAAATTTCTTCCATCATACTCACCAAACAAGCATACAAAACACAACATATGATGGGTGTTTTTTTTTTTTATATTAGGCTTACTCGGACTGTTTTCGTTAAATGTATGGACAAACTCTCACTGTTTTTTTAAACAAAACAATACTAATGTTTTAACTTTCAGAAATCAATATTTCAATCACAGCTTTCATGCGTCTTGTACTTTTGATCAGTAACTAAGATTTGGTTCAGGTCATCACCTAATCAGTACATCATTAAGTGTATGTGCTGGAATTCATCAGATACTGGAATGGGATTGCTTTCTTACACGTAGATATATTGATTTTTAAGAGAATTAGTTTTTTCCAGTGTTGTATGCTTACACGTTAGTACTGCAGATGCTGTAGTGGTCCTAAAAAAAACCCCCAAAAAACAAAAGAAAACAACTGTATGAAATGGATTTAAAAAAAAAGTTTTAATTTGTTTTCAGAGCAGAAACGCTGTAATGAGAGGCAGCAGAGAGACACAATTAGAGAATCAAGACAAAACCAGAACAACAATCATGAGTAGTGTGACACCGTGAGTCATAAATATATGAAATAATTCATATTATTATTATTATTATTATTATTATTATGCAAAACATGTGGATTTATTGCATTAAGGTCTTCCTCACCTGCATTTGGTCCATTTCTTCATTGGGACCATTATATCTCAAAGTTGGGTTTACACTGTACAATTCTGACAACTTTTTGGATTGCGGTTAAATGGTTGTGCTAATTGGAAACCCTGCCACAGAATTTAATGGTGTTGTGCCTGTCAAATGTGTTGGACGAAGCTGAAGGATACAGCTAGGCTTGGGTAACGATTCCATTTCAATCAATTCCAAATTTCAAATTTGCAATTCTGATTTCAACTCCAAACTGGTGAAAAAATGTGCCAAATGTTTAAAGAATATAAATTTATTTCAGCATCAAAAGTAATTTTTTCATTAGGCTTGTTTCTTCCCATTTAAGAATTGCTTAATGTGGTCTAGAGCAGTGAGCTAGGAACACCAAACCTCTCTCAGTCACTACTGCTCATAAGTAATCTCTGCTGCTGAAATGATGAACATGTGGTCCAAACGGAAAGTAATAATTTTTACGTTAAGCTTTTTACTTATAATAAGTTTAAATGCGAAGAAAGCTTAGTGTAAAAATTATTACTTTCCCTCTGAACCACATGTTCATCATTTCAGCAGTAGAGATTACTTATGACCAGCAGTAATTGAGAGAACTTTGCTTTTCGTAGGTCATTGTTTTAGTACATTAAGCCATGTTAAGCGTTCTAGATTCTCCTGGCTAATGCAGCATTTGGGCTAAAAGAATGCACCCAACCCTAGACATCACACTGAATTTCTGAGTTAACTAAGCATGCACTTAGAGCAATGGCACAGTTTGACATTCAGATCAGAAGTCTGAAGTAGCCTGCTGTAACAAAACAAACAAACAAAAACAAATTGCATACCAGTAGGTGTGACAAAAAAGTGCTTCATAAGTCATCAAATAATGTGTGGTAGCAAAACCTCAGCAAAACTGTGTGAGAATTATAAAATGCCAAGCCTAGCCCTCGTTCCATAGATACAACGTGAAGGTTTCAAACATAAAATGTCACTAAAAAGAACAGAAGTTTTTAAAAAAGCATTCATTTAAAAAATATATATAAAACCCCCTGAATTTTCAACTATACTGTACAAGTCTATGAAAGTACAGTAAAGATAATGGAAAAATAGCTCCAAGCAGAAGTGCAATGCACACACGAGCAACACACAGGCACACTCACGCACAATTATGTCCTGATTCTGGCATTTAGTGCCATATCTCTAACTCTGAGTGTCCAAAACAGGCTGCTGTAAACATTTAAAAAACTCAACATGAAACAATCAAACGGTCTTAACTTCCAAGTTTGGTCTGATCCAGATACTGAGTGACCTGAGCTGGAACAAGACCTTTTGGTTTGTGATCACTGTGATCACTGTACTCACAACACACTCAGTGTGACTGTTTTTTCTATTCTGCTAGCCAAAAAATGATAGATGTCTAGTCATTGAGAAATTGAGCTACACTATTCCGTGCAGTAGATAAGTCAGGAGTAGGATGGACAACCTGGCATCTGCAAATCCATTTCCTTAGGTATCCTGACCTCCAAACTGCACCCATTTCAGATAATCATGGTCTTCTGGGGCACTATAAAACACGTAGTAAAAAGTTTGGCTCATGAAGCAGTATAACCCTACACTCTTATTTTTTCCTTCTCAGAAAGGTTTTCGCCTCCTTCTGAAGCTGTTTCACATCCTCTGCCCCACTGTCCTCTGACTCCGGCACATAGTCGGAGTCTTCATCCACCTCCTCTTCCTCACTCTCGTCATTAATGAAGCTGTCCTCATATCGATCTTCATCATCATCGTCGTCGTCATCGGCACGGGATGTGGGCTTCTTCATCGGAGCTGAGCGAGAGAATATGATAAGTACTAAGTACAACTACTGCTGTATGAAATGGACTTAGAAGCTTAAAGTACTTCAATTAAAGGATATGTTCCTCTCGTAGTTGATGTGTGTGAGAGGAACATAACCTTTAATTGAAGTACTTTAAGCTACTTAAAACTCAGTAGTTGATATGAGATTAACCTGCTGAAGTAGACAGTCTTCTTGAAATGAGCACATGGTAGTACATGTGAGAAACGGGATACATGAGGCTTGCTAACATGATAGAAAGGTGACTCAAATACTAAATAACTAAAAAAAAACCTAAATAATGATTGGATTTCAAACAGGTATTGTCAACAACTGATCTGGTACAAAAACAGTATCCAAAAACAGGTCTATTTTGTCAACAAATGCATGAGAAAATTATGTTTACAAACAATGTTCCTCAAAGAAATACTAGAAGGAATTTGCATATTTCAGTTCTGTCCTTGTTTGGCTTGTTTTGCATTGTCTTACAAAATGCATGGACGTCCCTGGAAAAGATGTCCTGAAGGCAGTTTTTGTTGCTCTACAATTTCTAATGTACTTTTCTGCATTAATGCTGACATCACAGAAGTGTAAATTAATTTTGACACGGACACCCCATACCAGGACAGAGCCTGGCTTTTGGACTCGTTCCTGATAACAGGCTGGATGGTCCTTTTCATCTTTGTTATGGAGCACACAGCGTCCATTTCTTCCAAACAAGATCTGTTATACTGATCAGTCTGAGCACAATCCCCGTTTCCACTGTGTAATGGTCCATCCCAGATGTCTCCGAGCCCAGAGAAGTCAATGCCACTACTGGACATGGTTAATGTAAGGCCTCTTTTTTGCACTGTAAGGCTTTAAGTGGGATTTGTGAATGAAACTCCATAATTATAGCACTTGAGAAAGGTTTGACAAAGTAATCCCTTGCCCATGTGGTTCTATCAGCTATTGATGAATGATGGTTCTTGATGAGGGATCGGAGATCACAGGTGTTCATTTTAGGTTTGTGCCCTTGGCCTTTAGACACCGAAATTCCTCCAGATTCCTTGAATTATTTATTGAGATTATGCACTGTAGAGGAAGAAATATGCAAATCCCTTCCAATCTTTCTTTAAGAAACATTGTCTTTAAACCTGTGGTAGCCTAGCGGTTAAGGTACTGGACTATGGACCAGAAGGTCCAGGGTTCAAATCCCACCTCTGCCAAGTTGCCACTGTTGGATCCTTGAGCAAGACCCTTAACCCACAATTGCTTGGATTGTAAGATTGTATCAATTGTAAGTCGCTCTGGATAAGGGTGTCTGCTAAATGTTAACCTTCCAGTAATTTGTTGACAAACTGAAGATCCTCTGCCCATCTTTACTCCTTAAACACTTTCGTGGGTACTGCTTTTGTACCAAATATTGATTGCAATCACCTGTTTGAAATCTCATCATTACTTAGTTTTTTTTTTTTTTATCTCATTACTAGCCCTAAATTGTCCTCATCCCAACTTTTTTTGGAAAGTGCTGCAGGCCTGAAATGCAGGAATGGATGTTTATCAAGAAATGAAATGGAGTTGAACAGATAAAAAACATGAACTATCTTGGGTTCCTACTGTCTGAAATGAAATGAAAGTCGAGGTAAACTTAAGAAACATTGCAGGTTTCCATATCGTCCCAACTCTTTCTGACTTGGGGTTGTAAACTGGGTATTAAGGGACACACTAACCTGGAGGTTTAGTGTGCTTGTACTCTTTTTTGTGTAGAGGATTCTTCCTGTGGATGACATAAAACACAAAAACACACAAAAAAAATCATTAAGGTATATTCGGAACAGGAGAATCATAGCTAACAACCTTCAAGGACTTTTCTTAAAGTTGTTCTTGAACTGGGTGGACCACTGATTAGTGCCGTCGCCTCACAGCTCGAGAAATCTCTGGTCAAATTCCCAACCCAGAGTTTGCATGTTCTCTCGGGGTCTATGTGGGCTTCCTTTGGATACTCACATTCCAAAGACATGCACTAGATCAAAATGTGTCCAAATGTGAGTGAGTGTGTATGTGCATTTGTCCTGCCAAGGAATGCCACCCTGTTCAGGGTTGTATTCCACCTTGTGCCCTGTGATTGTGATTAAGTGAGCATGAAAATGAATGAATGATTGTTCTTGAACTCCAAAAACATGAGGAGTTACTTTAAATCCAATAACAACACGGTTTTAAATTTGATCGGAATTTAAAGGAACGATTATCCACTTGCCCAAATTATAGGTGATCAGCCAAGGCGCATTTAGTGTCTGGCATCTGCCTGGAGCTAAACAATTCATGTGGCTAACAGTCATGGAAGTTTGTGTCACCCAGAACCTTTTCTGTAAACACAAGTCACAATCTGCACCAACGTAATGTGAAACAGACTTGCTCATAGGGACTAGAACAAGCGTGAAATAACATGATCTATAAAAATCACATCACATAACACATCACATGGCTAAAGAAATCAAAGTAAACAAACCAAAAAAAGCAGTAGCAACAGACTGCAGTACTTTCTCCCCACAGCACATTGTTTAAAATGACATCACACAAGCATCAGACCAAGATGCATGGTATAAACTACTTCTTATGCACTCAGCGATCACTTTGAGGTACACCTCCTTGTTTCTAGACTTACTGTTATGACAGCCTGTAGCCCATCTGTTTCTCTGTATACTTTGTTCGTCCCCTTTACTCTGTTCTCTAATGGTCAGGACCCCCACAGGACCAGCACAGATCAGGTACTATTTGGGTGGAGGCTCATTCTCAGCACTGCAGTGACACTGATGTGGTGGTGGTATGACTGGATCAGATACAGCAGTGCTGCTGGAGTTTAACACTGTGTTCACTCACTGTGCACTCTTAGATACACTACCATATTGCTCCATCTTGTAGATGTAGAGTCAGAGGCAGTAGATCATCCGTCGTTTCACAGTTTGTGTCAGTCATCCTCTAATCCTTTATCAGGGCTCACAGGATGCTGGTGGCTGGACATTTTTGGTTGGTGGACTATTTTTCAGGCCAGCAGTGACACTGAGGTGTTTAAAAACTCCAGGAGCACTGCTGTGTGATCCATTCGTACTAGCTCCACACATTAACACACCACCACCACATCAGTGGCAGTGCAGTGCTGAGAATGATCCACCACCCAAATAGGACCTGATCTATGCTGGTCCTGTGGTGGGTCTTGATCATTAGAGAACAGAGCAAAGGGGACGAACAAAGTATGTAGAGAAACAGATGGACGACAGCCTGTAATTGAACTACAAAGTGCTTCTACATGGTAAGTGTAGAAACAAGGAGGTATATAACAAACTGACTGTACAGTGTATATGATAGCCATTACAGAAACCTTTTCATGGTTATCCCAGCTTAAACCAGTTATTCTGTTCAATAGTTTCTCAAAAGCTTTATCTGCTCAAAATTACTTTTCCATTGGGTAGCAAGGCATGTACTGCACAGCACTTTTTTATTTATATTATTCCAATACTCAGGTCAAAATGACCAAAATGAAACAGCATACTCAGGGCCGTTCCGCACATTAGATTGTTAAGAAAGTGAAGACTGAAGAGGGCACACTGAATCTAATCAGGACACTGAAGATCCAGGTACCCATCTGCATAAGAGGATAAGAACATGTAATTTGAAAGACACATTAGTGTCTCATTTGCTGCTGCCTTATATACAAACCACATAACACAGAACAAACAACTGTAGCCTTAAGGGTAGAGTTTCAAAGGAAAAACCTGATTCGAAGCCAACGAAAAATGTTAAAATACGTAAAAGAACTAAGTGGATAAGAGGATAAGAGCAGAACCTTACTGGGCTCTCATGGATTAGCGTCACCATATCTCTGGGTAGAGCTACAGAAGGTGTAATAAAAACATTTCCCTCCATTTTTTCTCCATTAGAAAGCCAAAAAATTTGCAAAGTTTATATATTACTAGAGGATCTACAATAAATGTGAAGTTTGATGAACAGAACATTACACTTCTCACTCACTCACACGGGACACTTTAGAGATGCCAGTTGACCTAACGCAAGTCTTTGGAATATGGGAGGAAACAAAAGTACCTGGAGAACATGCAAACTCCACCCAGGCGGAGTCCAGGCTGGTAATAGAACTCTTGACACTGTGCAGAGTTCAATAAGCAAATACCTTATTGATTCCAAAGTTTTGAATGCCGAATGAGGTAAAGTACTGCAAACCTGTAGCAATCAGTGCCATATGGGCACTCTGGCCGATCGTCATCTTCATCATCCTCATTTCGCTCTTCCTCGTAGTCATCATCTCCTGGGTGACTACACTCCTGAAAATGGATTGGGTTCTTCCTGGAGAATGATTTAAAAAATATGATTACAAAATGCTGTTTGATAGAACTAAAAACAAAAGCAGCAAAATTACTGATGTATCTCGGAAAGCCTAAGCATTTTGCATCCTGTCAAAATTTTAATCATGACGTCTCAAAGTGTTTTAAGAAAATTTACTGAGTAGAACCATAAAATAAACAAGATTCTTGTGGAGCATCGTAGGTGGAGTTAATATGTGAGGTCCATTTCAATCAGGAGATGTTATAGGTCATGTGGAATTTTCCATGTCTAAACCAAGTGCTTTTGCTCTCTCAGCTATTGCAATACAAAATGTCAGCAGCATAATAAGTGCAACAAACACCAGGTTCTCTCTAGCTGAAAAACCATGGAACCAAAGTGATCAGAATAAATGTGTGTTAGAATTTTCTTTAACAAAAAAAGGGAATAAAAATGGACAAAGTCAACAGCATTACCTGATGACTGGAGGAAATGACCAACCTAAAATAAAACTGACTTATTAGAACATGGAATAACTTCCGGTTTGGGTGGCTTTTACAGATAGATTTCTGCATTAGTTTCTCATAAAGTGTGGCCTGATCTGGAATAAACATTCTGTCGAAGCTAACGACTCGTCTACTATGGATGTGTTATCTCACAGATTAATAATTCATGGTCTAGATTTAAAAATAACGTCTGGACTAATGAGTTCTCCAAATGCAGTTATTCCAGATAATCAGATGAGAAGTGTGTGGGTTGTAGAGGGAACCTGCACTTAAAAACAAAACAAACAAACAAAAAATCTGACCTTGCTGTTATATCAAAGTGAATGAAGCCCTGATCAAAGCAAATATCACAGGACCTCTGAATGAGAATTGCTGGAAAAGGTTATAAAAGCTTTTCTAATAAATCGGTATACGTTAATCAAGGCACAACAAAAACTGCCTACAAATGAAAGAATTTAATAAAAGAAAATCTGGGCTTGCGGTTATGTTCAAGTGAACCATGCCCTGAACAAAACTGAGAACTGCTGCAAAAGCCTGTAAAAGCATTTCTAATAAACTGGGATGTTCATCAAGGCACATTAAAACAAATTGCCTACAAATGAAAGAATTTAATGCTGTAGTTAATCTCTGTAGGAACAGCCGGCCAGCAAGAATCACCCATTATAAGCGAAAAACAGCAAAAATAAACATTTAAAAATGATGAGAAGATGAGAAGTGTGTGGGTTGTGCACACACACACACACACACACACACACACACACACACAAAAATGGTTACGTTCAAGTGAATCATGCCCTCATCAAAACTAATATTACAGGACCTCAGAATGAGAATTGCTGGAAAAATCTATAAAAGCATTTCTAATAAATCGGGATGTTCATGAAGGCACAATAAAATAAATGGTCTACAAATGTAATACTGTAGTTAATCTCTGTCAGAACAACTGGCCAGCCATTCCATCAGAGTAAGAGCAAAGGGTAGC
The DNA here is from genome assembly GCA_025084515.1 of Ancistrus triradiatus. Taxonomy (NCBI): domain Eukaryota; kingdom Metazoa; phylum Chordata; class Actinopteri; order Siluriformes; family Loricariidae; genus Ancistrus; species Ancistrus triradiatus. The sequence goes on along the minus strand of JAJAGP010000036.1, from coordinate 778,971 downwards.
AATAAAAGACCTGCAGAAATCTCTAGAACATGCCAGTCCCTTCATTTGAAAAAGGCCACAGTGATGTTCCTAAATGCTTCTGGAACGAATGTTCTTTAACCAGATCAGCAAAACTCAGAAGGCTGTGTTGTAATGCCAAGTCTCTTAACGATCCCTTAATAGAAGCTGGACGATGCAGCAAGACAAGTCAGCAGCAAGAGGTCCAGATCTTAGCCCTTAGGTTGTGATTTAACCTGAGGATGATTGTTCATGCAAAAATATCAGAACTGATTCTCATTCCTAGACACACCAGCAGCTACAGCAATGTTTTGCTAATAAAGGAGCTACTATTGGGACTGTGGTAGCCTAGTGGTTAAGGTACTGGACTATGGACCAAAAGGTCCAGGGTTCAAATCCCACCTCTGCCAAGCTGCCACTGTTGGGTCCGTGAGCCAGTTAACCCACAGTTGCTTGGATTGTAAGACTGTACCAATTGTAAGTCGCTCTGGATGAGGGCGTCTGCTAAATGCTGTAAATGTACTATTAGTTGAGGTACACAAACCTTTCCAAATTGGATGTTTAATGATCGATGTTTCCATTTAAATCATAACAAGCAGAATGTGGCTGTTAGTATGACTTAGGTGAAGATAAGACCACATATTAAATAAGAAAATAATGTAATAAGACATCCAAGACATTCTTGCAACTCTACAAACATATCTTTCCTTCTGTTTTTGGCTTGGTAAGTACCTGTAACAGGAGGTGCCGTAGGGACACGGATTTCGGTGCTGACTTTTGGCCTTGGCGTTACTTGAGATGACTTGAGCCGACCCTGCAACCTCCTCCAGCTGCTGCACATCCTGAGAGGACTGCTTCTTCACTTGTGAGTTTCCAGAGCTTTCCGGCACCGAGCTTGAGGATCCTGTTCTGGACCTCGAAGTGCCCACTGCTCCCTCACTTGCTCTCGCTTTGCCCTCTTCTTCCTTCCTCTCCTCCACACTGACCTCTTCCACCTTAGATGTTTTGTCTTCACTTGGTTTTTGTACTGGAGCCTGGTCCTGCCCAAAAAACCATCATCACATACAGATATTTGCCATTTCATGTCCGCATTAGGCTCTGTGAAACAAGACACTGACCGAAATGGAGGTTGACCAGACCTTACCTCACATAATAGGTTAGATATTTGCACAAAGTGGTTTTTTAAACAATAATATTAATTCAAAATCAATATGAAAACATTTAATAGAGTGATGTACTGGACAATATAGCAATGCTCATCTTTGTATCTTTCATAAAACTTGAATGATACCATGTTTCTGTCTGCATTTCAATTCTGCAATTCTCTTTTCTGTCAGCGGGCATTGCAAGGCTTCGCTTGTACTAGTTTTCTGTCATTCAGATGTGAATTAGATGTGTTAATTCGTTCCAGAAGGCTTGTCGAGAACCGCAAACGACGAGTACAGAGCACATTTTTCCCATAAGGAATAATGTAAATTGGATTAATCTGTTCCAGACCCCCAGAAAATCCACCATGTATAAGGTATTTTATCCAATAATGGAGCTAGACTGTACAGGTGCTCCTGTTAAAACACTTGCATTAACCTACAGGCGGTCAAAATCATTAAAACAAAGCTTATTTTATAACAAAGTGTTGAAAATTGTCATGTAACTTAGTGAGCAATGGATTGAAAGTGAAAAGCAAAACACTTACTCTATTGGTGAACTGATAAGCTACCTGCAGCCTGTGTTCTACGGCATTCAATTCCTGTTTTGCTTTCAGTTGGCCCTTATAAACTTCCTAGAGCCCATGGAGACATGGAGAATACAGTACTGTAAATGTAAAAAATAAAAACACGATAAACAGCACAGATCTTCGCTGAGAAAGGCTATTGAACCTGAATCACTGAATCGTGAATCGAGTTTCGGCTGAAACGAGTCGGCGGCTAGACTCATACAAGTTTAAGCAAGTGCGCCGAGTACTGAGCAAACGACGAAAACAGAGACAAATTTTCTAGTCAAAATGCGCCAAGAACCGAAAGAACCGAAGTGGTTGAGAACAAAGGTAACACTGCAGATTTATGAGACAGATTTGTATTTCCTACTATAGTTCCTACGACTTTGGCTGTGAAAGCAAACGGATGTTAAATGGAGGGAAGTTAAACAGCGCATGCTTGTATAATCATCATGTGGAACACACTGGACAACAAAGACTTTGCGTCCTGAACACTTTGGGGGATTTGGGCTGCTGATTATGAAATTCACCTGAAAATGTTCCCAGCATGTAAATACTTTTAAGATTTCCCATCATATTTAAGTACCAGTATACTGCCTGCAAATTTGTTTTGATTAATCCAAGCATGACTGGCAGTGCACTCAGTGTAGGTGCTATGTAAATGCTGTCTTAGGCATGCTTAGACATTCATTTGGACGCATGTTGACACACACGGGCCGTTTCTCAATATGCGTACTTGTCTGTACTTGTGTTCTCGTGTACTTGTGAAACGTCATCAGTGGCAGCCCAAGTACTGTTCCATTTCCAAGTTCGCATCTAACCAAGTACGCTCCAAATCCCCGGATGTGTTCTCGATCCGCCCATATTACCGAGGATGCATCGAAGCAGATTGTGACGTACTTGAACAGCGAAATGTCCCACAATGCATTGCCAGTCGGTAAGCCGGATGAGAGAAATCCAAATGGATGATAATTTCTAAAGTAATACTGTAGTGTGGTCCACAAAATGAAGTTATAAGAGTTTTTTCGGCGGAATGTAGTTGTTTTAAAATTCACTATGCGGTCAGTTTATCAAGATAAAGCTTACATAAAAAAATGCTCAGACGATTTCGGAGATGTGACGGGAAGCTATTAACGTATTTATTATGCATTATATGTGTTATTTGTTCAGCCTGTATTCTAAATATGTACTGTCTGATATAAATTGAAGTTCATAATTAAATTCCCTTTTAAAATCAGACTTGTTTGGTGCTGGCGTATGTTTGGGAAGGTTTCTATTTTATGCTTATATGAAATCGGTCCGTTGTTACACGTAGATTAAACTGTTTAATGGAAAGTACAAGATCTGAGCACTTCTTCCACCACTGACAGGCTTTATACAACATGTTTTATCTATGTGTAAAAAGTTAACCGTGTTGTCTCCATAGCCAAGTACACTGCTGTTCCAATTGTAGAATAACTGAACTGCGTTCTCCCGTCCTCGGGAGTATGTACTCGCGAGTCGAACTTCCTAGTACAGACTTAGGAAGTACGCGAGTCCGTACTTCGCATACTTGGTATTGAGAAACGGCCATGGTTTTCAGGCAATAGCATAGTGAGAACACTTAATAGGATTTCCTGTCTTCAGGAAGATTTAGTACAGCATAAATGCCCTGTGATATGTTCTGTTTCATCTGTGAAGAGCGCATAACTAATGCTCAAAGATGCACTGTGAGTGCTACTTTGGATGTAAAACTGGTGACAAAGACGAACTCTGGACTCCTCACCTTTGTTGTGCAACACATGCCATCAACCTGAGAGCTTTGTTCAGAGGTACTTGCAAGTAAATGCCATTTACAGCCCCGGTGATATGGCAAGAACAGCTGACTTGACAGAATGCTACTCCTGTCTGACCGATGCATCTGGCTTCTCTACTGAAAGTTCGAAGTCGATTGAATACACCAATCTGAGTGTAGCTATGAGACCAGTGCTGACAACAATTTGCCAGTAAAGCCACCAGAGACATGGAAAATAGATGAGGCAGATGAAAATAACAACGCATGAACCAGATGTGGAAAGATGACACTGATCCAGATGTTGAACACGCCATTTCTGGTTATCCTCATCTGATAACACAGCAAAAGCTAATCTGATCAGAGACATAGGCCGTTTCTCAATACCAAGTACGCGAACTTCGGCTTGCGTACTTTCCAAGTCTGTACTAGGAAGTTCGACTTGCGAGTACATACTCCAGAGGACGGGAGAACGCAGTTCGGATATTCTACATTTGGAACAGCAGTGTACTTGGCTATGGAGACAACACGGTTTACTTTCTACACATAGATAAAACATGTATAAAGCCTTCGTGTCAATGGTGGATGGAAGAAGGCTCAGTTTCCATTAAACAGTGTCTTCTACGTGTAACACGGACCGATCGCATTTAAAGCATAAAATAGAACCCTTCCAAACATTTAAGCAGCACCAAAAAAACAAGTTGATTTTTAGAAGGGAATTTAATTATGAACTTCAATGTATATCAGAACAGTTCATTATTTAGAATACAGGCGAACAAATAAACACAGAAATTGCATTAATAAATACGTAATAGCTTCCCGTCCACCATTCTCCAAATCTTGGCTTTTTTTATGTAAGCTTTATTCTTGATAAACACTGGCCGCATAGTTGATTGGAATTTTAAAACAAATACTTCTCGCCTTAAAAAACCTCTTTAGAACTTCATTTGTGACCAACAAAAACAATATTTTACTTAGAAATTATAATCCAGTAGGGGTTCTCTCATCCGGGCATTAACGAGCTGGCAATGAATCTGTGGGACATTCCGCGTGTTAAAGTAAGCACAAGTCTGCATCGATTGCTCTCCCGGTATATGGGCGGCGGATCGAGAACACATCCGGGGATTTGGAGCGTACTTGGTTAGATGCGAACTTGGAAATGGAACAGTACTTGGGCTGTCACTGATGACGTTTCACAAGTACACGAGAACACAAGTACAGAGAAGTATGCATATTGAGAAACGGCCACAGATTTGTCAAAAGCTACAGTTCAAAATTTGATAGAGGGGATCAAGATAGAAAGGATGGGGTTTGCTGTCACTAGGTACAAAATTTCTATCTTCCAGAACTGTCAAGAACATTTGGCAGATGCTTTCACACAGGTTGATAACCTGTTTCTGCACTAACATTGCTGGTTGTTCATGGCTTGGGGTAATGCGCATGATCCGCACAAAATGGTTTGCAAACTCCTTGTCAACCCAACAAATATTTCCATAAATAACTCACACTGAAGAAACATTTTGTGAAAGAAATGAACAAAGAAGGTGATGGATTAGTGCTAGTGGGGCCATAGCATGGAAGGTATTTAAGCTTGTTGTTGAGAATGTTCTTGGTAACTACACTGAGCTGACTGAGAACATGCATAAAGCTGTATTGAAAATTCATTTTCATTCACACGTGGATTCTTCCCTGTTGATCTTGGAGCAGTCAGTGACGGATATGGTTGAAAAGCCTCACAAGGACACCGTGACCATAGAAAAGTGGTATCAATTAGGACTCCAACTATTGTTGGACACCAACACACGAGGCACCACATGCTGAGTGCAAATGAAAATCAGCTGCAAAACATTTTAAGCTCAGCTGAATACAGTTTGCCAGCATGGTTATGCGATTAAACAAGTCGTTTATGTGCATGTTTCTCCAAAATCCTACATGATACAGCAAATTTGAAAATGTTTTTGTGTTCAGCTTGAGGTTGTTCTGTGATCATAATTTTTTTTTTCCAGGAAGCAAAAGTGTTGTCCAGTGATATCAATCAAAGCAATGTTTGCACATGTGTCATCACCACAGGATCATGATTTCAACATTGTCCATAAACTCACAGGAAAAAAGGAAAAAGTTGCCATAAAATGGTTGTGTTTCACAAGTTCTTTAATCAAAGCTATTTTTCAAATGAGGCCCCAATTTGCTTTGTCTTTCAAGTGATTTCAGAGGCAACGAATGCTGGTTATGCGTAACCAACAAAGTCTGACCAGATGGATTTCACAAAGCCTTCAAGAATAATACATCAAATAATACGGAACAATTCAAACCAAACAGTTAAGCAAGAAAGAGCTTTGAATTCAGGCTCCCAAAAACTTCTAAACCCCAAATGTTCTGTTATGACGCCTCAGCTTGGCTGCAAATGGGTTTTGGTTATTTACGGTTGTGAAAGCACCAGCCTGGACAAGTTTTAATAAAGCTTCTAGAGCTGGTAATGCTGTTCTTTGGTTATTTCTTCTCCGGTTGATATCAAAGTATTACTTTGACTCATAGCTCTGTCATACTGCATTCACATGCAGGCAAACACAGACATCTTGCTAGAACATATGCAGTATTTTAATACCTACACCAACTCCCGCTTCCCAATTAAAAAAAAGTCCATCTAAGAAATCAAATTCCAAGCCAAGTGTGTAAATCTTTTCCTTATGCCAGGGGTGTCCAAAGTCTGGCCCTAGGGCCAAATGTGCCCTGTGGACAAATCTTAATTAAGGACACATTATTAGCGGATCGCCGGCACATTGCAATTTTTCCTGTCACCTGACAGTAGCAGCATTATGTAAACTTAAACCAGAACCACTGACAACTTGCGTGTCACAACTATACAGCTGCCAAACCAGATCGAACCCATATAATGCAGTCGAGGGCGTAACACCACCCCTCATATTTAGTTTCTAGTTGTGATGCATGATATATCGATGGCCAATATATGATTTGCCGATATATGACTTTTTTTTTTCCCCAGGTATTGTGATTGGTCTGATGTCAGGATTTTATATATGATCATTTCTTTGGTTTCCTTTTGGCTGTTATTCATCAAGCAAAATATCTGATGTTGCTGATTGTATAGTTATGTATGCAGTTATATTCTTTCTTGGGTCTTCTTAAGTTTTCTCATATTACACTTAATTATTCTTGTTGTTGCCTGTACCAATTCAAGTCTAAAAAAAAAAAGCTTCTTACCTTTTTAAATGGTTAGAAAATAAAAGCGTGTAACATCATTTTTACAACTTGTTTTCAGTAATCTTCATGTCTGATTTACCTGTTGTTTTTCTGTGTAAAATGAATTATTGATCCGGTTTTAATGGCAGTTCATATATGGATTATAAAATTACTTTTTGTAAATACTGAAAGTTTAAATTATCCGTTTGTAATATCGGTCACAAAAATGTGCTAATAATCAGCTATCATATCTGCCCAAGAAATTCAATATTGGTGCGTCGCTAGTTTCTAGTGGATTGTCTTGTAAGTTGTAACATCTGGATTTTATTTTAACACTAGGACTATTTGTACATTTTTTTGTATTTAGTTGGTTATGTGAGTAAGAAATTACTCAAGAAAGACTTGCTTTGTATCAAGTTCCATAGGTCTGGTAATGCCTAGTGAGTAATAAAATATATTCTGCATTAGAAATATTACCAGAAGATATTTGACATGTAAAAAGTTCATCCAAAATGATCTGCATTAAGGCATTTCACTCGTTTGATATTCTGCACTTGTGCTAAAATGAAATTCAGTAGTTAAATTAATATTAATTGTTCTCCAAGTTTGTGTTTTTCATATTTTGAATACAAGGTTTTGAACAATTTCTGAATATTAATTTTGGAACAAGAGACTGGCCCCCTTTGATAAAGTTCTGGACACCCTTTTCTTATGCAGTAGTACACATGAGAAATTTAACTGCCTTTAGACGTCTAATCTGTGTTTAAAAGAATAGGATTTCTGTTCTTTTTCTCCCACAGTACAGGAAAAAGGTGCCAAAAATTTCAGTCAGTGGAACTCACCCATACACCACCGATTAGATTTGAAAAACATTGGGCGTATTGTCAGTATCTAATTTACAAAAGCTTCTGGAAACCTGGTTGCTCACATCAAATTCTCCCTAATCTTAAAAATGCGATATATTTCAACACAGTAAATATCTCATTGTTTAACTCATTTCCCATATATATTTAAATCCACCAGCACAGCCTGGATAAGTAATTACAAACACACAACTGCAGCTGTGTTCCCACGTCACGATATCCATAAATCCGCCACTGCAGGTTCATAACGTACCTGGCTGTCCTCCAAGTCACTTTCCAGCTTTCTTGCTCTCTTCCTGGGCATCGGTTCCACTTCACTGCACTCTTCCTCCTTCCACTTATCCTCGTACTCTTCCTCATCAGCTGACAATGACACCTCATGCCTGCTTCGTGCTCGCTTGGGTCCTGCTGTGCGTTTTGATGAAGCTGAGTTTCGGGCCGTCTGCTTTGGAGCCCGCTTAGGTGCTGCTGCTGCTGAGAAGGGAATAAAAACACAATGGCTTCAACCATGGTCCGAAACTTTCACCTGTCTTAACACTGAGAATACATTATACTGGCTTAAGTGTGGGCTCTTAAATATGCCATTTATGCAAATGACCAGGCATATGTTTTAGACATATTGGAAAAATGATAAAAATGTTCAGCATGTCCAAACTTTTGCACGAGACTGTAAATTTTGAAAAATAATCCATCTGTGGTACATCTGTTCTTTGACTCCTGAAGAAACTCTTTCTTTTATATTCCAATTCTCTGGCCAGTATGGGGTTGTAATAAAATTGCATAATATGTCAATTGTACTAAATAACAGACTTGGGTAGGGGGGATTAGGACTCCAGAAAATCCACACTGTATAAGGCATTATATGCATTAATGGACTTGTATTGTACAGGTGCCTTCTGATTTATGATGGGGATACATACCGACAAATTCATCATAAGGTATACATCAGGTAAATGTGTCATGAGTTTAATATAGTCTATACTATATAATAGTGAAGCCAATTACAGATTAACACAAATTTACCCACATTTGGAAAAAAAATATTTAATACAAAGCTTATTTTATAATAAAGTGTTGAAAAATCTCATGTAATTTATTGAGTAATGGACTGAGAGTGAAAAACAAAAGCAAAAGTTACTCAGGGTGCTAGCTGCTAATGCTAACTGCTCAGCCTGAAAGCTTTCGGTTGGATGTCATTTCCTTTCCAGAAAGTTTTCCTTTCAGTTGCCTGTCATTACTAACCATTTTAGGGCCCATGGGGACTTATTTGCACTAAGAATACAGTACTGTAGATGTAACAATAAAGAAAAACATGATAACCACAGCGGAGATGGTCACTGTCATGAATCTGAATCACTGTGTACTGAATTACGTTTCAGCTGAAATGCGTTGCAGGACTCATAAAAGTTTAAGCAGAGCACCGAGCAAATGATGAGAACTGAGACAAATTTTTCTAGCCAAAATGTGTCATGAACTGAATTAAAAAAGACACAAAGCCTGCCCCCAAAATGAGTTTATAGCATCAATAAATAACAAATAAATCCAGTAAGGAATATGGGTTGTTTAAATGCATATTTATTACCACTGCAGCCAAGGGTTTTAGCATTGAATTCAACAGGCCAGCTTTTGTGCCAACAAGAACTATGCAAATTTTAACCCAACCTTAAACTTCAAATTGTGTTACCATGAGTGAAATTAGCTTATTTATTTATGCAGGTTCAAATCAGTTTGTTTAGGTTGTATTCATTTTGCAATAATGCTAGTTTCTGTTTTAGCACATTTGTCCCTGCTGAAAAATAAAGACAAGACAAGATTACATTGGAAACTGGTCATAGCTGATTTCAGCCATGCTAAATCTGAATAGCCAGCTAAGTAGAGCATCAAATTTCAACAAAAGCATGCATGTGTGAATCAGGTCATTCTGGGAAAAGCTGTTTTAGCAAGGATGTTGGTGTTAGCCCACGGGTTAGCCTGTTTATGATGACATTAGCCAATTTAGCCGTGACAGTCTGTGTTTATTAAAATACTAGTTCGTGTTACAGTCTAATTACAATTCATTTTACTCTAATATTAGTACACATTAGTATTAGTAGGCCTGTTTACTATAATGCTAGTTTGCTTAGCACACTATTTACCACAATACAGTGGGGCAAAAAAGTATTTAGTCAGCCACTGATTGGTGGAAGTTATCCTACTTAAAAGATGAGAGAGGTCTGTAATTTTCATCATAGGTACACTTCAACTATGAGAGACAAAATGATAAAAAAAAATCCAGGAAATCACATTGTAGGATCTTTAAAGAATTTAATTGTAAATCACGGTGGAAAATAAGTATTTGGTCACCCACCAAACAAACAAGCATTTCTGGCTCTCACAGACCTGTAACAACTTCTTTAAGAAGCTCTTCTGTCCTCCACTCGTTACCTGTATTAATGGCACCTGTTTGACCTCATTATCTGTATAAAAGACACCTGTCCACAGCCTCAAACAGTCAGACTCCAAACTCAACTATGGCCAAGACCAAAGAGCTGTCGAAGGACACCAGGAAGAAAACTGTCATTGCCAACAAAGGTTATGTTACAAAGTACTGAGTTGAACTTCTGTTATTGACCAAATACTTATTTTCCACCATGATTTACAATTAAATTCTTAAAAAAATCCTACAATGTGATTTCCTAGATTTTTTTTCCTCATTTTGTCTCTCATAGTTGAAGTGTACCTATGATGAAAATTACAGACCTCTCTCATCTTTCTAAGTAGGAGAACTTGTGCAATCAGTGGCTGACTAAATACTTTTTTGCCCCACTGTACTAGATGATGAGTTTTTTTTTTTTACTATAAACTTTATTTACTATAAAGTCTGTGTCTTGGCCTGTTGCCTATAATGAAACCTGTTAAGCCTACAATGTTCATCATATTCATGGAAAGCAACCTGTGATGTTTACAGACTTGACTATTTATAACCACTGCAGCCAAAGGCTTTTAGCAGAGGTGTTTAAAAGCTCCAGCAGCACTGCTGTGTCTGATCCACTCGTACCAGTACAGCACACACCAACACCACATCGGTGTAATGGCAGTGCTGAGAATGTTCTGACCATTACAGAACAGAGTAAAGGGGACTAGCAAAGTATGTAGAAAAACAGATGGACTACAGTCTGTAATTGAAAAACTAAAGTGCTTCTATATGGTAAGTGGTACTGGTGGGCGGTCCGGCTGGGCTGGGCTTCGGTCCTCTTGATCTTGACTTGTGGATCCTCACCTTAGACTAAGGGCAGAGCTGGGGGTTCATATTCAAAGAGTTTTGTGGTGATCTGGGATGTTGGGTTGCTGTCGTCTTGCCTCCCAGGTGCGGTCACTCAGGTTTGTCGATTGCTGGGGAGGTGGGTTGCCAATGTCTCGCTGATGTCTCATTTGATCCTGCTGTGTTACCTTCTGGTTCTCCTCTTTCTAGCTATGCTGCCAGAGTCTCATGCTACACATGGCATCAGCCATTGGTAACAGACTCTGTGCTCTTAATCAATTTCTCTCCAAGGTTGTGTTCCTGTACCAGTTCCAGCCCCACACAGCCCCTTCACACCACTCAAGTTGTTTCCACCATCAGATCCGGCCACACCATGCCCGGACCTCACCGGAGGGCAGAAACTCTCTCCTTCCTCCGGTTGGCTTTGGACGAAGAGCTGCCAAGGTCGTTCCTGCCAAGGACTCAACATCTGGACTACATAATGTCGATACGCATATTTCTACGTTATTTTATTTGAACTATTGCTATAAGACTTATTTGATTAGATACATAGTTTCTCTCTTCCATTTTATCATCTACGCCACCCAAGGAGGTCGGGTCTGTTTTTGAGTCTTGGTCCTCCCAAGGTTTCTTCCTCATAACGTTTAGGGAGTTTCTCCTTTCCACTGTCACCCTAGGCTTGCTCAGTTTGGGGCTGTAAATATTAGAAGACAACCTAAAATTGTAAAGTTGCTTTGAGACAATGCTCCATTGTAAAAAGCACTATATAAATAAATCTGACTTGACTTCCTGGAACATGGAAGTGGTCATTATAAAGTGATTGGACAGTGTATAATACTTGCTGTTTGCACTTCTGCCCTATATGCAGGCTTGTTGCACTGGCAACCAAAAGAAATGTGATGGAAAGCACTAAGGGAAACCAGAATACAAACAAATTAGCTTTTATTTTAACAGCATAATTACCCTGATACAATCAAAGCCACCGATCCTGACCATGAACGGCCCCTCTCTCTTGCTCTCTCTCTCAGCACCAAGTCAAGCGTGGCCAATTTGCCTCCCTGACATCTGCTGCAAACAGCAGCTGACAGTTTACGAGCACGCTGCCCCTGGAACAGATCCACTAATAGATATGAGCTGTTGCTGGAGCGCCGTGTCATTGCTGTATGACACCTGCAGTGAACACAGCGTTCTGGATTTGATACCTTTTGTCGTTGATGGACTATGTGCTGCAGAAGACGAGGCCATCATCCAGGCAGGAAGAACTCTCTTCCTCTGAGGGGTGAGAGGACCAGGCATGTTGGTTGTACTCATAGCAGCATCAACCTGCACAAATATAGAGCAACCAAAAAAACCTCACAGGAATGATCTAACAATAATTCAAATGACAATGCCCTGCTTTGTTCAATCTAATAGATCAGCCAATAGATAACAAGTAGATAAAAGACAGAGGACTATCTAACTAAATTGTGTTTCAACATATACAACGATCAGCCAAAACATGACCACCTGTTCTGCAAGCTCATTGCCAGAGCATCACACTACCACTGTTGGCCTGTTCTTCCCAAAGGGCTTCTTGGTACCAAAGAAAATTTAGAATGAGTGCAGGGCGATATGGCCTCAAATCAATATCATGCCTTGTTGAACATTTGACTTCGATTGCAATAATGAAAGTTGTTGTGTTTCTGCCCTTGTAGTTCACTGAAAAGGTTAGTACTGCAAATATGATCAACTATTAAAACTGGGATTTTCTTCCTAATGAAAAATGCCATATTGCTGTGATTTAAAAACATCAAAGGAAACACACAGATGAACTATTTATGGTTGTTTATTGAATATTTCTACCAATTGAACTCATCCTTCATGAAGTAGTAGGATATTGCATTAGTTATTTCTTTCCATCTTCTTGAATCCTTTTCATATTGTCTAGCATTTTCAAATGCTTCTGTTACTGACAGCTTGCTGCTGAGCGCTTTTCAGTCTCTCTTTTGTGAGCCATGCACTGCTCATATTCGGTAACACTGCTGTGCTCCAAGTGTTGAAAGAGATTGGAGGTATTTCATTTGGTCACTGAAACTACTTTTCCACAAAGTTTACATCTGACTTGTTTTTGTTCAGTGTCGTCTTCTCTGAAGCCATAACGTGTCCAAAGGATGGACATGGCATTTTTCTTTGCTACAAGCTGCTTGTTGTTTGAGTTCTCCTCCATGTTGCTAAATGGGCACATGACATGACTACATGCGTGGTAGGATGTTTTTAAAGGAACAGAACATGAACACAGTAGGGAATGTATTAAGAGAATTAATAAAAGTGAGCAACAAAAAAAAATTGAAATCATTGACACAGGGCAAGATTATGTCGGTTAATGGTTCTGGATGTCGGTTTCGATTAATTGCCCAGCCCTAGCTAGGACTCTGATCTGTATAAAACATAAAAAAATTTTTTTAAACCATAATCATTTTGATATGGTAATCCAAAATGAATGTTTTTAATACCGAAGCTAAATGTTTTGTAATAAAGTATTTCTAACATGAACTTATAACCTGGGGACACAAGTGCAGTGGTGTGAAAAAATGTTTGCCCCTTCCTGATTTCCTATTTTTTTGCATGTTTGTCACACTTAAGTGTTTCAGAACATCAAACTAACACAAGTAAACTCATCAAATATACCAAAGACAACACAAGTAAACTCAAAATGCAGTTTTTAAATGAACGTGTTTACTATTAAGAGAAAAAATGGCCCTGTGTGAAAAAGTGACTGCCCCTCCTTGTTTAAACATAACATAACGATGATTTATCACACCATTCACTGTCTCTAGCCACACCTAGGCCTGACTATTGCCACACCTGTTCTCAATCAGGACATCACTTAAATAGGACCTGCCTGACAAAGTGAAGTACACCACAAGATCCTTAAAAGCTACACATCATGCTGAGATCCAAAGAAATTCAGAAACAAGTGAGAAAGAAAGTAATTGAGATCCATCAGTCTGAAAAGGGTTATAAAGCCACAGTGAGAGCCATTATCCACAAATGGTGAAGACATGGAACAGTGGTGAACCTTCCCAGGAGTGGCCGGCCGACCAAAATTACTCCAAGAGCCCAGCAACGACTCATCCAAGAGGTCACAAAAGACCCCACAACAACATCCAAAGAACTGCAGGCCTCACTTGCCTTAGTTAAGATCAATGTTCATGCCTCCAACCGTAAGAAAGAGACTGGGCAAAAATGGCCTGCATGGCAGAGTTCCAAGACAAAAACCACTGCTGAGCAAAAAGAACATTAAAGCTCGTTTCAATTTTTCCAAAACACATCTTGATGATCCCCAAGATCCTTTTGGGAAAACATTCTATGGACTGACAAGACAAAAGTTGAACTCTTTGGAAGGTGTGTGTCCCATTACATCTGGTGTAAAAGTAACAGCATTTCAGAAAAAGAACATTACAGCAACAGTAAAATATGGAGGTGGTAGTGTGATGGTCTGGGGCTGTTTTGCTGCTTCAGGACCTGGAAGACTTGCTGTGATAAATGGAACTATGAATTCTGCTGTCTACCAAAAAATCCTGAAGGAGAATATCCGGCCATCTGTTCGTGACCTCAAGCTGAAACGAACTTGGGTTCTGCAGCAGGACAATGACCCAAAACACAGCAGCAAGTCCACCTCTGAATGGCTGAAGAAAAACAAAATGAAGACTTGAGTGGCCTAGTCAAAGCCCTGACCTGAATCCTATTGAGATGCTGTGGCATGTAGATAGTATCCATTACCTATAGACTACGAAATGTTTCAGGAATTTTTTATGAGCAACACTGAGCCATTTAATCACTACACTACCCCTATCCCAGTGACATGAAATAGACGGCTACAATCATTAGATTAAATCAGAATATAGATGAGTGCAGACCACGCCATACCAGGTTAGGGGTGTCAGGGTCTAGTGTTTGTGTCCTGTCCTTAATTTCTGTGGTAAGAGACACACTATTCCGAGGTTGAGGAGTGTATGCTTGTGTTTCTTCACATGATCGGGAAGATTTAGGGTCCTGCTCGATCTCCATGTCCTCTTCATAACCCTGGCTATTCCTGTTACAGATATGACAACACAGGTTTTTAGTTGCACCGGTCCATATTGTGTCATTCTTACCAAAAACAGAATCATATCGAAGCTGAAATTCTCAATATAGTGACCACACTACTTGAGACACAAACAAGCTAAAGGCCACTTGGCTGACAGAAGAGGAAGCCAGAAGAACATGGGAGCATTCCAAAAAGCCTATACCTAAATATTCATAGATCCTGGTACTAGTGTGGATAAAGAGGCAGAGATGCTCCTAACAAACAATTTAGAATATAACATAATATATAATATATAATACATATAACTGAAGTTGACCACATTTTCTGACTAAGATACGCAAAGCTTGGTGTTCTGACTGGAGTGAACACTTTAAGTTATGTTGTTCAGACAGCCAAAGAATTCTGATTTACTTGCCTTCATATTTCTGACATGGCATATCTTCTGGAATTTAAAACCCACATAAAGTACTCATATCTTCTTCCTTTTTAATTTAGGATTACAGCAGCCGAGGAGCTTGAACTGCTATATAACCTTGGAATTCAGTTCTGAACCATTACTTTATCTGACAGCAAAGAATGAAAATAACTGGAACACTTTTGTTCAAGTGTTTTTGTTTTTCTTTTCATACTAAGGGCAGATATGAAATAGAGCCTCCTGTCCAAACAAGGCCTTGGCAGTTCTATTACTGAAATAGTCTGGAACTGTATGATGGCTCTATTTCACCTCATATGATGAACTGCTTACAAATTGTAAAAGTATAGGGTTTTGAACAACTCACACACTTCATATTTTACTCCAGTGTGTTATGGAACACCAATAATTCAAAAGGTTTTTAAAATGTCAAACTCAACTATTTGCCAAACACACTCGATCATCCTGAACCTACAATTCCAGATCAAAATGAAGTATCCATAGCATCCCTCAAAAGTATCCCTCATTATTTTAATGAAACACATCAAATAACCAGTTCCAAGACCTAGCACAACCACTAGGCACTCAAGCTTTTGCATTTATACACTCCTGCAGGAAACAATCACATGACATATTACTGCACATTTAAACCCATGGCGTTAAATGATTTCATTTTTAAAATGAATAACACGTTATTTGACAATAAGCTCAAACTTTGCATAAGATTATTGCCATCATTAACAAGATAGGTTCAGCTGATTTTCTCTGTGTATATTAGTGACATTTTTGATGGTCTTCCAAACGAGTCCTCTGTCTGTGTGTTTTGTGCTGTGTTACCTGGGTGTGCCGCCTTCTGTTCTTGCATGCACTTTGTAGATGTATTTCCCTGGGAGGAGGGAGAAGATGGAGCCATCCTTTAGGCAATGCCACGTATCCTTCTCCAGCGGCTGGGGAGTTGCTTCAAGAGATTCTTGGATGAAGCAGGGGTTGATGTGTGTCTGCAGGGGATACAGTATCAGTGTGGGATGCAGGGATCCAACAGGTTTTTGATCAACACATATCCACCACTGTCTGAGTGATAAGGCTGTGATGCATAGGGATGACTATACGGTGGATTCATGTTAAGAGCAACAGTCAGACCTAATTTCTATAGAACAAATTGTTTCTAAGGCCAGGCCATGTTCAACGCTACTTCTGTGCCAAATACGAAACTAAACTATTAAATGATCTGACCATCTTATGAAAACCAGAGTCAGGTCAAACCACTAAAGACAGGTTCCAGTTGCTTTCTGAGAAAGCATAAACGTGAGATTAAAACATGTTCACTTAAGTGGTATGGCTACATTCCAGACAGGGCTCAAGGCACAGCGAATGAGTTAATGGAGGCTTCTGAGATGTAAAACTTTTGCTGTATGATGTCTTTACAAAAACAGCATCTAACAAAACACTGATAACACGATTGTGCGTTTACATGCAATTAATAATGCGATCATAGTCGGATTTCTGCAGTTATCTGATTATTCAAGTGGTCATTAATACAGCATACTCCGACCTAAAAATCAGATTAAGTAATACGAAAGGATTTTACAACTGTAATCGGAGTACTAATAGCATGTATACCAGTTACCCGATTTCTATCGGATTTGGCAACCTGCGGATAAGCGAAGAGCGGATAACGGAAAAAAACATGGTTGCCAGGTTCTTAGAGATTTTGCTTCTTTTGGCTTATTTATATAGAGTAGGTGGAACAGTGTCTCGTGGGATCTGGCAACCATTGAATTAAACGCACCGCTAAATGGCAAGCAAACACTTTGTGGAGAGTCTGAAACAAAATATATACTTAAGATGATGAAGAATTAGATTATTTAATAGTAAAAATTGAAGTTTACGTCACATCTTTGTGAGATTATTGGCTGGTTGCAAAGTAGAAATCCGATTATTGCATTAGTCATGTGAACCTGGAGAACCTTTTCACTATCTAATTTTTCATATACTCGCTGATCGGATTACTGACCAAATCTGATTTTCTGCAGTTATCGGATTATTAAGGTCATGTAAACACACTCAGTGACTCAGGAAAAAAAAAAGCTGGATGATCGAACACCTACAGGTTTAAGGCGCAGTTGGCCATCAATATTCTCCAGAATCCCATGGTTCCTGGACACTCGTTTATCATTCACCTGTTTAAGGAGAAAAGCAAAGTCAATAAATATTTATTGTTTGTAGTGTGAGCTAGTGTTGGGGGGTATATATGTATATATTTTTGTATACACACACCTACATATAAAACCCCCACCTACATTCAATAATGTCAGCGTAATATAGTGGCCCAGAAAAATCAATGATGCGGTTCACTTATAGCAGGTTTTCATTCATTACCTGTACTACTGAGTATGTCTGCTTTCTTTACTTTCTCACAGCATGTTTCTTTTAGCAATAAACAACACAAACATGGTGGTGGAGTGGTCAGCACTGTGGCCTCACAGCTCCGAGATCCCCGGTTCAATACCAACCCTGGCTCCACCTGTATGGAGTTTGCATGTCCATGTGGGTTTTGTCTGAGTACTCCAGTTTCCTCTCACATTCCAAAGATGTGTGTTAGGTTAATTGGTGTTTCCAAAATACCCTTAGTGTGTGAGGGCATGAGTGCATGTGCCCTAAGATGGATTGGCGCCCTTGAGGTCCGAGTCACTGGCTAGGCACTGGCTTTCAAGGAGTGCGTTTATATGCACTTACTGACCCAATCATAGCTGGATTTCTGCAGTTATCTGATTCTTCAAGTGGTCATGTATACAGCATACTAAGAATTACCGTATTTTTCGGACCATAAGGCGCACTTAAAATCCTTTAACTTTCTCAAAAATCGACAGTGCACCTTAAAATGCGGTGCGTCTAATGTATGAATTAATTCTGGTTGTGCTTTCTGACCTAGAACCGATTGTAGATGGTACACGGCGCTCATTAAATCTGTCAAAATGTTTTAGCACGGCCGTTGGTAAGTTACGGAGCTTACGGCAACCGTAGTGCGCAGCATCGCTGAAGTAATACGTATGTGCTTCAGCATTAGGGTACGTACATTCATTCATTTATTTTCGAAGCGGATTTCAAACCCCAACGCTATCAGTCACAGCACGTACAACATGGACATAGAGCAGCTGTGAGAGAATTCAACATTAACGAATCAATGATACGGAAGTGGAGGAAGCAAGAAGACGCCCTGCGCCAGGTAAAGACCAAACTGAGCTTCCGACGGAACTTAAGGGTTTTGTTTCATTTCATGCGCCTTATAACCCGGTGCGCTTTATGTATGAAAATATACTCGTTAGCAGCCGATCGTTGATATTGCGTATCATAATCCGGTGCGCTTTATAGCCCGGAAAATACGGTATTAAGAAATCCGATAGAGAGCTGGATTTTACTCCAGTAATTGGATTACTTATAGCATGTATACAAGTTACCTGATTATAATCGGTTTTGTCAGTCTGCGCATGTGCGCGAGCACAAGGTTGCTAGGTCTGCGTATTCTAAAGACTTGGCTTTGTTTTTGTTCTCTTTCCATTGACTTTAGGGGATTTTTTTTTCCGTGTACCTGGCAAACCCAAATTGAAATGCACCACAGAAATAAAGAAAGCAAAACAGCCATCGAACACTTGTGGAGACTCTGAAATGCAGTATATACACTTGAGAAAATGAATAATTTGATGATTTAATATTAAATTTTGAAGTTTATGTCACATTTCTGTGAGATTACTTGCTGGTTGCAAAGTGGAAACCCGGAGGTTTCCCATTATGTATACTCAATTGGATTCTTGACAAAAATCGGATTTTCTGCAGTTATCTGATTATTATAGGCATGTAAATGCACTCAGTGACAGAATGAATGAATAACACAAACATGAAACAACCATTATCTCACATTCACTGCTAAGAGCGAAGTGGAAAGTGTAGGTAGAAGTAAGAAGCCATTCAGAACACCATCTACAACCACTAGTTTTCCAATCACCTGTTTTAGTGGGTTACTGGTTCTGGTAGTAGTGTTAATGCACTTAAATACTCTATACATTACAGCAGGTATTTGGATATCAAGGTTTGCCTGTTCTTAAATATTGTTTCATTTAATAAATTCATGTTTTGAAAGTGTGTGTTAAAATGAGCAAAATGATGTTATATTTAAATCTCCTTACAAGAGATTGTTGTTTTAATTTAGAAAATGAAAACAACATGTCTTCAAAATAAATAAATAAATGAGTTAGTTAATTTTATGCTCACGTTCAGTGCCTAATGGAGGTGGCTCTGAAGCTTCAGAGATGTGGGACTGTAGCTTAGTGGTTAAGGTACCGAGCTATGGCTCAGAAGGTCCAGGGTTCAAATCCCACCTCTATCAACCTGCCCCTGTTGAGCAAGACCCTTAACCCACAATTGATTGGATTATAAGATTGTATCAGTTGTAAGGTGCTCTGGATAGAAACGTCTGCCAAATGCTAGTAATGTAAACCTCATATGAGAGGTCCATCTGCTCAGCCTTGTGTTACATGGACTTCCTTTTACACAAAAGCTCCTCTAAATCAGATGTGACATTTGGTTTCATTACACTGCTGAACATCAGCCGAAGCTCTGCTCACTGTTTAAGGGACCGTTTCAAGTTACAGACAGATAATGAATTTGGTCATTGCCCCTAATTCAGACTGCTTTTAAGAAGGTGACAAAAAGTTGCACATGTTTTTCTGCTCTGTGTTAGGTGTTTTTAAACTGAAACATACTGACACTAATCACTGCACACCACCGGTAATGTGTGTTCCATGTATGGCATAACCTGACAAAACAAGCTTGAGTCATCTCAGTTTCTGTGAGGATGTCAGGGTTTGGTATTGACCAGAACTCAGCAGGCCCTACATCAGACCATTTGGCACCCTATTCAAGATCAATGACATGGCATGTTTTAATTCTAATGAGTTCTATTATGGTCTGCTTTAAAGAAACACTGGACAGGGGATTGCATTATAAAGACCGACATGACATTTTTGGTGCAGTGACAGATCAGTAGCCCTTTTCCAAATATGAAAAAAATCCTTTTAAGTCATTGTTTGTCTGGTTGAGCTTGACATGTCAATATTTTTTATGCAGCCCTGACTAAATTATACACAGTGCAGGTGTACGTTTGCTGTTCAATGTCGGGATTAGGTTCTGTGAAACAGGACATTGACCAAAATGGACAAACAGTCTTTTATGCTACTGTAATATAAAGCTAAAGGGTATTTCCACAAGAAAACTCTCCAAACGATTCATAAATGCGTCACAGATACAGCTGAAAACAAGAGTGGAATGCTTCCATTTACACAACATCCTTAATGCCACTGCATCCAAAGCCTAAACTTCTATATACATACAAAACTTTTTATGGAAATTCACAAAAATTATAGAATATACAGTAAAGAACTTACAATCCTGCCTACGAGAAAGGCTCAACACTTAAGAGGATGATATGATGGACCTGATACCGTCTGTTTGAAGGAAGCCACAAATGCATTGATAGACAGTACAGATAGTCTGAAGCTGAATGTATTGTAAACCGAGAAATTTAATATATAACTCAATATAACTTTTATATATACAGTGGGGCAAATTTATTATTTAGTCAGTCACTGATTGTGCAAGTTCTCCTACTTAGAAAGATGGGAGAGGTCTGCAATTTTCATCATAGCTACACTTCAACTATGAGAGACAAAATGAGAAAAAAAATCCAAGAAATTACATTGTAGGATTTTTAAAGAACATAATTGTAAATCATGGTGGAAAATAAGTTTTTGGTAACCCACAAACAAGCAAGATTTCTGGCTCTCACAGTCCTGTTACTTCTTCTTTAAGAAGCTCTTCTGTCCTCCACTTGTTACCTGTATTAATGGCACCTGTTTGACCTCGTTATCTGTATAAAAGACACCTGTCCCAGCCTCAAACAGTCAGACTCAAGGCCAAAGAGCTGTCGAAGGACACCAAGGTGAAAATTATAGACATGCACCAGCCTGGGAAGAGCAAATCTACTGTACAATAGGCAAGCAGGTTGGTGTGAAAAAAAATCAACTGTGGGAGCAATTGTAAGAAAATGGAAGCCATACAAGACCATTGATAATCTCCCACCATCTGAGGCCCCACGCAAGATCTCATCCCGTGGGGTGAAAATGATCATGAGAATGGTGAGCACAAATCCCAGAACTACACGCAGGGACCTGATGAATGACCTGCAGAGAGCTGGGACCAAAGTAACAAGGCTACCATCAGTAACGCACTACGGATGAGAGCACTGTATTACAAACAACACGGCAGATCAGCCAGATCAAACAGAGACTCAACGAATTAATGTGAACCAGTTTATATAATTCTAGGTGAGAGAGAATATAAGGTAGTGGGCGATAAACAACTCGGTATCACTTACAATACACACCTACACTTACAAACGTCATTTACAGCAAAAACACGAGTAACTTGCACAAAAAAAATCTCTAAACACATGAACCGAGTTAGAACAGTCTCTAGTCCAAACGTGAGCTAAGGAACAAGCGAGCACACGACCAGCAAGTTAGCTTTTGAGTGAATAATAGGCTTGAGATATTAAACTCTTAACTCCCCCTTCTGCTCGTGGATCCACAGCAATGACTGGCTGTTGAGGTGACAGGTGTTTTTGCCTTATTGTAATTTATTATACGTTTTAAGACTTAGGTGGTTAAAGCGAACGGACATTGATCGAATGGACAATAAACGGCGCACATCTGTGTGTTAAAGCCCTTATGAAGACACAAGGAACCGCACCATCTAGAGGACTGAGTGGGTATTACAGTTGAAGAAAACATGCAATCTAAAGTTAAGGTTAGAGCATTTTCAGTCTTTACTGTTAAACGACCATTACACAGTAGCCATAGTAAAGATCCAACATCACTTAGTAGAGTTAATATAGCCACTAAGCTCTGTGCACTGACTGGGGAATCTACAATCAGTTAATCTGACTAACTCACTCGGAGAAATGATCCTCTCCCCACCACAGTTCCTCCATCTGGCAGATCTATTGAGGTTCCTTCTCCATCCACCTGCTCCAGCTCAAAAGCAGGCATCCTGACTGATACAGCAAAGTCCCGTTTACTACGAGTCAAAGCAAATCATGTGCTGCTTCCAACAGTTCTTTTTACGTCTCAAAGGAGACGTACCATGCAGCTTACAAAAAACCAACTTAGAAACAGATGGAAACGCAGTTCATTGCTTTGTGATACCGATTACCTCGGGTGCTTAAAACCCAGCTAAAATGCTTAACAGAAAGTTACTCCCGCTCTCATTCTGGCACGCTTCGCACACACTTCCGGGCAGTGCTGGAGCTGGAGCATGCGCAAATAAACCCAAAACCGAAAGGATTCAGACTAACTCGTGATCCAAATACTGTATAAATAAAAAATAGCAGCAGAAATAAAAACCAAAAACGTGCTCATTTTATACTATATTTATATTTACTTTCTTCCGGATAAAGAGTAAAGACCAGTTATCTTTTTATACATAGGACACAAATTTAGCAAAATAGTGCGACATCGAAAAGTCTGCGCATGCGCACCGATGATGGGCGTTGTAGTGACGTCGTCAGTGAAAGGATTTAAACGGTCAGCTGTCAGGAGACGACCAGGAGAAATTGGGGTAAATTTATTAAGCTGCTGACATTATTCATTCATAGCTTATACCTACATATAAATATATATTTTATATAATAGGCTTGTCAAATATCGGCTTAAGCGTTTCGAGTGCAGAGACTGAATTCAAACAGGCGCTTGGTTGCTGGTTAGCTTTACTGTGTGCTGAATCAACCAAGCGATTTAACGTTTCACTTACACGGATGTGCAGCGTGTGTTTAATAACCTGTAGAGCTTCTTTAACAGCAAAAGTGTTTCCCGTAGCTGCTGATCACAACTGCACAAAGCTGAGGAGGAATTTTAGATTGAGAGATTTCTTGCATTAAGCAGCAGGACATGTCTCCTCTCAGCACCACGGTAAAGTTAGTTTTATTTTCGATATTCGTTTCTTCGGCGCTAATAACTTTTGAACGGATGATGGTAGCCAGTAAACACTTACATATTCAGGACAGTACGATCACAGAGAATGATGCACACCTTTTGTTTTGCGGTTTTAATGCCATTTTACGTTTCCGTCTTTTTGTGTTAATAGCGAAAAAAGTAGAGCACATTTACAATCAGAATACAATGCATACGTTCGTACACCACGCCTACAACTATGCACACTAATTTGTTGTCTCCGAAATTGTTTCTGTGTATTTAAATTTTTCCCCAGTTAACATTACTATACGGACCTGTACAGGAAAACCATGAGTAGCTCCATAACTCCTGTGTCTAGACACATCCCCTAGATGGCAGTAATGGCACACAGCTTATTGATTTTGGATCTATGTACAGTATGTATTTTATTTAATTATTAATTACTGAATTTCAATAGCAATCGAGCCATATTACAAGGGGCATAAAATTCAGCTGTGTACAGTGCATCTGGGCAGCAGTAACGATACAGTCTATTTTCGGTGCAAAATAAAATATTACTCGAAGTATTTTATTTTTAATAGTATTGTAATCACATTACATACAAAACCACTGTGTATATAACAATTACATGGAAGTAATCATACACGCCTACTATTTTCAATTTTATGTAAAATCGATTTTATATTAAATTTTGAAGATTTTTAATTTTAATAGCATTTCAGCCACATGACATACAGCACTAAAAAC
Organism: Ancistrus triradiatus; assembly: GCA_025084515.1. Lineage (NCBI taxonomy): Eukaryota > Metazoa > Chordata > Actinopteri > Siluriformes > Loricariidae > Ancistrus > Ancistrus triradiatus. The sequence goes on along the minus strand of JAJAGP010000036.1, from coordinate 754,932 downwards.
CACTGTGCATAGCACAGCTAGGGGGCAGTAATCATGCACACCCACTGGATTTTCAATTTTATGTAAAATTAACAACAGTGTGACACTCAAATTCAGCGAGCTATTTACAACAACCCATTCTTTCAAATGCTTTTAAAGACAGGCTGCATAGCTAGGTGCTTGATTTTATACACCTGTGGCAATGGGACTGAATGAAACAACTGAATTCAGTGATTAAAACATGTTTCCCAATATTTTTTTACATATGGTGTACCTTATATTAAGCTCATTGGATTAAAAACTCCAGCACCACTGCTGTGTCTGATCCACTCATACCAGCACAACACACACTAACACACCAGCACCATATCAGTGTCAGTGCAGTGCTGAGAATGATCCCCAACCCAAATAGTACCTGATCTGTGGGGGTCCTGACCATTAGAGAACAGAGTAAAGGGGACGAACAAAGTATGTAGACAAACAGATGGACTACAGTCTGTAATTGTGGAAATTACAAAGTGCTTCTATCTTTTTTTAATATCTTCGTACCACATCTAGTGCTGCTACACTGATGAGCCAAGTAATCCTGAGAGATGCAGCATGTCTCTAAAAGGAACACCAGCATCCGTGTCATTGGCGAAGAAGGCGCCTTCCGGATCCCGGGCATATGTGGAGGGCTGGAGCAGAACTTCACAGAGACACTCCCTACAGAGATGAGTGTGAAGATTTTCAGTGAGCTGGACGTAAGGAGTCTGTGTTGTGCATCACTTACCTGCAAGCACTGGAATACGATAATTGAGGGCAATGAGCACCTTTGGAGGAGCCACTGCCTGACTGCACTGGCTGTCTGTTGCAAGGAAGTGGAGGAGGACAGAAGGAGTGGATTGTCCTGGAAGGTTGGAATTTTTTTTCATTGATGTATGAAAAAATGTCACCTGGGAATCTTGCTATAAAATATGTCCTAGAGCCTGGATGTTTGTATCAGATGTAGTCACGTGTTATCGTGTAATAACTCATGATATCGAGTGTATTATTGCTTCATTATACCACAGTTTCGTTATCACCATTTGTTGTTAGATTTTAAGATGAACAGGGAAGAAAATGATTGGTTTATGAACACTCCATGAGGTAAAATTGTTTCATTCTTCACCACCCTGCTGGTAAAACATCATCATCAGACTTCAGTCATAACAGTCGAGGAACAGAGTGTCCCAGTAACTGTTTATTATATAGAGAATAAACATAAATATATCGATTGACAAGTTTTAATATATTAAAAAGAGTTTACTTGCATTCAGCGAATAAAATGGGTCCAATTTATAAGGCAGGTTTATACTAAGTCACACTATTCTACCAACGCAAGAAAATGTGAGTGAGATCCTGGTGTTAATGAAAGTCTAGATTCCCGTTATCATTTCTGTGACTTGATTAGTGAGGGAGAGTTATACAGCATCAGCAGCTTCATTTGGTTAAGAGCTGGACTTAACAGATACATGAATGAACTTCTGGATAGTGTTTAATGAAAGATGCAGAGTTTACACCAGAAAACAACAGTCTTGAAGAAGATAAGAACTAATAAGAAAGAATGGAGGTGATCGAACCACCAGAACTCTGTTTGTGAACCCTTTAGAATTTTCTATATTTCTGCATAAATATGACCTAAAACATCATCAGATTTTCACCCAAGTCCTAAAAGTAGATAAAGAGAACCCAGTTAAACAAATGAGACAAAAAATATAATACTTGATCATTTATATATTGAGGAAAATGATCCAATATTACATATTAGTGAGTGGCAAAAGTATGTGAACCTCTAGGATGAGCAGTTAATTTGAAGGTGAAATTAGAGTCAGGTGTTTTCAATCAATGGGATGCCAATCAGGTGTGAGTGGGCCCTGTTTTATTTAAAGAACAGGAATCTATCAAAGTCTGCTCTTCACAGCACACGTTTGTGGAAGTGTATCATGGCACGAACAAAGGAGATTTCTGAGGAGCTCAGAAAAAAGAGTTGTTGGCTGCTCATCAGGCTGGAAAAGGTTACAAAACCATCTCTAAAGAGTTTGGGCTCCCACCAATCCACAGTCAGACAGATTGTGTACAAATGGAGGAAATTGAAGGCCATTGTTACCCTTCCCAGGAGTGGTCGACCAACAAAAATCACTCCAAGAGCAAGGTGTGTAATAGTTGTGAGGTCACAAAGGACCCCAGGGTAACTTCTAAGCAACTGAAGGCCTCTCTCACATTGGCTAATTCTTAATGTTCATGAGTCCACCCATCAGAAGAACACTGAAACAACAATGGTGTGCATAGCAGGGTTGCAAGGAGAAAGCCACTGCTCTCCAAAAAGAACATTGCTGCTCGTCTGCAGTTTGCTAAAGATCACGTGGACGAGCCAGAAGGCTATTGGAAGAATATTTTGTGGACGGATGAGGCCAAAATAGAACTTGTTGTTTAAAAGAAAAGCGTTATGTTTGGAGAAAGGAAAACACTGCATTCCATCTGTGAAACATGGTGGTGGTAGTTTCATGGTTTGAACCTGTTTTGCTGCATCTGGTCCAGGACGGCTTGCCATCATTGATGGAACAATGAATTCTGAATGATATCAGAGAATTCTAAAGGAAAATGTCAGGACATCTGTCCATGAACTGAATCTCAAGAGGCGGTGGGTCATGCAGCAAGACAACGACCCTAAGCACACAAGTGTAAGATGTAATATTGGATCATTGTCCTCAATAAACAAATGACCAAGTATAATATTTTTGTCTCATTTGTTTAACTGGGTTCTCTTTATCTACTTTTAGGACTTGTGTGAAAATCTGATGATGGTTTTAGGTCATATTTATGCAGGAATATAGAAAATTCCAAAGGTTCACAAACTTTCAAGCACCACTGTACATTAAGAGCCCAGGACTTGATTTACTGTACTGACTTTGTTTCTCTGATTTTCCAGCGCATCCAAATTCTTGTCAGGCTGGTCATTAGTAGCTTCATTTTCCAAATTTAAATCCAATAGACAATCCAATAGCCAATAAAAGCCAATAAAAAAAGCCAATAGACTTTATAAACTCATTATAATTCATTTTGGCAGTCTTTTCCTTGTATACTTATAATGTTGCTAGGTTACATGTATATGTGGTGGAGTAATACTTGAAGAGCTTAAGTCAGAGTACCATTATCGTGTAATACTGACACTCCTAGAAAGTCTATCAGGCAATCAAACAGTGGTGTCGGAACTAACTGTGGTATAATAAAAGCTGATTGGTGATTTTTGCATTAGTTGAACATTAGGTATGTTTTTTTAAGTGAGCCCTATTTACAGTCTCTGTTTATATTTCTTTTCTCCCAGGTGACTCTGGTGCGGAATTATCGGAAGGGGTGCGTGAAGAAAAGATGGTTAAAGGGAAAGTACAGCAATATTCGCTGTGCTGAGGATCTGCCCCCAAACAGCATGTGTCCTTTAGACGTGGAGACCTGGGGGGAGATACTGGAGGCAGAGCTGGAAAGATAGAGACAACACAGAAGTTTAGGATCATACTGAAAGACTGAAACGTTGTCTGCACTACATACTGGACTTACATTTGACTGAAGCACTTAGTTATTCTGTTCATGTTATTATTTTTACATTTTTATACTGTGTTTTGTAATCATTGTGTAAAAGGGCTTGGTGAATGTCAACAGATGGGATGGTGGTTTAGGCCTGAACTGTCCTGTTTTGCAGATGTTTTTTTAAAAGATCTTTTTGATAATGTTTTCTTAAGTTGTCCAGAAAAAAAAAAAAAAGAAATCATGCAATTACATGTCAGACCTTTTATGGAAGTATGTTCAGATTGATAATGTGTTTTACAAATAATGGACATTATTTTTAATTATTGCTTTTATTTTTGTGTTAGAAACAAAAATATATAAAAGGAGTTAATATATTATCTGTATGTTACCATATATTGTCATGTTAAAGTTTTCAGTGGAGTTACAAACAGCCATTTATGACTCTATGTTATAATGTGTTTTTTGTGTCAGTATGGGAGCTACTTATCCAGCATTTTCTGAGAAGCCATGTCAGGTACAAGTGTGAACTCTGTTTAAATGCTAATGGATTTTGAAAGTAGTTTCTAATGTCCATATACACCAGTGGTTCGCAAACGTTTTCTGCAAAATAAAATGACAAATCAACTTTACAGTGGAATTATTACAAGTGACAAATTATGTATTTTAATTTCTTACTGTGTAACAGCATTCATTTGCCTTGCTGTGGCTCCACACCACCACTAAGGAAACAACTGATATACCCTCATCCAAAACTTTATTGGGAACACAATTCTAATACTGGGTAGGACCTCCCTCTGCATATCCAAATGTATTCTAATAGATTCACATCCGGTGATTGAGGAAGGCCACGGAAAAACACCGAAGTTGAATTAAGGAGTAAGTGTATGGAGTGAGATCACTATCTTTAATAGAGAGCGCAAAATCACTTTAAATCAAGCAAAAACAAGAACTGCACGCTTCCAACGCAACAGCGTATTTCAGTTCTGTGCTCGTTTCATAGATAAAAACCGGAAATACATCAGAGGTAAAGCGGTAGCCTAGCGGTTCAGGTACTTGACCATAGACCAAAAGGTCCAGGGTTCAAATCCCATCTCTGCCAAGCTGCCACTGTTGGGTCCTTGAGCAAGACCCTTAACCCACAATTGCTTGGATTGTAAGATTGTATCGATTGTAAGTCGCTCTGGATAAGGGCGTCTGCTAAATGCTGTAAATGTAAGTGATGTCACTCCATAATGTTCTTCACAGAGGGATACTGCAAAATCCTACCCCTGACACGACACCATTTTCTTCCCCTGTAGTCCACATTCTGGAAGTTGGCGAGTTTTTGTCCGTGTTCAAGTGACGAATTAAATATTTTATTGTAACTGACGCTTGTCTTAAGTTAGAAAATGTAATTTATTGTGTGAGTTTTAGTGTGCAATTAAACAACTGAACACGAGAGGGAGTGCTACTGCAGTAGCAGGTCCTAATACACCAGTCAAACACTGAGAATACAGACTGGTACAATCAAATGTGCTAGCTGCATTCATGTTTAATAAACTGGATGACTGAAGTTTTAGGACAACGTGACATTTGAAGCAGAACATTTCTCAATTTAGTTTTTGTTTATTTTCACACAAGGAAATACAGTACAATATTAACAACTCAAAGTCCACTACATTGCAGGCCGAGCACAAAGGACTGTTGGTGATTCCTCAACAAAAAAAGAATAAAAAGTGGCAGTACCAGGCAAAATAGCTTTTTAATCTAATTTTGTTAATAAAGCAAAAGCTTTTCTTAAATCCAGTAAATATATTTATCAAATATATATACGTAAATATATATGTAAATATATAAATCAAATAATAATTTCATTGAGAAAACTTTTCTAGATCTCTTTGATTTTAATTTTTAGAACTACCAATAGAAACAGGTTGAGTAATCATAATATTCTAACAATTATATAATGAGATCTTAGATGTGTTGGCTGTATTTGAGATGTTTTCACTTGAGTATTTTGTAATGCGATGCAGAGCGATATCACAAATTTTTCAGGTTCAGTGACGTTATGGAGCAACAGCGCCTCCCCTAGGCATCTCTTAGCGCATCCTAGTGCGTCCATTTTCCAATTGAGACAGATAGCACAGTTCAATAGAATAAATAAGACAAATATTGACGATTTAAAATAATAATGCATGTTTATTTGAGGGGATAGAAACATTTTGACAGCACTTACGACGTCAATGCGAACAATCAACTTATTCGGGTTGACAGCATACATATAGACTAATGCCGATCATCCATATTATTCATTATCGGGAAAACACAAAGGAAAAACATCAACATTACGTCACCACAGCTTCTGGAGACAACCTTTAAAAAAAAAAAATTAGCAGGAATGTTGACCACCAGGTTAACATTTTCCAAAATTAAACAGAATGTCTTTTAATCATTCCTTCTGTACTTATAATAATTTGGAAGCTTCAGATAAGTTTACACCAAAAACATTGATGTAGTTTATATACAAAGACGGTGGATAAAATTAAGAACACAGCCATATGTTGTACATAGACAAACTGGCATTAAAATGACAACCCTACTGAAAAATCATCTGTCCTCAGTTGCAACACTCACAGTTCTAAACCACCTCTGAAAGGTTCACCATATTAATTATTTATCAGGAGCATTAATAATGGAATTGGGGGTAATAATGGTAATTGGGGTAAGTATTACTGAGAAATAGGCTTATTAAATGCATTTTTACAAAATGTTATTTGTGGTTTCTGAGCATTTGTTAATAAAATGGGACTGTGGTAGTCTAGCGGTTAAGGTACTGGACTCTGAACCAGAAGGTCCAAGGTTCAAATCCCACCTCTTGGACACTTGGATTGTATCAATTGTAAGTTGCTCTGGATAAGGGTGTCTGCTAAATGCTGTAAATGTAACATTATACTCTACAATGGAATATAATGATTAAAAATCCTTCAGAAATCTTGTTTATGGGACTGTGGTGGCCTGGCGGTTAAGGTACTGGACGCTGGACCAGAAGGTCCAGGGTTCAAATCCCACCACTGCCAAGCTGCCACTGTTGGGTCCTTGAGCAAGACCCTTAACCCACAATTGCTTGGATTGTATCAATTGTAAGTTGCTCTGGATAAGGGCATCTGCTAAATGCTGTAAATGTAAAATAACCATTTTACCATACATTTTGTTTTTCTTAGTTATAATAATGTTTGAGGTTATTTTTCCTAATTTTAACCCCACATATCCTGGTCAGGATCATCCGAATCTTCTGATTTCACATGTCATATCCACTATTATGGTCATTATGACTGTTCCATAAACACAAAAAACATATTGTTTTGTGTCTGCACACGTCCTGATGTTAATGATGTACTTTTGTATAACTCCAGATCTGGATGTGCTAGGCAAAAATCAGATTTAAATCAGCATAGTTGACTTAATATACAGAACATTTATTCACAGTAGCAAATTTGTTGTTTGTTGAGTGTTTTAAGTGGTTTTATAGTAAAGCACAATCCGATAACATATCTTCCTTACATACTCGGGTTGTAAAATGTTGTATGGTTTGCACATCACACGAAGACAACATTTCTTGATTTCTTGATTGCTGAAGATGGATATTAATTCTCAGCATACCTGGGGTGGCTGAAATCGTCTTTCTTTTTAGGATAAGATACTAAACATGTAGTTTATAAGAGTATTTGTGATAAAATTATCAATCACTTAATTTTGATAGACCTAAACCCTACACAAAGGTTAATTAACTATGTCTGATCTAAGTTTTGTTTCATATTGCTTTTAAATGTTTTTTGGTGGTGATTTATATCTGATGGTATAAAGCCTCTAATGTCTTCCCTTACAGAGCTCTACAGAGATCCAACACCACAGCAGCCTCTGCATAGCCAGTCCAAAGAATGTGGTATGCCTGATAGTATGTCTTAATTTCCCTGAACCCTTTTCATTATATGGAAATGAATATATGTCATTATGGAATCCCAAAACTAATTCTTACCATAGGTACTCTGTGATGTTCATCTGAAAAAGACTGGTGTGTGTGGAGTCCGATATTTCTTCCACACAGAGGAATAGATTCTTAAGTTCCAAAAGTCATTAAGTAACAAAGCGTCAAACAAAACGTCAAAGCGATGCTTGAGGAAAATGATTGCATCCAATAAATGGCAAACGATTACTATTAAATGTTGCGATAATTATAATGGAGCACAAGATATTAAGGTCCTCCTAAATCTAGTCACAACCTCTGGAGATGATCAAATATTGGCAGGAATGTTGACTTTCATGTTCATGCTGTCTACCTGTTGAAAAAAAAAAAAAACAATACATCTCTTAACTTCTTTATCTTCTTAAAAAATAGACTCTATGAAAACTTGTAGACATGATGAACCTGAAGAAACAGATTCCTTCGTTCACAGTAGCATTTATACAAATCATGGTGGATAAAATCAAGACTACAGTGATACAGTCTATTGTCTATTAGAAAATGGAAATAAAACAAGTTGTACTGAAAATCATGTGTTTCTACACTTGGTACTGAGTTCTAAACTGCTTCTAAAAATGTCAGCTCAATAACTGTTATAGGAACGTCATAGATTGTATTTGCACGGTTAAGATCACCATGTGCAATAGCAATCACCTGAAGTGGTATAAAGCACACCATCACTGGACACTGCTGTAGTGGAAATATTCTCTGGAGAGGTGATTAACACTTTACCATTTGTCCAAATGATGAATTACTCTTTACCATCTGACAGTCTGATGGACTAACCCACATTGGTGCATGCTAACTGCCAAAATATATAGGAGGAGGAGGAAAAATAATGTGGGACTCTTTTTTTATAGTTTATGCTCCTTACTTGTCACTGAAGGGAAATCTCACAGCATACACTGACATTCTAAAGTCTGAGTGCTTTGTGGCAACAGTTGATGTGGCACTAGTGAATACGTATTCATAAAGCGGCGTGAGGAAGATTAATTAGATGTTTTATTTGAAAATCACTTACTTCAATGATGCCAAAGGTGTTCATGAAGACATCTCCATATATGCACATTGCAGACACTTGGTTCACTGGTATACGGTGATTATATGTACAGCACAGCAGGTCATTCACAAACACCTAAACAATCAAAAGAAAACATTTAATGTTCCTCTGTTGGCTTTAATTACTAATTATCAAACTTGTTTCATGTTTCATAAAATTGCACCTCATAGCAGTCTGTTTTAACAGTCATGATTATGTCAAAGGCTCCTCCTTTGACGAATGGGCTGCCCTGAGTCTCCTCCTTAGTCTCCCAATTCCCATTCCTGCAGGTGTTACGGACCACAGAGTCCAGCAGGCCCAGGAAGTGGAATGCAACATCAGAGCCAACCTGCAAATTTACTGTCAAACTACAAGAGATATTCTGTATCAATAAAAACTTAATAGTTAATAGTTAAATTTTTATTATATAATAATTTTAATACTTTTAACAATTATATATACAGTGGTACCTCAGTTCTCGACCACCTTGGAACTCGTAAAATTCCGTTCTCAACACTTTTTGACTAGAAAATTTTGTCCCGGTTGTCATCGTTTGCTCAGTACTCGGCACACTTGCTTAAACTTGTATGAGTGAAGTCCCTGCTCAGTGAAGCTGCCTGCTGTGTTTCTCATGTTAGTTCTATTTTTACATCTACAGTTGCATATTCTTAGTACAAATAAGTCTCCATAGATCCTTAAAAGGTTAAGTAATCGTAGCCAACCGAAAGAGAAAATTAATTCTCTTGGCTTTCAGGCTGAGCAGTTAGCATTAACAACTAGCGCCTTGAGTTCACCAATAGAGTAAGTGTTTTTCTATTACTTTTCCCTTCAATCCGTTATTCACTAAATTACTGTTACGGGTCTTACCTGTTTCCGACGCTAGGGGGTAGCGTTGGCTTACTTTTCCTCAGGCTGAGACCCTGACAGTGAGCACGATCGCGCATGCACGATTAAGGCTGTGCGATCGCGTTATGTTATCTTGCGTATATCCAATTAAGCTGCTTGATTGCTTTATGGGCAACACCTGCTGACTCAGGCATATAAGGTCCGTCCTGAGTTCAGTCGGGGCCGCACCATCACCCGGCTCGAATGTGCTGCAGTGGATGCTTGCCGGTAATCGGTTTCGTTAGGGATAATGGTAACTGTTTCTTCGAAGAGAAACAGTAATGGTATGGCTGGGAAGCCGGATGGTAACCACTAGGGCTTTAGACACTAGAGCAGGGTAAGGATCCTTTGTTCGCGTCCCCTACGCTGCATCACGGCTCCACCGGAGCCCTCCGGGGCTTTAGACTCAACACTGCTGCGGCTAGAGCACCTCCCTCTTATCCCATCGCCGTTCCCGCTTCTTTAATTATGTTTATGTTCCCCACGCTTGAGTGGAAGGCAGGTGCCTCGCTCGCACCATATTCATTTGGAACGCTGTGTTGCTTTTCCATTTTGTATACATATCACGTGAGTCCAGCTGTGGTCTCATGGTTAAAGTCACGGACACTGTCGTTCAGAGCTCGATTCCACGTTGTGCCATCATTGGCACAGTGTTCATTATTTAGCACACTCTCTATTTGAGAATATTTAAATCATAATTTTGGTTCAGTAAATCCATCTGGCGCTAACTGCAATTGGGTCCTAAAACCCCTTTCTTTTAGGGTTCACTTTATACCATCTTTGTGAACTCATAACAATTACATGAGATTTTTTCAGCACTTTAACTAAGCATTGTGTTAATGATTTTGGCCAACTGTAGGTTAATGTAAGTTAATAATGTGTAAGAGGCTCTGATGTGATACAGTATAAACTATATTAAACTCATCAGTTCATGTTACATTTAACTTGTGATGGGTTTGTTGGAACACATCACCATCATAATTCATGAGCTCAAATCCCACCTCTGCCAAGCTGCCACTGTTGGCTCTTTGAGCAAGGCCCTTAACCCACAATTGCTTGGATTGTAATACTGTATCAATTGTAAGTCGATCTGGATAAGGGCGTCTGCTAAATGACATAAATGTAATGTAAAATTATAAACTAAATATAGAACATTTGAATATACCGTCTATGCTGCTAAATTATCATCTTAGTCTGGATTTATAATTTCAGTCTGAATTCAGGGCCTATCACAGCATCGGAACAGCATGTCTGTAGGTTTTAAATGATTTATGAAACAGCAGAGACATGGATGTGCTTGTGTTTTGGTTCTGTTAGATATAAGTGCTGCTTTTGATAGAGTTGATCATGAAATTCTATTGGATCGGACTGTGTGGACCTCACAGGCTGATGTCTTTATTTATCCATAGCACCCAATTCTTGCAAATCTATCAGCTGATTGTTTGACTGTATAACTGATATAAATATATGGATGTCTAACAATATTCTGCAGTTAAACAAAGACATATATTCTCATTACTTGGAGTGAGGCAGAAAGATTTGCCAGTTTGTGAAACTCACCACCTGACAGTCTTTTCAAAGTCACTTGAGTTTCTGAGTGCTTCTTATGTCATTTAGGATTATCTGGGTCTCGACCCTTTACCACGTTACCTGACTTGCTTCATGGACTGATTAGTGTTTATGGAACTCCTTCAACCCTGATTAAGTCTGTTGTTGTTGAGATTTGGCTACATATTGCTTAATAAAGCTACTGTTGTGTAACCCTGATTCTCCATTTATAACCACTTTCTGGGCTAGCCAGGACAATAAATACAGATTATTATTGTGAATTATTATTATTATTATTATTATTATTATTATTATTATTATTATTATTATTATAGCACCGTACATTTGGTATACATAAATGTCAAAAACGCCTACCGCTTGAAATCTGAAGAAACGACAACTCCTTGAAAATAAAAAGCCATTCCAGGTCTCAAGCCTCCAGGGAATTTTTTAGTGTAGCTTGCGCTCTGTTGTAAACAGAGTAAGTTATGAGTGTTTGCCATAATAAACATCTGTTCATATCAAAACCAAGAATCAAATTAATATTAAGATGCAACATTTATGCTTATTCATGTTATTTAGAAACTATCTCTAGTCTTAAATGACATTTTAAGGGTTGAGTTACTCACAGGTTTGAAGACTGGTTTTGCCACATCTGCCTGGAGGTTAGAGTTCTTGGCACGTGAGACACCAGGACTTAGTTCCTTACCAAAAGTAGATGTGCTCCAGTTCTGCAAAGTATGGAGTGATTACAGTATTTACACAGGGTTGACAGCTCTAAGGCAAGTCAAGCTCTAAGCTGAATCCCTAAGATCGACCCAAAATAAAGTTTACTTTTTCCTGATATGACCACTTGGACATGATTAACGAACAGTAACAATGCTAAACATACAGCCGCATTTATAACCTATTCATACAACAGGCAGTACAACTTAACACTAACCAAAGAGTAGAACAACAGACATTCCAGTAACACCCTGTTTGCAGAGGGCACCATTCTGCTGGTTAAAAGTACCCAAATAACCCCTGTGGTTAAATCTATTATTTACACTTTAGGCCATTGGCCCACCATGACAAAAGGTTTTTAAGTTGTTGTTGTTGTTGTTTTGGGTTTTTTAGACAACCTACAGTCACCTGGACAAGTGCTGAAGTTACAAACACTGTAACAGATAACTGTTGTGTGAGAATAACTAACTTTTAGTCTAGGACAATTATGGATAACATGGTGATTGTCACGGATCGCCGGGAGATCTAACTTTGTGCTCCTCCTGACCGCCGCGTGGCGATCCGGATACAGACATTTGTAGCGTCCCACCGGATCGCAAAGCCGCCGAGGGAGAAGCTAGGGCACTTGCGGTGTCCTGCGGTAGCCGGCGTGAGTTATTCTGCTGTTAGTCGTTAGTCTTTCTTATGTGCTCATGTACGTTTTGCTGATGTTCGTGTTTAGGTTTGTTTCATTTATCAGGGAGTTTGTTTGAGTTTGTATTTGTGTTGTGAGTTTGTGTTCTTTATTTAAGTAAAGAATCATTGTTATCCTTATTGAACCTGCACTCGTCTCCTCTTTGCCTGTTTAGCAACCCCGTCGTTACAGTGATCTTTACTGGGTAATGATGCTGGGTATGGCGGTTTAACGCCATGGTATAACACAGATAGTAGAGATAGTTTAGTACTCTGATATATTTATTATTGATTTTATTTTTAATCTGTGCTTTTGTACCTTTTATTCTAATTTCTTCTGTTTTAATTATAGTGTTATCTATTTTTAAATCTGTAAAGCACTTTTAATTATTTATGAAAGGTGCTATATCAAATTTGCTTTGCCTTTCAAAGTAATGTTGTTGACTTTGTGTGAAACAATTTCAAAATAATGAGAATATTTCCATTTGTGGAAACATCCACTCGTTTGCCATGGTATGCAAACTGCGCTCACATTTACAGTCACATGAAAAGCTGTGCAGTCAGCTGTGGCAAGGCACTAGAGCATGAAGAAATCAAGCAGAAAACAGTATAGAATATGCTTTGTGCTTTGGGAATTAAAAGTAATATTTCTACATTTAAAAACATGAGTAACGTAATATTTTTTAAATTATGTTAGTAACTGTAATGTGATTACAAAATATAGTGGTACGTCGGTTCTCAACCACTTCGGAACTTGTTGAATTCGGTTCTCGACACATTTTACTAGGAAAATTTGTCTCGGTTCTCATTGTTTGCTCGGTTCTCGGTGCACTGGCTTAAACATATGAGTCGAGCCGCGCAACTTCAGCCGACATCGATCTACGATTCATGACTCACGATTGAGTAAGAGTGACTCAGTGATTCAGATTCACAAAAGCTGATGCTCAGTGAAGATCTTTGCTGTGTTTATTGGGATTTTTCTTTATTTTTACATCAACAGTACTGTATTCTTAGTGCAGATAAGTCTCAATGGGCCCTAAAATGGTTAGTAATGACAGTCAACTGAAAGGAAAACTTTCTGGAAAGGAAATAACAGCCAACTGAGAGGAACTGTTTTTCAGGCTGAGCAGTTAGCATTAACAGCTAGCACCCTGAGTTCATCAATAGAGTAAATGTTTTGCTTTTACTTATCACTTTAAATCCATTTTTCATTAAATTACATGAGATTTTTCAACGCTTTATTAGAAAATAAGCTTTGTGTTAATGACTTTGTCTAACTGTAGGTTAACGCTAGTGTTAATGTGTAATAGGCTCCGCTATGATACAATACCATGGATGTTGTTAGACCTGTCTTTTTCTCTTGCCCCCACCCCTAAAATAAACATGCATTATTAGTTTACATCGTCAGTAGTTTCTCAATTTTTAACTGCCCCGTCCCTCCCAATAATCTTTTATATCCACAATCTACTTAAATTTCATGCACTAGGACCTGTGGGAGGCGCTGCTGTCCCTGAAACGGTGCTCTGAATCGCTTTGCTAAAATACACAAGTAAGAAGATCTCAAATACAGTCCATGCATCTAAGATCTCATTATATGATTGTAGGAATATTAGGATTATTCAAGCTGTTTCTATTTTTAGTTCCAAAAACTAAAGTTAGATAGATGTAGAAATAGTTTTCTCATTATGAAAGTTATTTGATGTATTATTTAGATTTAAGAAAAGCTTTAGTCTGCTAACAAAATTAGATAGCCCCTTTGTGCTCTGACTGGTGATGGACTGTGATTTGTTAATATTTCCTTGTGTGAAAATAAATAAAATATAAATTGAAAAACTAATTTTCTGCTGTCAAATGTCATGCTGTCCTAAAAATTCAGTTATCCAGGTTATTAAACAGGAATGCAGCTACAGAGCAGATGCACGTTTGGTTGTACCAGTGTATATTCTTATATCTGAGTGGTGGCCCCCCTAGTCACAGCTTAGCCTCCATTCATAAATCTGTTTAAAGCCCCTGATTATGGTTCTTATTATTTATAAAATTAATAATAAGTATTTTTATTATCTAGTGGAGTCAGTGATGGCCATACTGCACAATTATTGTAGACTCGCATCCATCATTCATTACACTTGTCACTTCATGGTTTTTGTCTAGCTGAAGAACCACAAAAATGTAATCATTGAAACACAACTTACTGGAACAATACCAATGGTGTTGATCAAGACATCACCACGAATGTTCAGTACAGTCACATTTTCCACCGGCATGCGGTGCTTGAACAAACAATACCTCTGTCCATTCACATACACCTGGAAAGAAAATACATTTAATATTACTCTTATTTACTGTAAGTTATGTTCTGTAGAATTTTGCTTATTCTGTTATGCACCTCATAGCCTTCTGTTTTAATGGCAAAGAAGATATCAAAGGCTGATCCTCTGGTTATTGGACACCCTGGGGTCTCTTCTGGACTCTCCCACCTGCCATTCCTGTAGCTGTCACGGACCATCGAGGAATTGATACGAGGGTTGAAGTGAAATGCAATATCATCACTGTTTGGCCCGATCTTGAGATTAAATTGAATGCTGTGTGGAACAGAAGATAAGTAAGTTAAATTAAGTAAATGCTATGTTATCTTTCAGGCACATACAACATATGATCTGCCACATCTTTCATCTATGCTTTCACTACTAATAGACCGGTCAATGTTTAATTGGTGTGGTACATGTCATGAGTACATACTCTCGAGCACATGCTAAAGCAGTTCCCTGGAAGTACAGTCCAGTTCCTGCTTTCAGTCCTCCTGGGATGTCACCCACATAGGGAATGATCTGTTGTGAGTATAACCATATGACAGTATCAGCCATTGTCATGCTGTCATATAATGCAAACCATTGCTAAAAAATGTCTGCTGAGAATAGCAGCATAAATATATGAAGTAGAAATGAGTAGATGTAGGAAAACTATATGTAAGATGTTTCTAGACATGGTGCGAGTCCACTTGTATTTGTAGATGGAAGAATCACTGCAAATAAACAGAAAAGTATTCTGACCAATCACCTGATCACTATAATTAAACACTTCTATCATGACTGGAGTGATCTCTTCTAGGATGAGGATGGTTTTAGTATGAAAAATGTACAGTACCAATTATATGCTGTGGTTGCAGTGGCAAGATCTTAATGCAGTTAGAATCTCTTTAAGATTTTGGAACCAAAATGTTAGGCAATGCTCTACACTGCCATTATCAAAATAGGGAGTATCTTTTTTTTTTTAATGGTGCTCAAACCTTTCAGTACAGATCCAGAGATTTGCCGAATCAATGTCAAGCTGCACTGAAGTTGTTCTGGTGAACTGTGGTGGCTCAGGACTTTACTAAAACACTTGGTGGTTTTTGAAAACCCATATATATCTGTTCCCTATGCATATTTCTTCCTGCCTTATTCCTGTAATATGTAGTTACATTACTGTAGTTTGAATAACAATATGTGAAAACCTGAATAAATATGCAATAATATGTAATATTAATACATTATTAATAATGTAAAACAATTATTTCTAATATACACAAAGACAACTAGTGGTTACTGCACTTCTGACCCTTGTAATAAATGTTGTTACTCACAGGGTTGCTGACAACATTTGTCATCTCTGACTGGATAGTTGAAAGACTCCAGCGTGAGATGCTCCAGTTGCTCATTATTTTTGTTCTTACTTCTTTAAGGACTGAAGAAGAGGTCCAGTTCTGTGGGGGAAATTAATTAACAATCAATTTAAAATAGTTAAATGGGAATTTATACTTTTATCTTTTAGGACCTGCAAAAATATTGATCATATTACAAAAAGGACCTTATATGCTAGCCCACCACCGGGGTCGAGTTCTGACAGTGCCCATTGGCTGGATCAGATGTTAGACACACCCATGACTGACTGTGCCTGAGTTAGGCACATGGGTGATCATCCTCTAGTGCTGCAACAGCAACTCCTGACTGTGCTCTGTGATTAACTGGCATCCCATTCAGGGAACACCCATGCCTCGACCCAGTCACTTACAGGATAGGCACCAGAACCCTACAACCCTGACCAGGAGAAGCAGGGTTAAAAATTACCAATTAACAATTAGGGTTAACTATTTTCTCTAGGTTTCTAGGTTTCTTAATAATTTTGCATATTATTGTTTCACAAAATTATAAATAGAATAAGTAGAAATAAGTAGAAAAATAACTGAACTGACCCATGACTGGCCCACTGAAATAACACTGGACTTCCCTTGGAGGGAGAAGGAGACAGAATCACTGGGCTCACTCACTCCTACATCACTAACAGCTCTGTACCGGACCCAGTATTTTGGAGATGGTGAGAATCCAGTCAGTGGGAAGTTGCTCTGTGCATCTGGAGTGTTTGTGACTTTCCATCCTTCATCATCAGCTCCTGAACCAGTTGGCTGTGTTGTCCTGTATTCCACTCTGAATCGTACTGTTTTTCCAGTTGGGGATTTCTGAAGCTTCAGATTGACTCCCTTGTCCATGGGCTTTACCTCAGGTGGGGGTGGCTTGGACACAGGCTGGAACTTGGGATCTGTCAGATGGCCATTTTCATAAAGGCGGATGGAGGTTCCTGGATTGGTGGGGTCAGAGATGGAGGCCATAATAAAGCGCATTTTCTTCTCACTATTATTGACCTTGTGAAAGTTTTTGAAAAGAAAAACATTCTGTCTCATGCGCTGAGAAATGTCAGAGGAAGTTAACAGAGACTCTGTTGTTTGAATGGAGTACACTTTTGTTTTTGTTTGCCCCAAATTTGCAAACTTGTCTGAACTCAGGAAGTTTCTTAGTTCATCTAGGTGGGGGTCTGTTTTGCTCAAAGACGTGAAAGCCAGACATACCACCACATCAATATCAGGATCAAAGAGGATTGAATTTAATGAGCCTGAAGATGTTGCAATGGGGATGTCTTGTAGTCCACGTATATAGGACCTAAGTATCTTTAATTCTGTTGTCATGTTGTCTAACCATTTGTCAGAATTGTGGGCCACAAATGGTGACATCTTGTAACTCTCCAGGATGTCAGCCAGTGCCGTCTCATCCTGTTTCCCACTCCGAATAGCTGGAAGAACTGTGCACAGCTTTTTCTGGCAGTGTAGCTTGTAATCACTCAGGGAATCCTGAAACATTTTCAGCCTGTCTTTCAAAGCAAGAAAATCATCCAGACCTTGGCTTTTGCATAAGTCATTGCATCTCCTCTCAACCTCTGTTAGTTCTTCCAGCAAATCTTCTGTTTTGGACACCAGACTTATGCTGATTTCTCTCATCAGCTTGGCTGCCTTATCATTCAAGAGTGTAAGGGGATAGAGCCACACTTTCATTGGAACACCGTCACTGCCCTTGCTCTTCAGTAGAGTGGGCAGTTTCTTGTAGACCTGCAGGGCTTCTGTGTATGTGGTGGGATTTTCATCCAGTTCATAATCACCATAAAATGTCACACTGATATTTGAAGCCAATTTCTTCTCATCTTCATTCATCTTTATTGCTGCTTCCCCCTCTATGGAAAAGGTAGGGATCATCTTAACAACAGCATGGAGGGTTCCTTCAATTTCCTGTTTGTTTTCATTCTGTGAAGATGCATAATCAAACAGCATGAAAGCCTGAGCTCCATACAATACACCAGTAATGACGTGAGTGGCTGTTTGCTGGTCAAATACTTGTGGATAGGTGATTGTGCCAAGTGCAGCCATAGAGATTTGTTCAAATTTTGTTGTCTGATTGTACTGTAGAGTAACCCGACTCTGTCTTTCGGAGGTTTTGCTATCATTCAGGTACTTGGCTGATCCTCCAACTTCTATCAAACCACCCAGGAAGCTGGCTTTAATGGAGGCGCTCACATCTAGAAGCCTGGCTTTATCGCTGACCCTATCGGAGGCAGTGAACCGCAGATCTGTTTTAGGCTGCTGATGCACAATCAGTTCCTCAAGTAATAGTTTCTTATCCCACAAGGTCACACCTAAAATAAAAAGATTATATGAAAAAGAGGTATTTTAGCTTTTTTATGTGCAATTGTGTTAATACAGTTTTAGTTGTCCCTAAATACTGACCCACAATAATACATTTTAAAAGATTTGTACATTAACATGTTATGAACAGCGTTTTGTAGAAGGAATGAACCTGATCTGTTCCGTTAGTTTTACCACTAGTCTATGTAGCAGCTGCTGACCAAAGCCCTGTATAAATATGCATCTGGTCTAGAATTTGACATTTCTTACAAATTCTCCTACTTAGAAAGATGAGGGAGGTCTGTAATTTTCATCATAGGTACACTTCAACTATGACAGAGAAAATGAGAAAAAGAAATCCAGGAAATCACATTGTAGGATTTTTCAAGAATTTAATTGTAAATCATGGTGGAAAATAAGTATTTGGTCACCCACAAACAAGCAAGATTCTGGATCTCACAGACCTGTAACTTCTTCTTTAAGAAACTCTTCTGTTTTCCACTCGTTACCTGTATTAATGGCACCTGTTTGACCTCATTATCTGTATAAAAGACACCTGTCCACAGCCTCAAACAGTCAGACTTCAAACTCAACCATGGCCAAGACCAAAGAGCTGTTGAAGGACACCAGGAAGAAAATGGTAGACTGGCACCAACCTGGGAAGAGTGAATCTACAGTAGGCAAGCAGGTTGGTGTGAATAAATCAACTGTGGGAGCAATGGAAGACATACAAGACCATTGATAATCTCCCTTGATCTGGGGCCCGCACACAAGATCTCATCCCGTGGGGTCAAAATGATCATGAGAACGTTGAGCAAAAAAATCCAGAACTACATGGAGGGACCTGATGAATGACCTGCAGAGAGCTGGGACCAACATAACAAAGGCTAACATCAGTAAACACACTACGCCGAGAGGGACTCCGATCCTGCAGTGCCAGGCGTGTCCCCCTGCTTAAGCCAGTACATGTCCAGGCCCGTCTGAAGTTTGCCAGAAAGCATATGGATGATCCAGAAGAGGATTGGGAGAATATCATGTGGTCAGATGAAAACCAAAATAGAACTTTTTGGTAAAAACTCAACTGGAGGAGGAAAAAGGATGCTGAGTTGCATCCCAAGTACACCATACCTACTGTGACGCATGGGGGTGGAAACATCATGCTTGGGGGCTTGTTTTTCTGCAAAGGGGACAGGACGACTGATCTGTGTTAAGGGAAGAATCAACGGGGCCATGTATCGTGAGATTTTAAGCCAAAACCTCCTTCCATCAGTTAGAGCATTGAAGATGGAACGTGGGCTGGGTCTTCCAGCATGACAATGATCCCAAACACATTGCTCGGGCAACGAAGGAGTGGCTCCGTTAAAAAGCATTTCAAAGCTCCTGGAGTGGTCTAGCCAGTCTCCAGACCTCAACCCTTGAGGAGATCTGCATGGAGGAATGGGGATAAAATACCAGCTACAGTGTGTGCAATCCTGGTGAAGACTTACAGGAAACATTTGACCTCTGTCATTGCCAACAAAGGTTATGTTACAAAGTATTAGGTTGAACCAAATTTATTGACCAAATGCTTATTTTCCACATAATTTACCATTTAAATTCTTTAAAAAATCCTACAATGTGATTTTCCTGGATTTTTTTTCTCATTTTGCCTCTCATAGTTTGAAGTGTTCCTATGATGAAAATTACAGACCTCTCTCATTTTTTTTCTAAGTAGGAGAACTTACACAATCAGTGGCTGACTAAATACTTTTTTTGCCCCATTGTATGACAAGCTAGTAATTTCAGCAGTGCTCCAATTAAGAATGAACCAATACAGTCATGCTTGAAAGTTTGTGAACCCTTTAGAATTCTATACTTGGTCATTTATTTATTTGAGGGAAAATGATCCAAAATTACATATTAGTGAGTGGGGATTTATCAAAGTCTGCTCTTCACAACACATGTTTGTGGAAGGGTATCATGGCATGAACAAAGGAGATTTCTGAGGAGCTCAGAAAAAGAGTTGTTGATGCTCATCAGGCTGGAAAAGGTTACAAAAACCATCTCTAAAGAGTTTGGACTCCAGCAATCCACAGTCAGACAGATTGTGTACAAACATAGAAAATTCAAGACATTGTTACCCTCCCCCAGGAGTGATCGACCAACAAAGACCACTCTAAGAGCAAGGTGTTGTGTAATAGTTTGGCAAGGTCACAAAAGATCCCAGGGTAAAACTTCTAAGCAAAACTGAAGGCCTCTCTCACATCGGCTAATGTTAATGTTCATGTGTTACACCATCAGAAGAACACTGAACAACAATGGCGTGCATGGCAGGGTTGCAAGGAGAAAGCCACTGCTCTCCAAAATGAACAATGCTGCTTGTCTGCAGTTTGCTAAAGCCAGAAGGCTTATTGGAAAGAACGTTTTTGTGTCGGATGAGACCACAAATAGAACTTTTGGTTTACAATAATAGCGTTATTATTGTAGAAAGGCAAACACTGCAAAGTTTTAAGTCTAGGCTAAAGACATACCTATTTACACAGGCTTTTGACTAGATTTAGACCAGGATGCATGGCTTGGGTCGCTGGGGCCGGAGTCTGGAGTCATGTCTGGCCTGCCTGCCTTGTCCGCTAGCCGGGGGGAGTGTCGAGTGGGGCGTCTGGCTGAACTGGGCTTCATTCCTCGTGATCTTGACTCATGCATCCTTGCCTTAGAATAAGGGCAGAGCTGGGGGTTCATAGTCAAAGAGTCTTATGGTGATCAGAGACGTTGGGCTCTGCTGTCTTCTGCCACTCGTGGGGTTGCCAATGTCTCATGTGATCCCTCTTGGCTGTGTTTCCTACCAGTTCTCCTCTTTCTAGCTTTCTAGCTATGCTGCTATAGCTAATGCTGCCGGGGTGTCATGCTACACTTGGCATCAGTGATTGACATGGCATCAGTGATTTGTAACAAACACTGTGCTCTTAATCAATAACTAATTACATTTTCTGTTTTCTCTCTGAGCTGTGTTCCGGAAGTTCCGGCCCCACACATGATGTTCATCTGATGGAGCTCCACTCAAGCTGCTGCCGTCATCAGCTCCAACCCCATCATACCCGGGCCACTTAATGTCAATGTGCATAATTCACATTTTATTCGACCATGACTCCATGACTTTAGTTTCGCTCTTAGATTTATCATCATACCTGGGCCACTTAATGTCGATGTGCATACTTCACATTCTATTCGAACTTTGACTCCATGACTTTAATTCGCTCTTAGATTTATCATCTACGCCGCCCAAGGAGGTTGGGTCCCTTTTTGAGTCTTGGTTCTCCCAAGGTTTCTTCCTAGAACTAGGGAGTTTTCCTTGCCACTGTCGCCCTAGGCTTGCTCAATTTGGGATTGGACGTAGTTATTAGTAGATAATCTAAACTTGTAAAGTTGCTTTGAGACAATGCTCCATTGTAAAAAGCGCTATATAAATAAATCTGACTTGACTTGACTTGACTTGACATTCCAGCATAAGAACTTTATCCAATCTGTGTAACATAGTGGTGGTAGTATCATGGTTTGGGCCTGTTTGCTGCATCTGGGCTACGGGAACTGACCCCCTTGGTGGGACCAGTCCATCCTCTATCCCTAACAAAAATAATAAAACCAAAATGCGAACAGAAGCGTGGGAGGGCTCTCCGTATCGGAACTAGAAATGGGTGAGGTCTCAATACACACAGCGGGTTGGCGATCGCTCAGTGAAGCCGTAGCGTTGATCACAGGGCACAAGCGGTGTGTTGATTGCAATGGTGCAACACCTACTATGACTGGCGAAGCTCTTAAATAGCCAGGAGTAGCAAGTGTTGCATCTTTGCCGCAATTAAGCCACTTCCTGGCAGGCGGCTTGATAGCGGCGGCTGCCAGAGATCCTACTGAGGAAAAACCAGTCCAACGCTGCCCTCTAGCATCAGAAAAGTAGGACCTCTGATAGTACCCCCCCCCCCCCAAAGAGGAGCCCCTAAGCACATTCCAAGGCGCCTCTGGCTTGCCGGACATGCTCAGGGTTGAGCATCTGGTGCACTGGGAGACCCTGGTAAGCAGGGCAAGCCTCCACATAGGGGCTGAAAGTGAGGATGATGCAGGTTAACGCAGGTACAATGCCTGGTCTGGGCCCAGAAACCAACCTGACCGGCTTAAGGGCGGAACTGAGCGCTGCGGCTGAAGAGCAAACCTCAGCGGCTCAGGGGCAGAGCCCAGCGGCTCAGGGACAGAGCCCAGCGGCTCAGGGACAGAGCCCAGTGGCTCAGGGGCAGAGCCCAGCGGCTCAGGGGCAGAGCCCAGCGGCTCAGGGGCAGAGCTCGGCACTGGTCGCTCAGGGGCAGAGCTCAGTGACTCAGGGTCGAATATCAGCACTGGCGGCTCAGGGGCAGAGCTCAGTGACTCAGGGGCGAAGCTCGGCGGCTCAGAAGCGGAGCTCGGCCCTGGTGAATCAGGGACCAGAGCCGACCTGATCATGCAGATGAAAAAGGTCGGCGCTAAGGACCTGGATAAACGAACAGCCACCAAGAACCTCAGTGACAAGGTCAGCAAAAGTGACCAAGGTGGTGCAGGGATCGGTCTCAGTGACCGTGATGCGGGGATCGGGACCAACGATCGTGGCGCAGGGATCGGTCTCGGTGACCGTGACGTGGGGATTGGGACCAACGATTGTGGCTCAGGGATCGGTCTTGGTGACCGTGGCGAGGGGATCGGGACCGACGATCACGGCGCAGGGATCGGTCTGAATGATTAGGGCGCGGGGATTGGGACCAACAATCGCGGTGCAGGGATTGGTCTAGTTGACCAGGGAGCGGGGATCGGAACAGGCATGGAGCTTAAGTGCTCAAATGCGGGGTTTACAGGCGTGGCGAACTCTGGTACGGGGCTAGGCTGCACTAAATGCCCAGGCATGGAGCTTTCCTGCTCAGATGCGGGGCTAACGGGCGCAGCGAGCCCAGGTACAGAGCTAAGGGGCGCTAAATGCTCAGTCACGGGGTCAACCTACCCAGAAGCGGAGCTTACGAGCATGGTCAGCCCAGGTTCAGAGCTAGGGGGCGCCAAGTGCTCAGCTTCAGCGCTTACGAGCACGGCAAGCTCTTGAACGGGGCCACGCGGCGCCAAATACCCAGGCATAGAGCTTTCCTGCTCAGATGTGGGGCTTATGGGCATGGCGAGCTCTTGTACGGGGCCAGGCAGTGCTAAATACCCAGGCATGGAGTTCAAGTGCTCAGATGCGGGGCTTATGGGCATGGTGGACCCAGGTACAGAGCTAGGGGGTGCTAACTGCTCAGGCACGGGGTCAAACTGCCCAGGTGCAGAGCTTATGAGCACGTTGAGCCCAGGTTCAGAGCTAGGGGGAGCTAAATGCTCAGTCACGAGGTCAAACTGCCCAGGTGCGGAGCTTACAAGCGCAGGTTTAGAGCTAGGGGGCACTAAGTGCTCAATTTCAGAGCTTACGAGTGCGGCGTGCTCTTAAACGGTGCTAGACGGCGTGAAATACCCCGGCATGGAGCTTAATCGCTCAGATGCGGGGCTTACAGGTGCGACGAGCTCTAGTACGGGGCTTGGCGGCGCTAAATGCCCAGGCATGAGCCCGGGTGGACTCGAGTTGTTAGAAACGAGGCCCGTTTTCTTCCTCGCACGCTGTTCGAGGTGGGCTTCCGCCAACCTGGCCAGCTCGTACAGCTGGTCAAGAAAAGATGCGGGTGGGAGGAAGCACAGCTCGATGTCCACATCCTCATTGAGGCCCAATTTAAACAGCTCAATGAGGGCCGGCTCATGTAAGCCGCTTACCTCAGCCAGGGCAATAAATTCAGCCACATATTCCTGAACTACCTATGAACCTTGAATGATGGTTGGTTCCGGGGCAGGAATAAGTGGCTGGGAGTCCCGGTAGACAGTAGGTAGATTCAAAACTACCCTGGACCTCAGATGGACGCCGACGGTTATGGCGGCGAGGGCTGGGCAATTTGGGATGGAAAAAAGGGTCTGTGACTCGGCCGTAGTCGCAAGACGGCCCCCCAAAAGCCAGCCGAGACCCGGGTAAACAAACCTGTCATTCGCGGCGCCTGGGGACCTCCAAACTGGAGGTCCAGGAGCTAACGCTGGGTCCCCTGTTTGGTTGCACCATTCTGTTACGGTTCGCCATTTTTTAAACAATGAAGAACCGTCTAACCTGAACAGAAAGGGTTGGGACCCAAATGCAGTTAGCTCCAGATGGTGATAATGAACTGAAATGGAACTAATAAAAAGAAAACAATAATTACTAAAATATTAATAAATAAATAACAAAGAATAAGTGACACTCTGTGTGTGTATAAGCAAGCTCGTCGAATCTGCTAACACACACACACACACACACACAGAAGCTCACGGCTGCTTTGCAGAGAGAGAGGGGGAGGAAGACGGGGAATTCCCCGCACGCGCCAGCCCAGAGAAGAAGCAGGGGGCACGAGCTGAACCCATGCACAGCACGTATGCAGCGCTGAGGAAAGCCTGCGAGGCGGTGCACAGGCGCAGAACAGTGCATATCGTCGGGAAGTGAGAGGGTAAGCAGCCTCTGCCCTAATAACGGTTACCTCGCGCTTCCCAGCGCTACGGGAACTGACCCCTTGCCGGAACCTGTCCGTCCTTTATCGCTAACAAAAATAATAAAACCAAAATGCAATCAGAAGCGTGGGATTATCCGTATCGGAGCTAGAGATGGGTGAGGTCTCAATACACGCAGCGGGCCGGCGATCGCAGGGCACAAGCGGCATGTTGATTGCAATAGTGCAACACTTACTACGACTGGCAAAGCTCTTAAATAGCCAGTAGTAGCCGGTGTTGCATATTTGCCGCAAATAAGCCTTTTCCTGACAGGTGGCCCGATAGCGGCGGCTGCCAGAGATCCTACTGAGGGAAAAGCAGTCCAACGCTGCCCTCTAGCTTCGGAAAAGTAGGACCTCTGACAGAATGTGGGTCATGCAGCAGGACAACGACCCTAAGCACACAAGTCGTTCTACCAAAGAATGGTTAAAGAAAAATAAAGTTCATGTTTTGGAATGGCCAAGTCAAAGTCCTGACCTTAATTCAATCGAAATGTTGTGGAAGGACCTGAAGTGAGCAGTTAATGCGAGGAAACCCACCAACATCCCAGAGCTGAAGCTGTTCTGTACGGAGGAATGGGCTAAAATTTCTCCAAGCCGGTGTGCAGGACTGATCAACAGTTGCAGGAAAAGTTTAGTTGCAATTATTGCTGCACAGGGGGGTCACACCAGATGCTGAAAGCAATGGTTCACACACTTTTCCCACTCACTAATATGTAATACTGGATCATTTCCCTCAACTAATAAATGACCAAGTATAATATTATTGTCTCATTTGTTCAACTGGGTTCTCTTTATCTACTTTTAGAACTTTCAAGCACCACTGTATCATATAAACACTGTTATTAAAACATGTCCTGCTACATACCTCCCCAACACACATGTTTTGCATCCAATCCTCATGAGATTTATTTTAAACATTGTAATTCATAAAAATGTCTTATTGAACAAAACAAAATAAAATGGCAAATCATTATTATTTGGGGGTTTTATGTTGCTTTATGTGTCTCGTGTAAAAGCTGTAAATAGTTAGCTTGTTTTAGTGTCTTTTTATTGGTGTATGCCGAACTTACTATCTTGGTGTTTGTTGGATGAATGGATGAGTAATAGTAATTCTATTAATAGCTTATGGTATGGTATTATGGTAACAGCTCATGGTAATAACCGATGGTATAATATTTATATATTTAAAATGTTTTTTAAACTAGTACACAAACTGAAATGTATTCTGGCTTTTGTATGCTTAGGTCCCTTTGGCAAATTTAATGCCATCATATAGTGTTTTTATTAAGTGATGCTAAATTATATTGTCATCATTCTTTTGTCACTTTCTCTGTCATCCAAAATATATCATCGTAAATGTATTTGTTGATGAAAACAAAAAACTAATTGACAGTGAAATACTGGATGATGGATCATCAAAGTGACAGCTGATTCTTAGTAGAGTAAAAATACAGCCATAATTGCACAGACACTTGATTGAGTAAAATGATCTAACTCTTTTTGCTTTTACCTCTGAGTGATTTCATTCTTTTTATTTCTTTATGTATTTTCAACTTTAGCCTATAGATTGTAATTGTCCTGGAACATCATTTAAGTTAGATCTTTAGAGGACATTTAGAATATTGTCAATTGTACCTGGAACTACCATATCACGGCGGGAATCATACAGCATGCCAGGATAGAGAGGTCTTCCCAAGGTTGCCATCTCCATGCCTATAGTATCCATGACTATTGAGAGAAAAGTGCAGAAAGAATGATTAAAATTGTATATAGGTGCATGTATGAATTATTTTACAGAAGTTTGAACTTTTCTGGTAAAATAACAGGTCTGTATGTTGGCTCAGTGGGTACCACTGTTGCCTCACACTGAGAAGGTCCTGGGTTCAATTCCGGCTAGAGTGGGCAGGGTCCTTTCTGTGAGGAGTTTACATATAATCCCTGTGTTCATGTAGGTTTACTCTGGGTACCCTGGTTTCTTTCCAAAGATGTGCTTTAAGTTAATTCAGTGGTTCCCAAACTGGGGGAAGCTATTACAGGAGGTTTGTGCAGAAAGACAGAAGAAATTTTGAGAAAATATGTTGAAAACAGCGAATGCTGCAACACAGCCCTTTATGTTTAGAACTTTATGATACATATTGTATGTCACTTGTAATAATTCCACTGCATTAGCATCACTACAGATTTATGAATGGAGGGGCTAAGCTTTGACTGGGGGGGTCTAGAGTTTAAACTGGCATACATTTAAAACATACAACTATTAGGAGAAATATCCTCATGGCAAGGAATAAAAAGGAATAAGCAATACTAGCCAAAATAGCTTTTAAAATGTAAATTTGTTATCAGACTACATCTTTTCTCAAATTCAATAAAAGACAACTTCCTTATGAGAAAACTATTTCTAGATGTATCTAACTTTAAGTTTTAGAACTAAAAATGGAAACAGGTTGAACAATCGTAATTGGGGTGGGCTTACGGACCCGTTGGTCTTTTAGGTTTTACTTTGGGTCATTTTTTTAGTGGTGGCTTCCTAAAGCGAATATTTCTTAGCTCGTTGAGTGCTGTGGGTGTGTTTTAAGTGTGCAGTAATTCATACGGGTGGGTTAGCTTGGCTCGCTTCTGGGGAATGCTCATCTCATTTGCCTGAACTGTTTGTAATTGACAGTTTAATAAAGATGAATTGATCAAGTCACCCATGTTTGTGTGTGGTTGTTCCAGGCTCTAATTCAGTTTTTCCCGGGTTAACAAAGGTGGTGGCAGCACTGCGCTACCTGGTTAACTCAAGTCTATTATGTAAGGGTGTATTTGAGATCGAAATATAATTTGCCGGTTAGAGAAATTTGTGGGTTGTGCACAGAACAATGTAACTGAGGCCAGAGTTAGTTCACTTGGATAAGTACCCCTCTTCATGCAAAAAATGGTCTAATCCGTATGCGCGTCCAGTCAAAACAAACCAATGTTATTTGTTAACAAAGGCGCACAGATGCATGCCGAAGCCAAGCATCATTCTCGTAGACTGTATATATAATGTCTATAGTGAATCCACAACGTCTGATGCCCTCTTGTGACTGGCTGCAGTACAACTTTTCCTGGCAACTGTATTCTGTCAATTCTTTAAGATACCATCACGTTAGTATCTCTCCCAGTATTTTCCTTTACGGTGAATGGGTTTTATGGAAGTTAAACCAGCCTCTAGTTTGCTCAGACAGGGTATTTCTAGTGCCAGTCTCAAGTCCGGATAAATGGTGAGGGTTGCGTCAGGAAGGGCATCCGGTGTAAAACGTACCAAATAAATTATGCGAGTTCATAATAATTTCACCATACCGGATCAGTCGTTGCCCGGATTAACAATGACCGCCACTGGTACTGGTAGCAAACAGGGTACCAGCGGAAATTGGACTACTGTTTGCCGAAGACGAAGAGGAGGGAAGCGTGTGAGGAGACAGAGAGAAAGCAGGAGCGGAAAGAATATAGCACTGAGGGTAGCAACTCTAAATGTAGGGACGATGATAGGGAAAGATAGAGAGCTGGCTGATATGATGCAGAGGAGAAAGGTCGATGTTTTGTGTGTGCAGGAGACCAAAGTGGAAGGGTAGCAAGCTCGATGCATTGGTGCCGAGTTTAAACTCTTCTACCATGGTTGTGGATAGAAGAGAACTGGAGTTCGGTGGTGGTCCCTAAAGAGGACGATGTAAAGAAATGTTGTCGTTGAGAGTGAAAAGGGGGTGTTCAGATAATAGTCCTGAAGCTGGAAATTGAGGGTGTATGGTGAATGTGTTATGGCTATGCACCACAAGTTGGCTGTGGAATTAAGGAGAAAGAGAAGAGTCTGGGGGGAGTTAGATGAAGGTGTTAAGGATAAGGAACCTAGAAGGACAGATAGTGATGGATTTTGCAAAGAAGATAGAAATGGCTGTGGTTAACACATATTTCCAAAAGATGGAGAAGCATAGGGTGATTTATAAAAGTGGAGGGAGGAGCACACAGGTAGACTACATCCTATGTAGAAGAGGTTGCTTAAAAGAGATTGGTGATTGTAAGGTAGTGGCTGGGGAGAGTGTAGCTAGGCAGCATTGGATGGTGGTGTGCAGAATGGCTCTGGTGGTTAGGAAGAGGAAGAGGACAAAGGCAGAGCAGAGGACCAAATGGTGGAAGTTGAGAAAGGAAGAATGTTGTAAGGAGTTCAGAGTGGAGCTGAGAAAGGCTTTGGGTGATAGGAAAGAGTGTTAGCAGCAACAGTAATTAGACAGACCGGTAGAAAGGTACTGGGTGTGTCTTCTGGACAGGCAAAGGATGAAAAGGAAACCTGGTGGTGGAACGAGGAAGTGCAGGAGGTTATTCAGAGAAAGAGGTCAGCTAAGAAGAAATGGGACAGGGACAGGACTAAAGAGAGTAGGGCAAAAAGGGAGGTATCAAAGCTCAAGCAGAAGGCCTACGATGAGTTATATGAAAGGTTACACAGTAGGGAAGGAGAGAAGGAGTTGTATCTGCTGGCAAGACAGAGATAGAGCTGGAAACGATGTGCTGCATGTCAGGGTGATCAAGGATAGAAATGGAAATGTACTGTCAAGTGAGGAGAGGGTGAGGGAAAGATGGAAGGAGTATTTTGAGGAGTTGATGAATGTAGAAAATGAAAGGGAAAGAAGGTTGGATGGCGTAGAAATTGTGGAACAGGATGTAGCAAAGATTAGCAAGGACGAAGTGAGGAAAGCTTTGAAAAGGATGAAGAACGGAAAGGCAGTGGGACCTGATGACATACCGGTTGAGGTATGGAAAAGTCTAGGAGAGCTGGGAGTGGTGTTTTTGAGTAGATTATTCAATGGAATTCTGGTGAATGAGAGTATGCCGGAGGAATGGAGGAAAAGTTTAGTTGTACCGATTTTTAAGCAGAAGGGTGATGTATATAGAGTTGATGAGCCACACAACGAAGATTTGAGAGAGAGTTGTGGAAGCTAGGCTCAGACAGGAGGTGACAGTGAGTGAACAACAGTATGGTTTCATGCCAATGAAGAGCACCATGGATGCGATTTTTGCTTTGAGACTGCTGATGGAGAAGTATAGAGATGGTCAGAAAGAGCACACTGCGTATTTGTGGATTTGGAGAAAGCTTATGACAGGGTGCCAAGGGAGGAACTGTGGTGGTGTATGAGGAAGTCTCGAATGGCTGAAAAGTACGTTAGATTAGTGCAGGACATGTATGAGAACAGCGTGACAGCAGTGAGATGTGCTGTAGGAGTGACAGATAGCTTCAAGGTAGAGGTGGGACTGCATCAAGGATCGGCCCTGAGTCCCTTCTTATTTGCTCTGGTGATGGACAGACTAACAGTTGAGGTCAGGCAGGAATCGCCGTGGACTATGATGTTTGCAGACGACATTGTAATCTGTTGTCAGAACAGGGAACAGGTAGAAAAGAACTTGGAGAGGTGGAGGTATAATCTGGAAAGGAGAGGAATGAAAGTCAACTGTAGTAAGACAGAATACATGTGTGTAAATGAAAGGGAGGCAGGTGGAACAGTCAGGCTACAGGGATCAGTGGTCACAAAGGTGCAGGAGTTCAGGTACCTGGGATCAACTGTCCAAGGAAATGGGGAGTGCGGAAAGGAGGGGAAGAAGAGAGTAAAGGCAGGATGGAGTGGGTGGAGAAGAGTGTCAGGAGTGCTGTGTGACAAAAGGGTCGCAGCATAAGTGAAAGGAAAGATTTATAAGAGAGTAGTGAGACCAGCCTTGTCGTATGGGTTAGAGACAGTGACACTGACAAAGACACAGAAAGCAGAGCTGGAGGTGGCAGAACTTAAGATGTTGAGGTTCTCTTTAGGAGTGTCTAGGGTGGACAGGATTAGGAATGAGATCATCAGAGGGACAGCACAGTTGGAAAATTGAAAATTCGAGAGGAAGACTGAGTAGATGGTTTGGACATGTGCAGAGGAGGGATAGTGGATATATTGGTAGGAGGATGTTGGAGATGGAGCTGCCAGGCAAGAGACGGAGAGGAAGACCAAAGAGGAGTTATTTGGTTGTGGTAAATGAAGATATGCAGGGAGTTGGGGTGAGAGTAGAGGATGTGGAGGACAGGGTGAGGTGGAAACGTTTAACTCGCTGTGCTGACCCCTGGTAAAGGGAGAAGCCGAAAGAAGAAGAAGAAGAAGAAGATGAAGGGTTTTATGGAAGTTGTTTGGTGATACTTAAAGGTGTCTGGCGATTAGGTGATTGAAAGTTCATTCTGATGATAACAGGACGCACTCTCAAACCAGGCATACACTGAGTGATTTTGTAAATCTTGTCCTTTGGTGATGCCTCACACTGCACATTTGAATAATTCACCGTGTAAGGATAAAGCCTGTGATCTATATGCTGACACTGGCCAAAAACAGTCCGGCTGCGAGGTGGGTGCTCACAGTGCAGGTGAAACGCAGCGCCTAGCAAGAGATCTGTTTATATATAAGCACTCAATTCAGCAGAATATGGGGCAATGTCTATCGAAATGTTGAGAACGGGCATAGTTTATCAAGCTTGTGCCACGCTGTGCGCTGAAATTCGACGAGAAAAGGAGTAGCTGGTAAGACGCAACAGAAGGAAAATAAGTGAAAGTATATTGTAGTGAGTGTGGAGCTTCTGATTGGGGGAGGCTGCATCTGTGACTGATAAAGGGAGAGAGCAAAGGTAGTGTGGTTTTCTAGAACGGTTCACTGCTGTTACAGCATCTGGTGATGAAGATAGAATAGCAGGGAGGTTAGCTGTTCCTGCATGAGGAGGAGTGGAGCTGTGATAACAAACTGGGAAGTTGGTTAGTGTGAGCCCAACTAAAGCTGTTTATTATCCGGAGCTGTGATTACAAACTCTGAAGCTGGTGAAGTGCGCTCAACCTAAGGGGTTTACTTTCTGGAGCCGAGACAACAAACTGGGAAGCTGGTGAACGGTACCTATAGTACCTACAAAGTACCTATAGTACCTTTAAAGTACCTACAGTGTCTGTGTTCTGTGTAGTCTTTTTTAAATAAATAAATGTTAGAGGAGGTAGACTATTGAGCGAGTTTGTCCGGGGTTAGGCCTAATGATCCGTTGGTGTGTCAGGTTAACCTTGGAGTGAAGTCTGTAGGGGTCATCTCCTAAACGTGAATATTTATTAAGTTATTGAGTGTTGCGTGGGCGGTTTTTAGTGTTGGCTTTGGATGGGTTGGCTTCTAGGAAATGCTCAGCTGCTTTGCCTGAACCTCTTCAGTTCATCTGTGAAACTAATAAATATGAATTAATTAACTTACTTCTGTGCGTGTGTGGTGATTACAGCTTTATTCTGGACCTTAGCAGGTTACCAAAGATGGTGGCAGCATTAAAGCTATCCAGCTAATGCCAAAGAAAGATTTATTACAATATTTTGGGAATGTACACGTATTTTAAGAGTAACCTTAATTAAATGTATTATTCTTAATAAATGACTGACTGGTGAAGTTGGATAAAAATGTTAATGCTGAACCCTTTTTTTAATTCAGTAAAAAGGTGCAGTTTTGTACGAGTTACAGCGTTAATTCTAGTGGATTTTGGAAGCAGATGACGCGCACCTGTGTGTTGGAGTGTGGGTGTGGGTGTGGAGGGGAATATTCCTGTTTACAAAGGGAGGGCCAGAGAATGTTGGGAAAAACCCTGGTAAGAACTGGATTCATTGATTATGCTAAAGTGGCCTGAGTTTGTGTATGAGTGTGTGAGTTCCCTACGATGAATTGGAGCCCTGTCTATGGCTGTTCCTACCTTGTGCCCTATGTCGCCGGTTAGGCACCGGCTCTCTCGTGACCCCATAAGGCAGGGGTGTCAAACTCATTTTCACCAAGGGTCATATCTGCATTATAGTTGCCCTCAAAGGGTCAGTTGTAACTATAAGACAGTAAATGTAACTACTCCTTAACATATTGTTAAATAACTGTTTTTTATATTATATATAATTGTTAAAGAAAACACAGTGAATACATTGCTGCACAAACAGAGTAGCATATGTAATTCACTCAAAATAAAAAAAATAGGAGTCATATATTGACGTATATAAGCCATTAACAGAAGCAAATGTGATTCAGGGGGAAAGAAAGAAGTCAAACATGTCAACCTATATTGTACTCTTTGATGACTGATTCGGCCTCATAACACTAAAGACATTCCGGTTTTCCCCCTTGAAGCACAAACATGTATTCGCTTTGCTGTCTTTTCTGAAACTGCCTTCCATCTCTATCAATTTTTCTCTTCCTGGACATACCCAGGAAAAAACTGTACTGTAAAATTTGAGAGTAGAACCATGAAGTGGCCAAATTACCACCAAAATTCATAGTAAAACTGTGAAATAATTCATGGTCAGTTTTTATTCCTGTTTACAGTTTTAGTCCAAGTTTACAGTTGTACTATGACATTTCACAGTAGAACCATGAAGTGGCCAAATTACCATAAAAAATTCATAGTAGAACTGTGAACTCCATGGTCAAAATGTGACAATTCACATTAAAACTGTCAAGCAATTCCCAATTTTACTATGAAAATTCACAGTACATTTTTCCCTGGGTTTTTGGAACATTTGTAACACTTTTTGGGATAAAGCGCTGTTTTTAAAAGCTTATGTGGATACACTGCCATGCAGTGGCGAGATGCCGTCACTTACGTAATCGATATAATCCGTGATTGGTAAAAGTAGCATAGACTCATTTGACATACACCTTTTAAGCTCTTACGGGCCACATAAAATGACTTGGCGGGCCACATTTGAGTTTGACACATATGCCGTAAGGAATTAAGTGAATAAAAAAGTGAATGAATGAATAAATGGTGAAATACCATGTTTTGCGAGATTTCTGCCAATTTTAGTACTTTAACGTGTTCACTGGTTTAAAATTGGGTGGCTCAAAACAATAACTGTTGAAATTGTTCATTGTTGCAAAAGGGTTATCTCCCTCGAAGAAATTACCTTAAGGCCTTTTTTACTCATGCTGTGTCTTCCTACCTCTTAGTTCTCTTTGTGGGGTAGCCTACATTATCTAAAGTTTCTTTGCATAAATGTAGTGGATGGAAACACAAACTAATTCACATTTCTCTAAGCTGAAATTTCGTAAATGCGCATAACAGTTGCAAAACATTTGGATGGAAACCTGGCTACTGATCTATTTGGCTGTCATGCATATACTGTAGTGACTGCGATCCATAAAGTAAAATGTTAGTCATAAGAGAACACTGTTTCAAGCTCAAGTTGGACAACTTGGACTACGTGATCTTGTTAAGCTGTTTATGCTGCATTTATGCTACTAGTACTTGCCTGTGTGAACTTCACTGATGCAGTTAATAATGTGTGGTAATCATTAAATGATCCTAGGATGCTGTGCTCTTGGTAGTGTTTTAATTCTGTTTTATAAAGTCTATCTTCAGTTCTCGCTTTTCGCATTGGTAGTTCAGAATATGTTCAAGAAATGGAGACTTTTGTCTATAATTATGTCTATAATTACATGAAATGACGAGACCAACTGACTATAATCAATCTGTGCCATCGGTCTATACCATGGAATGTTTAAAGGGTTAAATGGCCCTGTTAAAAAGACAAAAATCTTTTCACATCTTAAACAACTAAATTGAGATGTATCTATGTGTGGAAAATCAAAAGAGACTTTGGAAAATATGGGTTAAACAATTTTCATTTGAGATCTGATAGGAGATTGAGAGGTGTAGCAATATTAATCAATAAAACATCCTGTTTACCCCACCTAAAATAGTAACTGTAACCTTTAAGTATCTGTAACTTTGGTTAATGTTTATGCCCCCAATTGGGATGATGCCCAATTAGCAAATAAACTTCTGTCACCATTACCTCATCTGAATACAGTACACACAAACAAATTTTTGTTATCAACCGAGTTTTGGATAGCTCAAGTGTTGTGTGAGCCACCTCAGACATGTCAGAGATCTTCTCAATGTTTTTGCATTAAAATGGTTACTTGGACCCTTGAAGACACTATGTTGACCAAACAATTTTCACTTTTCCCTATGCCTGTAGATCTTTCTCTCATATAGACTATTTTTTGATGAAGGCTCACTTATCTCAATGCTAAAACTTGTTGAATACTCAGCTATAGCTCTGTCTGTTCATGCCCCTGTGATTTTAGACCTCTTTTTCCCTTAATTGTAAGAATAAATACAATCTCCGACTGGAGATTAAACCCATTATTGCTCTCTGATGAAAACTTCTGCAACTTTGTGAATGCCAGCACAGACAAAACTGAATCTGTTTCCAACACTGGAATTTGGGAATTTCTGAAAGCCTATCTATGTGGCCAATTAATATCATATGTATCCCATGTAAACAAGGAATGAATAAAGACAAAGCAAGAACAGTCACAGTCAGTGCTTAAGCTGGACAGACAATATTTGGAGACAACAACAGCTGAGTTATACAAAATATGGGCTAATTTAGAAGCAGAATATAATCTCTTATCAACAAACCAAGTGGAGCATCTAATTCTTCAAACCTGAGGGTCTCTCTTATGAATCTTATGAATAAGCGAGTGCGTTATTCCCCTTCAATTAAAGCGACAGGCTGCGGATCGCCAAATATCTCAGATAAGGAGCGAAAACCAAGATATAACTGGAAATAATATATAAAAATAGTATAATATATTTATATATTTCTTCCCCATTCTGATGCTTGGTTTGAATTTTAGCAGGTCGTCTTGACCATGTCTAGGCCTAGATGCCTAAATGCACTGAGCTGCTGCCGCATGACTTATGTGCAATTTAGCTGCATTTATTTGAAATAATCCAAAATATTCTGAATATATTTAATCTGATTTTGCTCTGGTTAGCTAAAGATAATGTGATTTGTATGATTTCTGCAAATGATCAAGTAGTTGTAGTACAAACCTTTATGTACCCTCAGTGTCATAGATCTGTACCTCTTGCTCTCAATAAAAGTTTCATAAATCCTGTTTCAAAATTTGAGTTAGAAAGGCTTTTCAGAATAATTTAACTTTTTTATTTTCAGCACATTTTCTTGCATGTACTTCAACTTTGGAGTATTTGTAAATCAGATAAGTAGTACTTTTATACTTAAGTAAAGAACTTGTGTACTTCTGCCACCTCTTTAAAGACCATAGTAAATCATATGAAATTCAGCATTGCTATAAATGAACAGTATTATATGTTACACCCTTCTGTTTTTTATGGTTTCAGTTAGTTAAAAATAGTTTTCCATAAAAATGGGTTCACACTGTAAGCATTCGACACCTTTTACTGGCTTTCACCATTAATTTCAATTCAGCCAGGAATGCTTTTATCTTACCTTGATCACTCTGCAGTTGCACTTGATCAGATGTTGCAGTTGATGTATCTTCACTTCTAAGCAGTAAGAAGCAGATAATCTTCTGTGTAGCTGCTAAGAATTTATAGCCATGACACTCCCTTAGAATCGTAATGTTATTGCCAAATATGGCAAAGGTCTTTATTGATCATCACCACCCATTTTCCGTAACTGAACATTGGGGAGTGTTTCAACACTATACAGTACTAGTCAAAAGTTTGGACATACCTCGGAGTCAACGTTTTTTCTTTATTTTTTATTATTTTCTAGATTTAATATTCATATTGAAGCCATCAGAACTATGAAGGGCCATGTATGGAATTATGTAATAAACTAAAATATGTTAAATGAACTACAATATGTTTTATACTTTAGATTTTTCAAAGTAGCCACCTTTCGCTTTGATAGTTTTGCATATAGTTGGAATTCAATCAGCTTTACAAGGTAAGAGGTGGGCATTGTCAAAAGTTAACTTAAGAACTTTCATGCCTTCTTAATGTGTTTGCGACCATCAGCTTTGTTGTGCAGAGGTAAACACAGAATCTAAAGTATACAATTTATTCTGGTTTGTTTAACACTTTTTTTATTTACAACATCATCCCATATGTGTTCCCTCATAGTTTTGATGTCTTCAGTATGAATCTACAATGTTGAAAACATTAAAAATAAGGAAAAACACTGGGTGAGAAGGTCTCCAAACTTTTGACTGGTACAATATATGATACCACTATACTCAATGAAGAAAATAATCTTTTCAATAAGTTTTGCATTTTTTGTTTAAACCATTGTTTTGATTAAACCATTATACAGTTCTTTTTGATTTACATCATTATAATCAGAATAATGATAATAAGTCACAGTTAATCATCAGTATCAGTCAAACACCACACAGTTCTTCTAAACACATCTCATTTCATGGTTCACACTTTAGTTTTAGTAGAAACCACAATTCCTTATATAATATAAATATGAAAGCCAGAGACATGTCTACATGTAAACATGTGGCTTGTTAAATCTATTTGTATTTGAGTTTCGTTGTTAAAATAAATGGGACTCTGGTAGTCTAGCAGTTAATGTCCAGGCGTTAATATAGAATATAGTGAAAAGTACACTCTGACAAAAACATAAAGCACCCAGTTAGAAATGTAATGAATGAATGAATGAATGTAAATGATTACAGGTTCTGGTTACAAATTCTGATTAGATGCTGGGTCTTGCCACAAGAGGGTGTAAAAGTACTTCCCCTGCTGCTTTATGAAAAGGCTGTCAGAGGTTACTTTTGGGTAGTGTACCTCTTGGTGAGAGATCGTTGACTGCTAGACATGCCTGCCTCTACGACACATTTTCCAACAGCTGGACCTGTAGATCCTCCACAGTCATACTTCACTTTAACGAGAATGTATTCATAATAAAATACAATGGAAATACAATGTAGGGTTAGGAATTTGAGCAGTTTTATTTTAAAAAATTGTATCAGTCATGGTGATCTATGAAGTTTTATTGGAGTCTTACAGCGGAAAAAAATAAGTGAAAGTATATTTTGGGATTGTACATGTGTTTTAAGAATAAATAAACTTGTGTGTTTATTTATATGTGAATAAAACTTACATAGAAGGATTTGATCAGCACAGCAGAAATTTGGTTCTGTGCGGTGAACTTTCCGGTCGCTTGCATGACTGAGCAAGTTGGATAAAGTTAATGCTGAACCCTGATTTTATTCAGTAAGAAGGTGCAGTTTAGTATGAGTTATAACATTATTTCTAGTGAACTTTGGAAGTAAAAGACGTGTACAGTGGTATGAAAAAGTTTGGGCACCCCTGATAATTTTCATGATTTTAGTTTATGAATCATTGGTTGTTCAGATCAGCAACTTGAGTTAAATATATCATATAGCAGATGAACACAGTGATATTTGAGAAGTGAAATGAAGTTTATAGGATTTACAGAAAGTGAGCAGTAATTATTCAAACAAAATTAGGCAGGTGCATAAATTTGGGCACCCCAACAGAAAAATTACATCAATATTTAGTAGATCCTCCTTTTGTAGAAGTTACAGCCGCTAAACGCTTCCTACAGCTTCCAGTCTGGATTCTGGTTGAAGGTGCTTTGGACCATTCTTCTTTAGAAACATCTCCAGTTCAGTCAGGTTTGATGGTTTCCGAGCATGGACAGCCCACATTTTCAGTAATATTCATGTCTGGGGACTGAGATTTCCATTCCACAACGTTGTACTGGTTCCTCTGCATGAATGCCTTACTAGATTTTAAGCAGGGTTTAAGGTCGTTGGCCTCGGTGCAACTTTGTCACTGATTCTTGAACATTGTTCTCAAGAATCTGGAGATATTAACTGGAATCCATGCGACCCTCAACTTTAACAAGATTCCTAGTACCTGCACTGGCCACACAGTCCCACAGCATGATGGAACCGCCACCAAATTTTACTGTGGGTAGCAAGTGTTTGTCTTGGGAGCTGTGTTTTCTTTTTCCGCTCCTTGTTATGTCCCAAATAACTCCATTTTAGTTTCATCAGTACACAGCACTTTATTCCAAATGAAGCTGGATTGTCCAAATGTGGCTGTAGGGCACACCTCAAGTGACTCTGTTTGTGGCGTGTCTGCAGAAAAGGCTTCTTCTGCATTACTCTCCCATACAGCCTCTCCTTGTGCAAAGTGCGCTGTATAGTTGAACGATGAACAGTGACACCATCTGCAGCAAGATGAGGTTGTAGGTCTTTGGAGGTGGTCTGTGGCTTGACTATGACTGTTCTCACCCATTCTTCGCCTCTGCCTATCTGAGATGTTTCTTGGTCTGCCACTTCGGGAGTTGCTTAACTAGAACTGTTGCCCTGTGGTCTTCCATTGCCTCACTATGTTCCCCCACAGTGGAAACTGACAGCTGAAATCTCTGAGAGAGCTTTTCCCCTTTCCCTGAACCATGATGTTGAGCAACCTTTGTTTTCAGGCCATTTGAGAGTTGTTTTGAGGGCTCCCATGTTGCCACTCTTCAGAGAAAATGCAAAAAGAGGAGAAAAAACTTCCAATTGGCCACCTTAACCCTTTCTCATAGTTGGATTCACTTGTGTATGTAGATCAAGGGTCAATGAGCTTACAAAACAAATTTTGTGTTCCAATAATTAGTGCTAAAGGTATTCAAATGGCAAGGGTGCCCAAATTTATGCACCTGCCTAATTTTGTTTGAATAATTACTGTACACTTTCTGTAAAAACCTATAAACTTAATTTCACTTCTCAAATATCACTGTGTTCATCTGCTATATGATGTATTTACCTGAAATTGCTGAGCTGGACAACCAATGATTTATAAAGAAAAATCATGAAAATTATCAGGGGTGCCCAAACTTTTTCATACGACTGTACCTGTGTGTCGGAGTGGGGTGGGGAGTGACATGAAAATATTTTTGTTTACAAATGGGAGGGGCAGAAAAATGCTGGTAAGCACTGGGTTAATTAATTATGCTAAAGTGGCCTGTTTTTGTATGAGTGTGCGAGTGTATATGCCCTATGATTGATTGGTGCGCTGTCTAGGGTTGGTCCTGTCTTGTGCACTCTCGCGACCCTGTAAAAAAATTTAGCGGATATGAAAGTGCATGATTGAATAAATGGTGAAATACCATATTTTGAAACATGTCTGCCAGTTTTAGTACTCCCTCAAAGAAATTACCCCAAGTCCTTTATTACTCCTAGTTCTCTTTCTGGGGTCATCTAAAGTTTCTTTGCATAAATGTAGTGGATGGAAACACAACATAATTCGCATTTCTCTATGCTGAAATTTCGTAAATGTGCATAAAAGTTGCAAAACATTTGGATGGAAGCCTGCCTACTGATCAATGTGGCCGTCTTCCATATCATGACTGCTAACCATAAAGCGATAGTCATAGCCATAAGATAACACTGTGTGACAACTTGGACTACGTGATCTTGTTAAGCTGTTTATGCTGCATTTATGCTACTAGTACTAACCTGTGTGAACTTCACTGAAGCAGTTAATAATGTGTGGTAATCATTAAATGATTCTAGGATGCTGTGCTCTTGGTAATGTATTTCTGTTTTATAAAGTTTATCTTCAGTTCTCGTTTTTCGCATTGGTAGTTCAGAATTTGTTTAAGACATTGAGTCTATAATTATGTCTATAATTACATGAAATGACTAGACCAACTGACTATCAGTAATCAATCTATGCCATCGGTTTATACAATGGAATGTTAGAGGGTTAAACGGCCCTGTCAAAAAGACTACAATCTTTTCACATTTTAAACAACTCAATATAGATGCATCTATGTGTGGAAAATCATGATACTTTGGAAAATTTTCATTTGAGATTTGGTAGGAGATTGAGAGGTGTAGCAATATGAATCAATAAAAAATTTCTTTGTTGAAGGCTCACTTATAACAATTGTAAGATTTGTTGAATACTCAGCTGTAGCTTTATCTGTTCTTGTCCCTGTGATTTTAGACATCTTTCCTATTAATTATAAGAAATAGACCCCACTGGAAACTAACCCCATTATTGCTCTATGAGGAAAACTTCTGCGATTTTGTGAAAGAGTTGCTGCTCATCAGGCTGGAAAAGGTTACAAAACCATCTCTAAAGAGTTTGGACTCTTTACAGATTGTATACAAATGGAGGAAATTCCAGACCATTGTTACCCTCCCCAGGAGTGCAAGGCATGTAATAGCTGGCGAGGTCACAAAGGACCCCAGGGTAACTTATAAGCAACTGAAGGCCTCTCTGACATGTTAATGTTCATGAGTCCACCATCAGAAGAACACTGAACCACAATGGTGTGCATGGCAGGGTTGCAAGGAGAAAGCCACTGCTCTCCAAGAAGAACATTGCTGCTCGTCTGCAGTTTGCTAAAGATCACGTGGACAAGCTAGAAGGCAATTTGGAAGAATGTTTTGTCTATGGATGAGACCAAAATAGAACTTTTAAAAGAAAAGCGTTATGTTTGGAGAAAGGAAAACACTGCATTCCAGCATAAGAACCTTATCCAATCTGTGAAACATGGTGGTGGTATTATCATGGTTTGGGCCTGTTTTGCTGCATCTGGGCCAGGACGGCTTGCCATCATTGATGGAACAATGAATTCTGAATTATATCAGAGAATTCTAAAGGAAAATGTCAGGACATCTGTCCATGAACTGAATCTTAAGAGAAGGTGGGTCATGCAGCAAGACAACGACCCTAAGCACACAAGCCGTTCTACCAAAGAATGGTTAAAGAAGGATAAAGTTCATGTTTTGGAATGGCCAAGTCAAAGTCCTGACCTTAATCCAATAGAAATGTTGTGGAAGGACCTGAAGTGAGCAGCTAATGTGAGGAAACCCACCATCATCCCAGAGCTGAAGCTGTTCTGTACGGAGGAATGGACTAAAATTCCTCCAAGCCGGTGTGTGCAGGACTGATCAACAGCTACAGGAAACGTTTAGCTGCAGTTATTGCTGCACAGGGGGGTCACACCAGATACTGAAAGCAAAGGTCACAAACTTTTGCCACTCACTAATATGTAATATTGGATCATTTTCCTTAATAAATAAATGACCAAGTATAATATTTTTGTCTCATTTGTTTAACTGGGTTCTCTTTATCTACTTTTAGGACTTATGTGAAAATCTGATGATGTTTTAGGTCATATTTATGCAGATATCTAGAAAATTCTAAAGGGTTCACAAACTTTCAAGCACCACTGCAGACGACAGTGTTTGAACCCTGTCTGTACGTTTGGACTGTATTAATCACAGAAATGTGTGGAAGCCTATGAAGAACACCTAGATCTGCATTTCTTGAAGGAACTACAACAGTGCATGAAATGTGGCAAACAAGAGTTATGTCCCAACGCTTTTGGCCACATGCTGGTGTGTGGCCCAATACTCTTGATGAGGAGAAAGTTCATAGGTCATTCAATTTACTAAGAAAAAAGGTTATATATAGTCCAGCATACACACTGATACGATAGATGATTGGATGTTTGCTTGTTACTGTGGTACTTTGGCAAGTGTAAAATTACTGGTATACCAATTGTAAGCTGTCTTGTGACAGTTTGTGTTTCACAACAGGTTGTTTCTTAACTACTGCTGATGAAGTAATACTTGGAGAAACACATTCTGCCCTTAAATATATACACTCTAACCATGTCATCAAAATTCTGTTACTGAGTCTCACAGGCGCATTCAGAAAGAATTTGATTTTGGACAGTGATAATTTAAAATCTGTACTTAAAATCCATGCATTGTCCATGCATGTTTTTACAAATTGTCGAATTTTAAACATGAATCTATTAAAAACGATACATCGGATCGACTGCAAAAATAGATAGAACACCACACAGCGTGATTATCTACGTAAAGGTATTTGAACCATGTCTGTACATTAAGGGTCGGGTTGTATTAATCGCAGACGTGAGGAAGAATAAGAACTAGGTCAGCAGTTCCTGAAAGAACTACAAAAGTGCTTGAAATGTGGCAGGTAGAGAAAATGTGGGTTTGTGTCCCAATACTTTTGGCCACCTGTGGATTTGTGGGTGTATGGGTGTGTGTTGGTATGTGTGTGAGTGTATGTTTGTTTATTGTGTGTAGTGTGTCGTGCGTGTGTGCCTTTGTGGTTTTTTTGAGTTGAACCCAATCAAACATCTCTGGAGAGACCTGAAAATGGCTATCATGTCTGTTTTACGCAATTTTCTTCAATTTTATTTTATTTATCTTTTAATATTGACTTAGTTTCTGTTTTTTGAATTATTACTACAGATTGATTTGACTAGATTAATTAGTTTAATTCTTACATTTATCATCTAAGCCACCCAAGGAGGATGGGTCTCTTTTTGAGTCTTGGTCCTCCCAAGGTTCCGGCCTAATAATGTTTAGGGAGTTTTTCCTTGTCACTGTCGCCTTAGGCATGCTCAGTGTGGGATTGGCCATAGATGTTAGAAGATTATCTCGTTTGTAAACCTGATTTGAGACAATGCTCCATTGTAAAAAAGGGCTATAGAAATAAATCTGACTTGATATGTCTATGTTCCAAATCTCCAGCCTGCAGGACTTGAGACAGCAGGTCCACTTCCTGTTTTTTGTACAGGAGGTGGACCCCTTTAATACAAGAGATGACTAATATAGACCTACACACACACACACACACACACACACACATACACACACACACAGTTAGGGATCTAAGGATCCAACTAGATTAAATTGGAGCCCAAGATTTTGAAGCACAGACGGACACACGAGTACCAAGAGTTAAATGGGGTTTTATTAAAACAATAATTCTGGTTAAATGATAAAGAAATACGTAGTGGTGAAATACGGTGGTGGAGAGATGGAAGGTGTCCAGGGGGGTATTTCAGACAACAGGTTTAACAAACTCTGAGTTCAAACCTGAACTCTGGGTTGACTAACTCTGAACTGTCAAACTCAGAGTTTTCGGTTTCAGAACAGGGGACAACATTTAGTTTGGTCAACTCAGAGTTACTTAACCCTGAGTAAA
Organism: Ancistrus triradiatus; assembly: GCA_025084515.1. NCBI lineage: Eukaryota > Metazoa > Chordata > Actinopteri > Siluriformes > Loricariidae > Ancistrus > Ancistrus triradiatus. The sequence goes on along the minus strand of JAJAGP010000036.1, from coordinate 711,157 downwards.
GCTCGTGCACGAGGAGATACAAAACCCTCATCAGTGGACCACAGATAACACGAATCAGCACGGCAACTGGAGAACACAACAGGCTCAATCCTCACACTTCAACCCAGTGGAGTTAGAAATAGGTGCGTATATATAATATGAGCATATATTTAGGAAAAAATTAATACAGTAGCAGCAGCATAAGAACATGAGCTGGCGTGGCAAAAAAATTGCTTACCAAGTCAATGGTGTGAGTAATAACTGAAAAAATTTTTATTCCGAGTGTTACACTTATTTTACTTATGTTAATATTAATGCAGGTGCAACGCAACAAGCACAAAATGCAGATACTTATCAGGAACTGAAGATGAAACACAGAATATAGTTCAAACAGGTAAGGTATAATATCATTACATGCAATCGTGATGTTGTTTAGCCTACCCTACCTAATTAAATAATACTCAGTGGTTATGTCATATATGTAAATAGCTAGTGAAGTTCTCCAAATTTGAGTTAACTGGATGTGTTCAAATTTGACCTCCATTATAGGCAATAGAAAAAGGCTGAGGGCCAAACAACAGGTGGGGGTCCACCACCTCTCTCAGAGGTTGAAGAGATGGCCCTCATTCAAAACACTGGGTGACCTGTTGCTGAAGGCATCCCTGGAGGAAGCTCATCTGATCCATAAGAGGGTAGTCATTCAAATTAAGGGTATAGACTTATGTACATTCATTGTTTTGCCACTGTGGGATCAGTGAAGCCCACACATCCATTACTAGACACAACTTTTGCACACAGATTTTCTTGTAGCAGTACAATTCTTTGTAACTGACTACTGTTACTTTTCCAGATTCTTCATATTTCATGATGACTCGGAGTTACATATTTGAAAAACTGCGATGTGGGGGGTATTTCAGAAAGCAGGTTTAACAATCCCTGAGTTCAAATCTGAACTCTGGGTTGACCAATCCTGAACTGGCCAACTCAGAGTTTTCGGTTTCAGAACGGGGATAACGGCTAGTTCCGTCAACTCCGAGTTGCTTTATCCCTGAGTAAAGCTCGTGCACGAGGAGATACAAAGCCCTCATCAATGGAACGCAGATAACACGGATCAGCACGGCAACGGGAGAAAAAACCGGGCTCAATCCTCGCACTTAAACCCAGTGGAGTTCGAAATAGATGCGTATGCATAATTTGAGCATAGATTTAGGGAAAAAATAATACAGTAGTGGCTAAATACAGTAGCCAAATTACGTGAGCTGGCTTGGCAAAAAAATAGAAATGCTGCCCGAGTCAATGGCGTGAGTAATAACTGAAAAAAAAAGTTTTATTCCGAGTGTTCCACTTATTTTACGTGTGTGCACATGTTAATATTTATGCAGATGCAACCCAATAAGCACAAAATGTAGCTACTTATCAGGAACTGAAGATAAAACACAAAATATAGTTCAAACAGTTAAGGTATAATATCATTACATGCAATCGTGATGATGTTTAGCTACCCTACCTAATTAAATAATACTCAGTGGTTATGTCACATATGTAAGTAGCTAGTGAAATTTCCTAAGAGAGAAAAAAGTAAATTGTTCAGCCATTCCAACAATACTTCATGTTATCTATTTGAAAGCAATACCTACATGCCTTTATACATACAAGTCTCCCAATTTGTTCGAATGTGTTCAAATTTGACCAATAGAAAATAGCTGAGGGCCAAAAAACAGGCGGGGGTCCACCACCTCCTCTCACAGAGGATGAAGAGATGGCCCTCATTCAAAACACTGGGTGACCTGTTGCTGAAGGCATCCCTGGAGGAAGCTCATCTGACCCAGCCACCCCCCAGGACCCAGTGGCCTACGTAAGAGGGTAGTCATTCAAATTAAGGATACAAACTTATGACATTCATCGTTTTGCCACTGTGGGATCAGTGACGCCCACCCATCCATTACTAGACACAACTTGGCACACAGATTTTCTTGTAGCAGTACAATTCTTTGCAATTGACTGCTGTTACCTTTCTAGATTCTTCATATGGTGACTCAGAGTTACATATTTGAAAAACTGTGATGCACACTGTTTTAGAAACAAAAGTCTAAATGGGTACATTGTCTTTTTTAAATTAGAAATCTTAGTAAAATTAGTTAAAATTATACATTAACTGTCTAGTCTTCTCCATTCTCTACCAGTTACTGTTGGTGTAATCTGGTGGAGCCATAACAGAGCTCCATGCAGGTGTAAGTACTTTCAATACTGTTGTTCATTTGTATTGCAGGAAGGTAATGAGGAAGCCTTCTCAGCTGCCACAGAGAGGGAAGATACAGAGAGGCCTACTGAGGTTTACACATTGAAAATAACATCTATCCGTTGATCATACAGAGTGATGCAGGAAATTACAATGGGGAAGAAGGTCCATCCACCTCCACAGCACGATGTATCTCAGTAAGATGTGGTTCAGAATTAGCTCATGACATAGACGTAGCACTGTGTTATTCAATGTAATTTTTTTGTGATCCTGTAGCTCCCTGTAAAAGGTGTATTTTTAGAAACAAACTAAAAAACTTTATTTAGAAATGGATCACATAAGGCTGCATATATAAAAGACAATAATGGAAATACAACTGCTGGAACATCAGTTGAAGGTGGATGAGGTGCCCACAGGTGGATGAATTTACTTGTTTGAAGAACAAGATATTAACCTCTGTACTGCATTTGTACTTGCAGGAAATAAAGAAGACTTCATAAAAAGACATGCATATTGTTTTTATTTGACACTGGGGAGGTGATAGGCTAATCAGAAATGGTGGTAGCAGATTGTGTCTCTCACTGCTCTTCATATGACACATCGTGTCCACGGAGTGTCATATGAGCGATTGATAGCGGAGAAGATTGTTAATAGAAATGATTGACTGTGCTGAGAAACGCTAAGGCTCACACAGATCACACAAATCATCAGGGAACGAGGAAACATTACAGCGGGGTCTGATCAGCCTCTCCGGACGGAGATTTCTCCGTAGTGTATGTGCTTTGATGTGATAAAAACTCAGGGTTGGTTTAAGTAAACCTGCTACCGAGCAGGTTAGCTTCACGGAGTATGTTGAACTTGCTTTGTGAAACCGGAAGCCTACTGAGTCAGCTTACTCCGAGTTTTCACTAAACCTGCTTTCTGAAATACCCCCGTGGCCTCCACACTGTTGTGGAAACAAAAGTCCATTTAGGTAAATTGTCTGGTTTCAATTAGTTAAAGCTACTGTTAGTGTAATCTGGTGGAGCCATAACAGAGCTCCATGCAGGTGTAAGTACTTTCAGTACTCCACAGAAAATTGTTCATTTGTATTGCAGGAAGGTAATGAGGAACACTTGTCAGCTGCCACAGAGAAGGAAGATACAGAGAGGCCTACTGAAGATTACACCTTGAAAATAACTTCTAACAGTTGATCACATAGAGTGATGCTGGACATTACAATGGGGAAGAGGCTCCATCCACCTCCACAGCACAATGTACCTCAGTAAGATGTTGTTCAGAACTGGCCCATGACGTATACCTGGCACTGTGACATTCAATGCCATTTTTTGTCTTCCTGTAGTTCCATTTGAAATGGGTACGTTTAAAAACAAATCAAGAAATATAATTTAGAAATGGACCACATATGGCTGCAGATAGAAAAGACAATGATGGAAATACAACTGCTTGAACATCAGTTAAAAGTGGATGAGGTGCCCACAGGAGGATGATTTAATTTGTTTGAAGAACATAAAAGATATTAACCTCTGTACTTCATTTGTACTTGCAGGAAATAAAGAAGACTTCACAAAAAGACAGGAATATTGTTTTTATCTGACACCGTGGAGGTGATGGGCTAATCAGAAATGATAGTAGCAGATTGTGTCTCTCACTGCTCTTCCATTCCCTGCATCAGCGATGTGGTCAGGATTTGTATCAGGATCAGTCACTGGATGAGTGGGACATTGTCTGATCACCAGCCATTGAGAATCACAATGGTCATCTCTATCCTGGTTCATGTCCTGCAGTGAACCAAGTTATAACATTGCTGCAGGCCAGGATCAGGGCAAGGGGCTCAGCAAATAGGGCTGGCAGGGGTACCTTCTGTCTGTAATTACCAAACTTTAAATTACCTATGATAATCTGTAAAATTGTATTAAACTGTATCCTTGTATTATCTATCAGTTGCAAAAGGAACTAAATATTGATTATGAGAGGGTATGCTTATATGTACTGTATACAGTGGTGCTTAAGTTTGTGAACCGTTTAGAATTTTCTATATTTCTGCATAAATATGACCTAAAACATCATCAGATTTTCAGAAGTCCAATATTACATATTAGTGAGTGGCAAAAGTATGTGACCCTTTGCTTTCAGTATCTGATTTGACCCCCCTATGCAGCAATAACTGCAACTAAACGTTTCCTGTAACTGTTGATCAGTCCTGCACACCGGCTTGGAGGAATTTTAGCCCATTCCTCCGTACAGAACAGCTTCAGCTCTGGGATGTTGGTGGGTTTCCTCACATTAGCTGCTCGCTTCAGGTCTTTCCACAACATTTCCATTGGATTAAGGTCAGGACTTTGACTTGGCCATTCCAAAACATGAACTTCTTTAACCATTCTTTGGTAGCACGACTTGTGTGCTTAGGGTCGTTGTCTTGCTGCATGACCCACCTTCTCCTGAGATTCAGTTCATGGACAGATTTCCTGACATTTTCCTTTAGAATTCTCTGATATCATTCAGAATTCATTGTTCCATTAATGATGGCAATGATGGCCCAGGTGCAGCAAACCAGCCCCAAACCATGATACTACCACCACCATGTTTCACAGATGGGATAAGGTTCTTATTCTCCAAACATAATGCTTTTCTTTTAAACCAGCAGGACCTGGGCAACTGATCAGGACTGAAGGGAAATTGCCCTGCCCAACACCACCACTACAGTGAAGCATGGTGGTGGCAGCATCATGCTGTGGGAGTGTTTTTCAGAGGCTGGGACAGGGAGACTGGTCAGGGTTGGGGGAAAGCTGAATCGAGGTTTCCATTCAGAAAGTACAGAGAGTTTCTTAATGAAAACCTGACTAAACCACTCGGGAGGGTTCACCATCCACCAAGACGATGACCCTAAGCACACAGCCAGGACAACACAAAGAGGGACAACTCTGTGAATGTCCTTGAGTGGCCCAGCCAGAGCCCTGACTTGAACCCAATCAAACATCTATGGACAGACCTGAAAATGGCTTTCCACCTATGTTCCCCATCCAACCTGACGAAGCTTGAGAGAATCTGTAGACAAGAATGGCAGAAAATCCCCAAATCCAGGTGTGCAACCTTTGTGGTATCATACTCAAGAAGACTGGAGGCTGTAATCACTGCCAATGGTGCTACAACTAAGTACTGAGTAAAGAGTCTGAATACTTATGTGAATGTAATATTTCAGTTTTTCCTTTTCAATAATACATAAATAAATAAATCATTCACTCATTCACATTCACATCTAGAGAAAACACAAAGTATTGTGCTACAGATGGCATTTATTGAATTGTATTAGATGATGTTTAGTCTTTCTGTTCTCCTTGTGATGCTACAAAAAAAAGATAACCACAATAATGGTAAAAATATATTATTTTCCCAAAATATCTAAAAAGTTACACTGTGATTCAAATTTACAAAAAGGCAAGCTATTTAGAAAGGTGTGGACCAACCTTCCTGAAGATTTGAAGAGGAAACAGTATTGTTGTCAGATTTCAGGCCAACAGGACCAACTTTGTTCGATTTCTTGGTAAAGAAATGCTTAACAAAGCAAATGAGTAAATCAGAACTAACAGAAGTACAATGGTTTATGAAATACAATATCTTGTGGTTCAACAAGTCTAATTATTAAAATGAATTATAAGCTTCCTGGAAGACAATTTGTCACAAATAGCAATAACAGCGCTTTATTGTTCATTTGGATGAATGCAGCATAAAAACAGATTAATAGTCACTGCCCAGATCCTGAGGTGTGTGCAAAAACATGTAAAGAGCTTGAGATGGAGCTGTGTAAAATTAGTCAGGACTATAGTAATATGTCAAACGGACACCTGTCACACTGGACCCTGACTGGCCTTCCAAGTCATAGAGATAATATACCTAAACGCCACGTTGGCCACTGGATCATGCATCAATGTCATCGCCATATTGGTCCAGGCAACTTCTCATAATTCTCCAAAGATTGTTTTGGAAAAATATGTGCCTGATTCTAGTCTAATGTAATAATATAATAAAACAATTATAGTAATAGAGTAGCAATAGTACATAGTATATGAGATATAGATAGTAATATAATAGTTGTACAACATAGTATTCACTATTTTACATATTATATTATACTACTATTATACAACTATTTATACTATACTGTATCTACTATTGTTAATGTATTATTTCAGTAATTATATTATTTATTAGACTACACCTTATTCTATTCATAGACTAATAATATCCTGTACTGTACTGTACTGTATATTGCTTTTGAGTGTATCATTTCACTGTTATAACAAACAGACAGCAGGCTGACTGCCAGTGTCTCACTATTTGATTTTATTTGTTGATTTCATTACATTTGTGTCAATAATGGTCAATTATAAGAACTCAAAGAGGCATAATTTAGATGTTCTTTTCAGTATTTCAAAGTGATTGAGCTGAGTTCTCACCTGGGGCAAAATAAACGCTCAAATAATGGGAACATAGACAGAAAAAGCCATTTTGAGACTATAAAAAATCTTCTACACAATTCATATACATTAAGTTATGAAGCGACGTTTCCACACATATAAACCAACGGAAATAATCCAAGTCGACGCTTTACAAAAAACGTGACTTTTTACTATTTCTTATGACAAGAAATGATTTTCCACCACGTTAACTTCCCTACCGCTGATACACACTGCTCTCTATCGAGATTCAAAGTAACTGCACTCAAATCTTTTGTGTACTCCGTGTAGATCAAAAGCATTGAATATAAAAATGACTCATTAAAATTGGTTAAGAAATAATGAGGTTATTGTGCAGAAAAAACGCAGCTCCTCCGTTCACTTGTATCTGTTTACAAGCCAGTCTTGCCTGCACCAATAGGGCGGCCGTGCTGACGTATCACAGCAACGAGCTGCAGCAGGTATATAAAATGCCGATATGCATATTTTTTATGTTATTTTATTCGATATTTTACTTATCTGTTAATATTTACTTAGTTTCTGTTTTTTAACTATTACTACAGATTTATTTGAATAGATAAATTTGTTTAATTCTTACACTTATCATCTCTAAGCCACCCAAGGAAGATGGGTCTCTTTTTGAGTCATTGTCGTCCCAAGGTTTCTTCCTTATAACGTTTAGGCAGTTTTTCCTTGCCACTGTCACCATGGGTTTGCTCAATTTGGGATTGGCCTTAGATATTAGAAGATAATCTAAAATTGTAAAGCTGCTTTGAGACAATTCTCCATTGTAAATATAAATAAATCTGACTTGATATGTCTGTGTTCCAAATCACCAGCCTTCGGGACTTCAGACAGCAGGTCCACTTCCTCTTTTTTGTAGAGGAGGTGGACCCCTTTAATACAAGATCTGACTAATATTACTAGGCTCTTGTCTCAAGGTAGAGATGGAATCAGATTGGCACTGTTGGGTAGAAAAAGAAACTACACTTGCAACTGATTTTTTTCCAGGGAGCTTATATAGATACTTCTTCCTACCTTAATTCCACTGCCAATCAGACCAGCTTTCCTCCCAACATCTGAATTATTTTGGGGGTTGTTATGGTATGTGGGGAATTCATCAGGTGACTTGGTATCCAATCCATAGTCGACACACATTCCCTTTTGTTGTACAGGTGATGCAGTAGCATCTTCCACATCACCAGAGGCTGTAGATGTTTGGTGTAAGTATTTCATCACCAAGTCTTCAAGAGTCTTAGTGAAATGTTTTACTGCATCTGTAAAGGCATGCTGAAGGTCAGGCTTCTTTGTGTTGCCTTTCTGGGTATCAAAGTCTGCACTGGGACCTGGGATGTCTTGGTCAGAGAAGTTCAACGACTGATCAGCAACTTGCAACCTCAGCAGATGCTGAAGCAAGCACTTAATAGATTCTTCTACAAATACATTGACCAGTGGTGAAACATCCTGGACAAAATTCCTTACAAGAGTCCTCCTTAAACAAGCTGTCTCAAGAACTGAATCTGATGAACTCTTCCCGTGACGGGATTGTCCAGTTATAGCTCTAAGAATGATTGAGGTTATAGTTGCTATTCCTTGAGCATTAGCCTGTACTGTCTCATCAGTTATCTGGTTTTGCAGGTGATCTGTTGCAGATGCTAACCTTTCAGATGGAAGGCCTACACTTTCGGAAGCTAAAGCATTCAGCTCATCAATGGTATTTTTCTCATTGCGGGGGATGTTACGTTGAGTGCTTCTCTCAGACACAGCAGAGGACCATGTAATGTCAGCAGCTGTGTTGATATTATTTGCACATGTTGTCAAATCCCATAAATTAGCCATGCTTCCTGAAGGCTGTTTAAGTAGAAGTGTGGAGCAAGGGCTAATCACATGGCCATTGTCCTCTTCAGACCGACTGTGTTCACCTGGCACCTTTAAACGCAAACTTATAGGTTGGCTGATCTGAGATGTTTCAGATACTCGGAGCCCCAAAAACCAACCACACACCTCCATGTACACACGACGATATAGCATATGGGCAGCAGAAATGAACTTTGTTTTTGAAGAAGCCGGTTCAGTTGAACTTCGACCACTACTTCCTAGATTAGATGATCTCTCTAAACTCTCAATAAAAATTTCAGTAATGTTCGAGGCAGTTGACTTCACTGGAGTGGATACAGGCATGTCTGCACCTAATCGGTTTCCAAGCACATCCTCCTCCGAAGAAAATTTTTCGACAGTCTTAAGTAGGACATCGCTTACAATCTGCGTTGCTCTCACATGAAGCTGCTCTCTGAAAAGGTTTTCTACTTCATGAGATTCGGCAAAACCAGGTACAGTTTCTTCACTGGCGGCAAATGATCCAGCAACTGAGGCGTCTTCGATTATCTCATCTTCTTGTGGCAAACTCCTTTTAAATGGACCTCTGACTACACTTAAAAGGTTTTCCAGTGCTTCTAGTACACCATGGATCTTCTTGTGAGACTTTTGAGACAGTTCTGATGTTATGCTTTCTCCAGGTGTGTAGCTCTTAGAATTGGCACACTGACTGTGAGATTCCACCATATCCTTATCACTCATATTAATACCTCTAGATGCAGACTCTATACGAGAGAACAAGGAAGCAGTTGGGAATCCTGCCTGAGATGTTGCCTCTAACATATTATCCAGACTCAGACTTGTCTGACAGGCACGGCTGTTTTGAAACTCAAATGTTCTTCTGTCCATCTCCCACACTCCAGCGCTACTAAGCGGGTCTTCACTTACAACCTTGCTGGTCAGCCCATTTTTTCCCTCCAAGTCTTTGGAAGAGGTTTTCATAGTAAAGAGAATTTGCTCTGGTATGACTGCAGTGTCTTGACCAGTCTTCTTTGCTGGATCACACAGAACATAGATTTTCTCTCCAGCTATATTAGTTTCAGCAGTTTCGGCAGTCACTGGACTGTGCTTTGTCTTAACCTTCTCCAACCTTGACATTTTAATTGAGTGGGCACTCAGGATTGCCTCCTGCATAGCATTTTTCATTTTGATAATCACTGCTTCAGCAATGTTACCTATGAATTCGCTTGGGTTTACTGCCGATCTTGAAAAACAATAATGAGAAAATGCTTTAATATTATTAGTATTATTAGCATTATTAGTAGTATGTACCTTTTCCCAAAGTGATTCAGGTAAATCTAATATTTTGGTTTACCCACCTTTGTGCTGAGGTGCTTGTAGCAGACTGAGTTTCTTCCGATTTTTTTTTCTGTGGGGGAACCGATTGTATCCCCATGGTCTCAATCACTGGGAGACAGATTTCCACAAAGGCTGAACCAGAGGTCATAATCTTTGTGCAGAGTGCCACAAATGTCAGTTTTGTGATCTGTTAGATAAAAGAAAACAGGTTTGAAAACAGTTAGTAATATTGAACCTTAACTATTTGCCACACCCAACAAAGATCTGAACTTGTATTCTGTCATGTAGGGTCAAGTCTAGTCTGCTTGTGCCACCACAAAACCAGTCCTCTGGACTGGAAATCTGTGGAAAACCTTGGTGAGGAGGAACAAAAACCATAGACAACAAAGACCCAGCGCATAACCTGGTGGAACTGGGATGTAACCAATTGGAGAGAATGTACAAGTCGAGATAATCATCTAATCATCACATTGCCAGAGGCAGGACCAGGGGTTGGGTCAGTAGAAGCACAAGCAAATGAGGGGTGCCCCACATTATATATTCTATTTCACCTCTTTGTGTTACCATCAACGTTCTGAAAATGTACTCCAAGCATTTAAAGCGGTTACTGATCACAGTTATGGACACAGTCAGCCACTAAAGCATACGGAATGGACATCTTGGCTCCGGAAAATATATGTGGTAGAAATCATTTATATAAAATTCCTACCTTATATGGTAAATCCGCTGTCACAGACTCCCATTCCCTTTAAATAGAGTAATTTAAATGTCATTAATAATTAGGTAGCTAATAATGAAATACAGTAATTAACATTATTCAGTGATATGTTTCCAAGCCAGGGGTGAACATACTCATCACTTAGACTGAGGACTATATCCACGATGACTCTAAGGCATTTTAGCCTTTGGTTAGACAACCGATCCAGATAGGATGCTCCAGAACTTCTCGATGTTCCAAACTGCATGGTTTTCTTTTTATCACTCATCTGTAGACACACAAACAGTTCACACTTTTTAATGAATAAAATATTTACTGCGTTAATAGTTTCACGAATCCACCAAACAAACTAAAAATCTGACCTGGCTGCGTTCCTGCCATGTTGCCTAGTAATAAAATAACACTCACTGTCTTATCTTAATATAAACATTTGTTTATGCTAAGATAAGATAGTGAAATAAAAACCCACGTCTGTACATGAGTTGACGTTTGGATACTGGGATTTCTTCATCTAGCCCATAATCCTCCAGGTTGGAGAGCAGATGAAGGTATTCCTCTGTAGAGTAACTGACGGATGGACGTGTTTATTTTTGAAACTGTTATGCAAACGCGGCTCACGAGCGCCACGCGACGATCACTATTTACTGGAACGGCTTTTATAGTCATTTCGGCTACTCTGTCCGGTTAATTCATTTTATATTAATTATGGAAACGGCATAAGACAAAACGCTTACAACAAAATAAGCCTATGTACAGTGTCCTTTTTATTCTCAGTAGCCTATAATGTAACTTTCCGTTTGTGAAAACAGCAACAGATTTTCTATGGACTACTGCGTACGGTCCCACGACACTGACCGGGAAAAGCGTCGAAACGTCGGAAAGCAAACGACTGTGTGCCGTGTACGCTATTTACATTTAATTTTAATAGTGTCTTCATTCGTGTGACCTCCTCTTGTGTGTAGCTTCATCTTGATATTATGTCCACTTCATGCGTGTATATGGAGGGATGGTCAAGTTTATATATCAATGTTAGGATCAAATGTCCGCACATGGATAGGAAGATTTGATATTTTCTACCTTGTGGCGACATTTTGCATTCAAGTACTTCAACTGTTTTAAATGCCAGAGAGCCAACAGATTAATTCTGAGGTTAGGGTTAGATGTAGATGTAGGTGTAGCATTAGCTACAGTAATATAATGTCTGTGGAAGGTCCCCAAAATGATAGAAAGACCTTCTTGTATGTCTGTGGGGTTATGGTTACGTTTACTGAGGGTTTACTGAGGTTAAGGTTAGGAGTAGGTGTAGTTTAACTGTCATTCATGTCAATGGAAAGTCCTCACAAGAACAGCAAGACAAAGGTGTCTGTGCATATTGCTGTATTACTGTATCATAGTCCTTAAAATAAAAGCACAATTTCCCGTCATTCTTAAACCTTATTATCTCTTTTTGAGAAAATGTAGGCCTTTTAGTCATCATTACTGTTCTTCATGCAGATTCAGACATAGTCTTATCCACATAATTCTAGTCAGGGTCCAGGAAAGCCGGTGCCTAAGGCATCACAGGGCGCAAGGTAGGAACAATCTTAGACGGGATGCCAATCCATCATAGGGCATATACACTCATTCACTCACTCACACACTAGAGGCAATTTAGAGACACCAGTTAACCTAACACACATCTTTGGAATGTGGGAGGAAATCTGAGTACCCAGAGTAGACCCACACGGACACGGGGAAGACATGTAAACTCCACACAGAAAGGACTCGGGCTGTTCCACCTGGGGTCGAACCCAGGACCTTCTTGCTGTGAGGTGACAGTGCTAGACACCGAGCCACCTTGCCACTTATAAGGTCCATCTGCCTCCTAAATAGACCCACTGACATGTAGATGCACTATGCACTGTGTTTGCACTGTATAGGACTCGTCAGTCAGTTGTAATTTACCATGTGGTGGCGCCACTGAGCTGGAAGAAATTTGTGGTAAAGTAATGTAAAACCACAACAAATGACATGATGTTACAGTGAGTGAGAGAAAGAGAAGACCTAAAGGAGAAGCAAGAGTGAAATAATGATTCTGACAATACGTGATCCTGTTTTGCCTTTTGCCTCCCTACGCTTTAACACACTTCTGACCGGTGATGTGTGCTGCTGCTCTGTATGCCAGCACCACCACGCACCCTTGACTTTCTAGCTGATCACAAAGCGATTCTACATGGCGTACCGTGTCTTCCAGAGTATCAGTCTTCTTACCATCATTTTGTGGCTCTTACCCCCAATTAGAGGCAATACAGAAGGTAAGTGGTCTTATACCCATTACCTTTTAAATGTACATGATTTTGAATGAAGTTGGAAAGAATGGCATTAGCCATGTGGCATGTTTCCTGGACATATATTTAAAAATTTGGGTTGTCAGTATAGCATTGTCTTTACTGACAACCCATTGTCTTTACAGCATTGTAAGAATATAAATCCAAGACTAGACCTAACATGGGTACAAATGAAAGCTCTTGTAACGTAAACATTAATCATTAATTGTCGGTTCATGGTACGTACAGGTGCCCAGTCTTGTCTGATATGTTTCGTATGAAGAGCAGAGAATGCTAGAGAGCATATCTAAACTTTATTAGCCACAATCTGTTGTGTCTTTTTGTGCAAGTCTATAGACATAATGCCTATTCATTCTTACATATTTCATCCTTTTTAGAATGTAGCTCCTTTTTTGGAACAATCATATATGTGATTCCATGTAGCATAAATGATGGCTGGTTATAGTGTCAGTATATGCATTAAGATTAAAACACAGGACCATGCCTACTCCAAACAAGATTAAATATTTTTCAATCCCACTTGGGAGTGATATGATGTAGATTATTGCGTCTCACTGGCCATTGGAACAAATGTACTTTGTTCTGAGAAAAAAAATATAATATACATCCGTGAGCCACCTGACCTGTGTGATGTTTAGGTAGGTGACTCATGTCTAATTGACATCAACATGAATGCCCCAGCCCAGAGTGTCCCAGCAGAACTTTCCCCCCACAAGCTTGTGATCTTTCCACAGTGCATCAGAGGTATAATTTAGTGATACGCATGTATACGCAGTTAGAAAGTGTACGGTGACATACTAGCCAATACTTCATTTCTATATAAAGTGTGGACATAATAAAGATAAGTACCTAAAACACAATTCTGAAAAACTATGAAAATTAAACTCTCACTTCTCACTTCCCCTAAAATGGGGAAATAAATCTTTTGGTATTTCAAGTCATGTAGGTATTAGAGTGATTTACTATTGGACTGCTTCCACATTAAAATAAGCTTTGCCATTACAAGTTGCTGTTGGAAGCTGATTGCCTGGTATAGAAACATGGACAACAATTTAAATTGTTGCTTTTTTAAAGCTATGGTTTTTCCAATTGTGAGGAAAGCTCCATAAGATACGTAGACTTGTCGTTCCATCATCCTTCACAGATCCTAGCAGTAACATTAATTTTAGCTAACAGTATTAAAAGGTGTATGAGGCAATTGATTGGGGGCAGCTAGCCATGGGCTTCCCACTTCCTCTGACTATGCTACACCACTGGATTGCCTTCTGTTGTCCTAATTTTGGTTGTCCTAAGTCCAGTCCCAACACTTAATCATCCATTATAGGCACTTTTGATGGTGGACAAGGTTTATCATGATTTGAACTCTGACTGATCTGCAGCTACTCAACCCCATACTCAACCCATATGATGCACTATGTGTTGAACAACATTTCTCTTGAATACAGCATACTTTCTAACAGAAAGTCTAACAGAACACCTTTGATTTCGATTCAAATACCAGAGTGAGTACTGGTCTCAACCACAACAGGTGTAGGGGCTGAATACCAATTTATTGGAAGGAATAACAATGAAAGTAGTAGCATTGTGTCACTATGTCATCTTTTATGGATCACCCCAATTGTGCTTTGACCCAGGAGTCCCATGTATATAGGACTAACAAGAGGTGCGAGTGTTTCTATACAGCACCATGCAGGAAAAAGGCGGGAAAGCAGAACAAAGGAAAAGCAGATCGGCGATATCTTAAATGAGAAAACTAATCAGCCAAGGCTGAGATTGTTTCCTTGATCTCACAAACTCATGAATCCACTTTATTTTAGTAAGCAAAAACAATTCTTTTTTAAACTGATCATGTACTTAATACATTTAGTTTCCTTCTGCACTGTCTTGCTTTTTACTTTTTCAAAGCTTCCATCAGCTCAAGTAATTTATTAATTTCTTTTTTCCAGCTTAAACATCTCCACATATCAGAGCTCTTTCTCATTCCATTTCAATTTTGTCTTCAAACTTTACACTGTCCTTTAAATTTTTTTTTTCATTCTCTTTCCATTTTCACTTTATGGGTCTCATTCATGACAGGGGAGCAGAACGAATTTGTGCGTAAATTGTATACCTTTATTCGTAATTGGTTGCATTCATGAAAATGTTCGTAGTCCCAAAATGTTAGTATGAATAAACCTTACACCTGCTTCTCACTATGTGTAAAGTGTTCAAAAGACATCAAAGGTGTCATTTCACATTTCACAAGTATTGACTAAAAAATTATATAATACTTTGAAAATTCTAAAAAAAACAACAACATGACAATCAGCAATCACTCTGTTTCCTAATACTGTCTGTTATTCAGAGAAACCTGGACATTTCTGAAATGCGGAATCATCTACTCAAGTGAAACACACACACCAAACCACATTACTAGAACAGTACACATTTTTATTTGACGGTGTTGGACTTTTGATTGCATTGCATATGGCTGAACTTTGGTAGTGTGTATGGAAGATGCTGAGAAATAAATTCAATCTAACAAAGTATGATCATATCCAAGTGACAATTGTTCAGTTGATAGTTATATTTGTTCAGGCAAAGCATGGTTTTTCTAATGTACAAACAATTACTAATACTCAGATCAAGTCACTTCCTCTGTATGCATTTACAGTGGTGCTTGAAAGTTTGTGAACTCTTTAGAATTTTCTATATTTCTGCATAAATATAACATAAAACATCATCAGATTTTCACACAAGTCCTAAAAGTAGATAAAAAGAACCCAGTTAAACAAATGAGACAAAAGTATTATACTTGGTCATTTATTTATTGAGGAAAATGACCCAATATTACATATTAGTGAGTGGCAAAAGTATGTGAACCTTTGCTTTCAGTATCTGGTGTGACCCCCCTGTGTAGCAATAACTAAGCTAACTGTTTCCTGTAACTGTTGATCAGTCCTGCACACCGGCTTGGAGGAATTTTAGCCCATTCCTCCGTACAGAACAGCTTCAGCTATGGGATGTTGGGGGGTTTCCTCACATTAGCTGCTCACTTCAGGTCCTTCCACAACATTTCGATTGGATTAAGGTCAGGACTTTGACTTAGCCATTCCAAAACATGAACTTTATTCTTCTTTAACCATTCTTTGGTAGAACAGCTTGTGTGCTTAGGGTCGTTGTCTTGCTGCATGACCCACCTTCTCTTGAGATTCAGTTCATGGACAGATGTCCTGACATTTTCCTTTAGAATTATCTGATATAATTAAGAATTCAATGTTCCATCAATGATGGCAACCGTCCTGGCCCAGATGCAG
The DNA here is from genome assembly GCA_025084515.1 of Ancistrus triradiatus. Classification (NCBI taxonomy): domain Eukaryota; kingdom Metazoa; phylum Chordata; class Actinopteri; order Siluriformes; family Loricariidae; genus Ancistrus; species Ancistrus triradiatus. The sequence continues at coordinate 694,967 of JAJAGP010000036.1, read as the reverse complement.
CAAAACAAACAGGCCAAACCATGATACTACCACCACCATGTTCACAGATGGATAAGGTTCTTAATGCTGGAATGCAGTGGTTTCTTTCTCCAAAACATAACGCTTTTTTTTTTTCACTAAAAAGTTCTATTTGGTCTCATCCGTCCACAAAAACATTCTTCAAATAGCTTTCTGGCCTCGTCCACGTGATCTTTAGCAAACTGCAGACGAGCGCAATTGTTCTTTTTGGAGAGCAGTGGCTTTTCTCCTTGGCAACCCTGTCATGCACACCATTGTTGTTCAGTGTTCTTCTGATGGTGGACTCATGAACATTAATATTAGCCAATGTGAGAGAGATCTTCAGTTGCTTAGAAGTTACCCTGGGGTCCTTTGTGACCTCGCCAGCTATTACACGCCTTGCTCTTGGAGTGATATTTGTTGGTCGACCACTCCTGGGGAGGGTAACAATGGTCTGGAATTTCCTCCATTTGTACACAATCTGTCTGACTGTGGATTGGTGGATAGTCTCTTTAGAGATACACTTCCACAAACATGTGTTGTGAAGAACAGACTTTGATAGATCCCTGTTCTTTAACTAAAACAGGGTGCCCACTCACACCTGATTGTCATCCCATTGATTGAAAACACCTGACTAATTTCACCTTCAAATTAACTGCTAATCCAAGAGGTTTACTTTTGCCACTCACTAATACGTAATATTGGATCATTTTCCTCAATAAATAAATGATCAAGTATAATATTTATGTCTCATTTGTTTAACTAGGTTCTCTTTATCTACTTTTAGGACTTGTGTGAAAATCTGGTGATGTTTTAGGCATTATTTATGCAGAAATATAGAAAATTCTAAAGGGTTCACAAACTTTCAATCACCACTGTCCAGTCCAGCTGTAGATCTCTGTCACCGCCACAATAAAACCTGACAAAGACATTTCACCAATAATGCTAGCAGTTTGTTCGCCTGGACTGTTCGGGTAACAGCGGAAACTGTATTTAGAGTACAGGTCCTACTTTTTAGGACCTGAAACACCACTGGGGACTCTCAAAAGCACTTAATTCAATAGAAAGTTGATTTCCACATATGAATATTTTTTTCTTTTGGTTTTTGGATGATTTTTGCTGTATTCCTCAGTCCAAAGCCGTTATTATACGGTGGTCATTTGTTAATCATAGGTCTGGATTATGGTAATTGTATGCTAACTGAAATGGAACATGCACATTGCAAAATTTACAAATGATTGGTATTCATTAACATACACGTTCTACTAACAAATCTGGTGCTCACGCAGCATTCATGAATCTGGCTGAAAGCTTTTGAGGGAAGATCCATTTTACTAATTTGTAATTTACCCACAGTTTGCTCTTGTTTTTAAGGGAGGTTTCATGAATGAGGCCCTCTGTTTCAAGGTTCACATTGTTTCTCTGGTTCTTTTCTCTAACACCACATAGAGGAGAAACAATTACCATTAATGTCTGTGCTTTAAACACGACACCAGTATATGACATGTTTAAACAACTTGTAGCTCTGCTGCCACTCATTTGTGCTGACTGGCCACAAGTGTATTCTGGGCAGTGTGGTTCTCACAGTTAGACACTCTGGCTTGAGATGTGTGTCTCTGTTAAAGACTGAACCACACAGACCAAAATATTACAAAAAAGACTTTGTTACCTTTGTGTGATAATGAGCTTTGGGCACCCCAAACCATATCGGTTTATGGTATAGCCCTCCTTGAACCACTGTACACACCACTGCTGTCTGATGTCTCACATCACAAGCTTTGCCATTTATAAGATTTGTTGACGCAATCTTTTGACCATCTTTTTTTTTTAACTGACGTCTCAGTTTTTTACGCCTGGCCATTTCTCCACATCCAAGTGCATGTTATTTGTTAATTGATTTGTGAGTGATCATAATGTTTGACTTTTAGCATTGGAATTTACTATGGGGCATTTTCACACCTGAGCTAAAATACAGGACAGACTTAAACCAGTCTCCCAGTACTTTGCTTATGATGCAGAATTCTGTTTTCCCCTTTTCCAATTATAACACAGTAAATGCTAATTTAAAACAGGATGTAGCATAATAAATGAGGGACGAATCTCACCTTCTGTAACCCACTGTAAGAAAATCATACAAAACCTGTTACTGTAACAAAAGGCAGGTTGTGAATTTGTGTATGAGGGTGTTTGGTGGTACATGGTTCATGTGCATAGGAAAGCCCCTTTGAGTTCCTGTTGAGTCCAGTTGAGTCTGTACGCTAAACTACTGTATATACACTGCATGATCGAACATATACGTATGGATACAGCTTCTAACTAATGGGCTTTCTGACTTCAAACCCATCCAACAGCTAAAATAAACTGGAATGCTGACTGTGAGTCGAGTTGCGTCACTCCATACTAATGCCAATGGGAATTTGCTCCATATTAATGCCAGTGGGTTTGATTATGATGTTTTGTTGTCAGTTGATAACAACCCTTTGGCCATATACTGCATGTATAACCCAACTCATATATGCCAACATATCCTACAATCTGCTGTCTCTGTGTTTTGTGTTTACAGAGCTGGACCTATATTGTATCACAACTCTTACGGTGCCAAGGAACACAGTGAGGATGGCTCGTGTAACGGGCACACTGACAATAAACTGTACTGTAGAGAGTGAAAATCACTGTTGGAAGAAATCCGTCACAGATGTCTCATGGTGCAAACTTTATGACAAGAATTGCAGACCTTTTAATCTCTCCAGTCACATCACAACAGAATGGAGAATTATTGATAATAGTGTAGGAATATCATTCATGACTTTCCAAAACTTATCCATGGAGGATTCTGGTCTTTATAGGTGTGAAATACATTTGCCTACACACCCTATAAGCCATTCTATCAATGTTACTGTGACAGGTAAACATTTCTCAGTTATATAGATTTTTTCTTTTGTATACTCACCTTTTGGATATGTGCATTGTTTGGTCATGTTTACAGATATCATATAGGTATACAGTTAATGACTATAGGCTGTCTGATGCTAGGCAAAAGTTTTCAGACCCCAGTCTGTTGTAGTACTTGAGTCCGGTCTCAGTCTCAAGACGATAAACACATGGTCTTGGTCTTATCTCGGTCTCAACTCATTTGATCTATAATATAATAATAATAAATAATAATTTTAGGCTATATATAATTGAATGTTTTACAAAATCTATGATGAAATATAATATTATTTGTCAATAATTATATAATGTATAATTAAGTGTAATTAATTTTATTAAATTTTCTTCTTTTTATTCTTGTACGATGAAAAAAAATCTTAATCTGGTCTCAGTCCCTCCTTGGTCTTGACTACTAAAAGTCTTGATCTTGACTCAGATGTGTCCTGGTCTTGGTTCTAGCAGTCTTGACTACAACAGTAGCGGCAACGATACAAATGTCTCAAGTGCAGCAGCATTTCTGTAGACCTGTGTCACTGCTACAGAAATAGTTTAACCTTTCAAATGACAGAATGATATAGATTAACAAAGATTCTGCACAGTGGCTCGGTGGGTAGCACCGTTGCCTCACTGCAAGAGGGTCTGAGGTTCAATTCCAGGTGGAATGGCCTGGGTCCTTTTCTGTGTGAAGTTTTCATATCCTCTCAGTGTCTGTATGGGTTTACTCTGGGTGCTTCAGGTTCCTCCCACAGTCCAAAGAAATGTAAGTAGAGATACTAAATTGCCCGTGAATGTGTACTGATGAAACCCAAACAAACAAACAGATTCTGCATAGAAAAGAAAAAAAAAGTCTTTAACTGTACATCTACAAATGGTACCAGTAATGTTCGTTTGTTTTAAAAAATTCTGGAGGGTTTATGAGCAGCATCAAAAATGCAGATCATTCTAAAATAATTCTTACTGTAACACCTAAACCTGGATATCTTTAATTATATAAAGTATATATACTGACTTTTTCAGACAATATTTTGAGTGACAATGAGGACCGTATAGATGCCGTGGATATGGATATGGGTGGAATAAATGAAAATAATACAAGTAAGTACTCCTGTTTTTACACACTTTCAATTTTTCAATGTTTTAAACACAATTTCAACAAATTAATACAAAGAATATCAAAGTATCCTTTTCTATGGTGATATTTTAATAGTTAGAGTAGCATTTTATTAAATATCACTTAACTTGACTTATACTTACTGTTGACTTATACTTATTTTTTTTAGAAAGTTCAAGTGAAGAAATGGGACGGTTTTGGCCGTATGTGTACATCTGCAGTGGAATTGTGGTACTTGTGGTTATTGTACTTGTACTCTTTATCAGATGCCGAGGTGTGTGGTTTTCTTTTGTGCCCCAAATATATAACAGTGTCACTTAATTGTAAATGGAATAAAACAGTCACATGAATTCCTTTTAAATCCCAATAGGAAAAAAGGAACCAAGAAAAGCAAGGTCACACAAAAAGGCTGAGAATCAGGTACATCCAATCTACCTCCTGCTCACTAGCAGCTGTGTATTGAAAATAAACCATCCATTAACAATGACTGTATCTGACCTTATCTACAGTCCACAGCAACCCAAATAGCTGATCCTGCTCCACCCGTACATGACATCAGAGCACAAAACTCGTCTTTTTCACACGGTAACACCCACAGTCTTCCTTCCCAACTCAATCCACCATCATGTGTTTACGATAACATCCCTGTTAGAGCGGCATCTCAAAGAGCAGCAAGACAGCCTGCCAACCAGAGAGCGCCAGGACGGGTCCATGACCGTGACACGGTGGAAGAGGAGGAAGAAGACTCTTTGATATATGCCTCCCTGAACCATGAGGCTACACCTCAGAGACCTGTCAGAGTCAATCACACATTGATAGAGGCTTCAGAATATGCTGCCATTAAAGTCTCGTATGAATAATTAAGACTTTTTAATGAGACTTGAGATAATGAGACTTTTTAAGTTGACCTGAGATTATTTTTTATTTTCTTTTTAGGTTGGTGTTTATATTTGATGTTTAAATTGCCAGTTTGGAATCGAGACTGCAGTGGTCTTATCTGCTCATTGGTTGCAGTACTGATAAGTACTGACAATTTCAGCACACTGTGATTCCAATATAACAGCAATTCCGTAAAATTATGTGTAAAAACAATAGGATTGTGTGTGTTATTTGTTGTCAAAAAATGATGAAGACAGTTGTGTAGTTAGCATGCATAGGAGCAATACAAGGAAGCCTGGAGAAACCCTGCATAAACACTGAATAGTCCTAACCAATGTAATTCACGCAGAGCATCCACATTGGGTCATTAGAAGAAACTAAATGTTGGTCCAATGCTGGTATGGGATGTATTTTTCTGGCACACAGTGGACAGTAGCATGATGTGGAACTGCAATATATGGTAGGCTACCTCCATTATTTTGGCCAATCTTGGAAAATTCATTCTTGATACATTCATCTCAGCACCTATCCCAGAAAACATAGTCCATTGGTGAAACCATGCCCTAGACAGGCACCAGTCCATTGGAATACTTGTATTTCAATACTTTAATTACACTTTTAAAAAATGAATAGCACTTGTTTTACTTTTTTCACTTATTATCATCGGTTTTCCTGGTCAGTGTCACAGGGCTCCAGCATTTTCTGGAGAACACAGGGCACAGGCATAAGGCTGCCCTGAACATGATGGCAACCCATTACAGGGATGGGAAGGGGACTCTGTTCCAAAGCTGATAAATGGTCCCCTGACCGACCATCTCTCCCTCAGCCATAGCCAGTCGGGTCTGAAAGTGACTCCCTACCCAGCCAGCTCTTTATGAAAATATTTGCAAACAATTACAGAGATTAAATTCAATTAAGATCTAAAACATTATTATAGAGGTTAAAAGGTTACTCCAAGACTGCAGGTGAGTACAGGAAGTAACGCAAAACTGGCTGCCTGTTGAACCCGTTCTGCGTAGCTTTGGCAGTCGCTTAGGGTAATTGTCTTGTTGGAAGGTCAACCTCCACCCTATTCTCAGGTCTATAGGAGGGTTTATTTGAGGTTTGGATTTGGCTCTGTCCATCTTGCCTTCAACTCTCACCAGATTCCCAGTTGTAGCAGATGAAAAACATAGCAATACGCTTCCATCACCGTGCTTCACTGTGTGGGAATGGTATTCACCTTTTTCTAGAAGTTAGAGTCTCCAACATGCCTCTTTCCAAACTCCAAGTTTGATTGATGAATGGCTATTATTCTTATTGCCACATTTCCATCAAGGCCAGCTTTGTGAAGTGCCCAGGAAGTAAAACCCCAAATCAGAAAAATGCTGAGACAGTATGGTAAATGCTGATATAAAAAAGGAAATAAACATGATTCTGATTAGAATGTCACAGAACAGTTCATGTTGAAATGTGATCAAATACAATTTGACTCTGGTTGTCAGTGGTAGATGTGTGTGGTGGGGCAGCAAACAAAGGAGAAACACAGAAAGCACAAGCTCTTTTAAACATACCGTCACACTTCCTGTACAAGAATGTGAGGAATGGAACATATTGAGGTAGGTGTCTCTGACCTCAAGCAATACCGTACTCAAAGCAGATCTGTATATTGTGTTTTGTGTCTGTGTGAGGGTTTGATTTCACCTGTGACTAATTCTAAATTATATAACTTTTTTTACATATTTAGACCTGGTTTTATTCATCCTCATTCCTTCCCTTATAAATTAGTAGCTCTTGTAATTTTGAACCTACTAATAGAAAGCTTTGTACTTCCTTTTAGCAATCATATACAATGTACAATATGGAAAAGCTTTCAAATATAATGGAGACCAAAAAAACAAACCTTTAGTTTTTGTAGAGCTAATCAGACGTAGGCATAAACGATATTAAAATAATACATAAATGCATAATGATACACTATACCAATGAGTCCCAACCTGGGGTCCATGGCCACTTCAAGGGAGTGCCAAATATCACGGGGTGCGCGAGGCTTTGTTTGCTCAGAGGCGCTCTGAGTTTGTCAAAATACAATTTGCACATACTAAATTAAATTTAAATAACACACTCACTGGAAAAATATCTGTATATAACAGCAGCCAAAAAAATTTATAATAAGCTTATGTTTGATTTTAGATATGATTAAGGCATATTATACATTGTGGACTTTCTGGGGGGGTCTGGAACAGATTAATTCAATTTACATTATTCCTTATGGAAAAAATTTGCTTGATACTTGTCATTCTGGAACGAATTAACTTCCTCCTGCCTAGTGGAAATGGACATGGACATGGGGAGAACATGGCAAACTCCAAAAAGTCATGAACTGAAGGCTGTCAATTAAGTTTTGTCATTAATATAAAAGTTTGCAGCTGGTATCAAACTCTACAACTCAAGCTACACGTCTCATAATTCAGTGTACAGAACTATGTCTATGGAACATGTCTACATTAAGTTCCAGTCACGTTTTAAACACAGAATCTTCAAAAGAAAATTGAATTTCAATAAAATTCCAGCAAACTTTTTGTTGAATGGGGAAAAGTGGTACATCTTTGCCTTCACTTATTGTGCATTTGTCCATAAGGGTGCTGACATTTTTGTTAACTATAAAAACCTTTGTTTAACAAGCAATATTGTAAGGCTTACATAATCGTTTTTTTTTTCAAAACAAAAATATAAATGTAGAATTGTAGATACATTATAGAATATTGCTCAGTTCTTATGTTACTCTTCTACAGTACAGTGCTACAGATAGTGACTGAGAAAATGTGGTCCTAGATCAGTGTATAACATCTTTCCGTCTAACTTTCATGCCCAAACTGGACCGTTTTCGGTTCTGTTAAATGGTAATGATATGCCTAAATCAGGAAATTGAGCTATTTTCAATTCCCTTTGGTTTCTGCTGCATTTCAGATAATTTAAATTATTATTCCGCCATATTCAGCCTCTCTGTGAGCTACTATGGCATACACTAGATGCTATATCCGGCCTTTTTTGTCATCTCTTAGAGGATGTGTGTTAGGGGATGTATGATTTGTGGGTTTTAGCAGCATGGCTGCAAAGCATGCATGACTGAGATGATTGACACTCTGTGTGCTATCCCTGCTCACCTTGCTATTCATGGTTTAGCACCTCACATAGTTTCATGTCTCCTTGCCTGTAGCACACATGATTCGGTTTGTGAAAAGTTTCAAAACAATGAGTCTCGCTTGCATTTGCCTTGAGAAATCACTTTGCCAAATGTAGGGCATTTGAACAGGAGGACAGTTGAAGACTGAATTACTCGGTGTGAATTTGTAACAACTAGCCGTGTGTCAACAGATCAAGCTGCTGATGTTGGTGTGATGCTGTCTAAGGCCCCTAATACAGATCAGATTGCTACATTTACAACCATCTACAATCAGAAAAAGGAATGGTATGGCAAATGCAAACAAAAAAAGTGGTGTATCTTACATTTACTTTGATTTATTTAATTATGTTTGAACCCAATATGTTTCATCTTTGTCTGGTCAACTTCATTTCATTTGTTAATATACCATCATTCCTGCATTTCAAGCCTGCAACACATTCCAAAAAAAGTTGTGACACGGGCAATTTAGGGCTAGTAATGAGGTTAAAAAAATGATGTGATTTCAAACAGCTGACATCAACAGGTGAGTGTAACGTCTTGATGCATGCTCAATAATCTAGGCAGAAAAATCCCAGAAGTTGAATCTGTTCATCTGGACATAAGGTTTTGTGGGAGAAACGTTTCGTCATTCATCTAAGTGACTTCTTCAGTCTCAGCTAGTTGGAAAATGAACAAATGGCACATAAGATGGCTGACTACAGGAACCACCTGAGATTCAACCTCAGATGCAGACAGAATGGGATCTCTCCTAAGAGTCTGCAAATGAAATCTTCAGTAAACCACCGGGCTAACAAGATCCTCCAGAAGGCACAGAACCAGCTGCTGAATGAACGAGTGAGACAAACCAACTTTACCATTGATGCCTTGAAAGTCAGAGAGGAACACATCCGATATAGACTTACATCACGTCTAGACGAGACCACCTCCCAGCGTGTGATCAACTTCACAGTAAAGGATCGGTCAGCATGACATGGAAAGTCTAAAACTAGGCAGCAGAAGAAGTTCGATCTTCTTGCTGCACGCCAGAGACACCGGCGGACGGATGACACTCTCAAAGGCTGGAAGAGAGACGGAGGACAGACACAACCTGTGATGTGGACAAGTGGGTGAAGAACTTGTCTGACAGACAACTCATCCAGGCGGAGAACTTGGCTAAGCGGCTGACTTTTGCCGCGACACCGAGGCAAAAACCACTAGTGGAACTGATTACAGCCATGGAAACAGCAATCCACAACAGCAACATCTCAGACATGGAAGCAGAACAACTGCGAATGAAAATTTTAGCCTGCCTTAGCAATGCAAAGCCACCGCAGTCCACCATCAGCAGAGAGGAGGGGAATGCACTCACAACTCTCAGTAAGGATAATGACATCATCATCATCCTTCCAGTGGACAAAGGCAGGTGCACTGTTTTATTAAACCAGACAGACTATCATGAGAAAGTTATGACTCTCCTTAGAGACACTAACACTTATGAGCCCCTGAAACGAGATCCTGGTAGTGGGTACAAGAAGGTGATATATAGTCTGAAGCTTTTAGAACAGGACAATGCTATTGACCGGCCTATGTACCACAGATTATACCCAGGGGAGGCTACACCTAGTCTGTATGTTTTACCTAAGATACATAAACCGCATGTGCCCTTGCAGTCCATTGTGTGTATGATCAACTCCGTGACCTACAACATCGCTAAGTTTCTGGCATCAATCCTCAACCCGTTGGTAGGCAGCACGGATCACCACATTCAGAACACCATGGATTTCGTTTATGGAGACGGATGAAACAATGGTCTCGAGGTAGAAGTAGTCCGAGTGAAACTACAGGATGACCCCACTCTCAGCAATAGGACCACAATTAACTCGGACCAGGTGTGTTTGCTTCTGGAGCTGTGTCTTCAATCCACCTATTTCACATACAGGGAGCAGTACTATAGGCGCTATGGGTTCCCCAGTTTCACCTATTATGGCCAACCTGTATATGGAAGAAGTGGAAAAGAAGGCACTAAGATCCTATTCAGGAACACCACACAGTCATTGGTTCAGATATGTGAATGACACTTGGGTTAAAATGAAATCTCAGGAAGTACCACATTTCCCCGACCACATCAACTCAGTGGACAAACACATTAAGTTCACCAGGGAGGATGTGAAGAACGGCAGGTTAGCCTTCTTGGATTGTGAGGTTCTGATTGGAGATGGGGGGCCGATTGAAAGTCAATGTGTACCGTAAGCCAACACATACGGATCAGTACTTAAGGTTTGACTCTCATCATCCACTGGAGCACAAACTAGGAGTCATCAGGACACTGTACCACTGAGCAGATAGCGTCTCCACTGACACAGCGGCCAAGGATGGAGAGAAATCTCACATTAAGCAGGCCCTCTGCAAATGTGGTTATCCAAACTGGGCCTCTGTCAAAGCCGGTAAGACACCCAAACAGTGCTTAAGTAGATCGACGAGAGGAGAACAACAACCACAGTCTAAGCGTAAACCAGTGGTGATTCCATATGTGGCAGGAACATCGGGACAATTGAGACGCATATTTTCCAAACACCACGTTCGAACCCCAAAACACGCTACGCCAGAAACTGGTCCATCCCAAGGATCGGGTCCCCCAGCACAAACAGAGTAATGTAGTGTACGCTGTTAAGTGCCGGGAGGATTGCCAGGAATTGTACATCGGGGAAACCAAACAGCCACTGGCGAAGTGGATGGCACAACATAAAAGAGCTACCTCATCAGGTCAGGATTCTGTGGTTTACACCCACCTACAGGCCAGTGGCCACTCTTTCAAGGATGAAGATAAACGATGGTTTGAACGCGTACTGAAAGAAGCCATTTTTGTAAAAAGGGAACGTCCATCCCTGAACCGAGGAGGGGGCTTCAGAGTACATCTCTCACCGTCTTACAAAGCCGCTATCGCAGCCCTTCCCCATCCTGTGTGAATGGCACATGTGGCCATGGTCATTAACGGATATGGCAATCTGCATATTAAACTGATCACCGGCCCATTGTTATGCAATGGTGCTGGTACCAGTCGTTATGCAAAGGTGCTGTAAGTAAGATTGGGGAACTTTTCCAACTAGCTGAGACTGAAGATGAGTGACAAAACGTTTCTCCCACAAAACCTTGTGTCCAGAAGAACAGATTAAACTTCTTGGATTTGAGTGTAACCATGATTTGGTATAAAAGCAGTAACAATGAAAGGCTGAGTCTTTGAGGAGCGGTGGACAGGGAATCTACACAAAATTATTGAAATGTTTCAAGGAATCTGGAGGAATTTCAGTATTTAAAGGGCAAGGGTGCAAGCCTAAACTGAATACCTGTGATCTTCGATCCCTCAGATGGCACTGCATCAAGAACAGTCATTCATCAATAGCTGATAGAACCACATGGGCAAGGGGTTACTTTATCAAACCTTTATCAAGCGCTACAATACAGAGTTACATTCACAAATGCCACTTAAAATGTTACTGTGCAAAAAAGAAGTCTTATGTTAACCATGTACAGAAGTGGCATCAAATACTCTGGAAACGTGTATTGTGGTTAAACTCATTCAGGTCTGTGTGCCATGCGCTATGTATGTGGGGGGCAGAGGACACGCGGAGTTGCGGACAATTTTGACGAGTCTTTTCTGTGTGAAGTAGCTAAGGTTTGTACAAAAAGTCGCTACATTTGCCATTACTCGAGTATTAGGAAAATAACTCAACCCACAAAAAGACTACGCCAATTAATTTATATTAGCATTGTGACTGTCTTAACCGGTAGCCTCGTCTGTTTAACTTAACTCTCTATTTATCACCTGTCTCACTGTTAGCATATCCACCAAGCCTCACTCCATTTTTGTATGCGTGTTTTATCCACCATGTCGAGTTGCAATAAGCACTTGCACTTACATCCGTCTCTGTCTCTCTGTCTAACGCCTAACCTTACACCTTCACACTATCTAATTAAGACCTTTTTTTCATAGGCTTCTTCTTTGCTCGTTTTAGAATAGCATAAGCCAAATGAATTGGATTATGCTTTCTCTCTGACTGTCATGTGTTCTTTTCGAGCTGCATGGTTTTTAGGCACAACTTCAAATTATTGAGTAGTGTTGCTACATTTCTTGAACATACTGTGCAGTTTTACAAGTTTTTTGAGTAACTACCACAGCACTTGTTGTACATACCACAGGAAGCTGTTAAATGAGAAGTGTACTGACAATTGCATGTGCAGTTCCCGTGGGACCCCAGGAGGGTTTTGTTTTCTCTTCAAGTCTTACTTCTGAAAGTTCGATATATACCGAAAATAAAAAAGTGATCTGAAAAACACCACCACACGGGAAACCCCCTTGCTTAAGTTAACGTTTGTTTTTGGATTAGCTATTAAATCTATTTCATCTGAACGTAAACTGAGGCCTCACATACATGTACTGTATATGTAGGTGTGCTGCTGTCTATGAGAACACCTCCCTCTAGTGGATGTACATGTGCAGGGCAAATAAATCCGGGATACTCTGAAGCTGAATCCCTTTTCAGGGGCTGCATTTGAAGACCGATCCTTCGTATGCGGTCGACAAATGTGCCCTTTTCCCTGAAAACGAAGAATACATCTGAATACCTAACATATCCCGAGGTGCATTGTGCGTGAGGGGAACTTAGGGAACGGTGGCTGAGGAATATACATAATTTAAATGTAGGGATTTTAAACTCGAATAGTACATGATAAAAAGCAAAAGCACAACGTTTGTTTTTGTGTTGTTTTAGGGAGCAAGGAGCAAACGGAGACCTTCAGAGTCTGGTGATCACTGGTACATCAGAGATTTCCTATGATAAAGCCCAAGTAATAAACACTGAACAAGTTACCAGTAAGAAATGTATTTATTTTACATAGCAGAAATACGTAATTGTTTGAGAAATTAATATTAGGCTTTGCTAAAATATACAGAATACAACAGGATGTTTAATGTTTCCAGTGATAGTGTTTTAGTTTTGTGCTGTTCAATTCACCGTCCAGGTACATTCCCTTACAATTAGAGATCATTCAGAGTCCATTAACTTATTAGCACACTCGTAACATACAGCATATATTAGACACACTGATGCGCTGTCAGTTTTCTCTTCATCTCCATTCATAGCAGCATTTCATTTTCATCCAGCTGAATCTAAATGCAGAGAGAGAGAAGATATGGGTATAGATAGTGGAACAGCATCAGTATTTCACATATGGGTAACAGCCTAACCTATTTCATTAAACTAGAAAACTAGCTTGTTTTGAGGATCTCTCAGCCATCTGCTGGTTATCAAGTCTATATGCAGTAGCATGGTGTGCTTCCTTTTTTTTTGTCTATGCTTTATATACAAGCACTGGTGAAAATGCTTCTTTGGATCTTTGTGGAGAAGGATCCATACTGACCCACACCTCAAAGCTTTTGCACCAACTACTTGCTGACCAAAGAAGACCAAGGAGTGCTGACTGTCCTCGACTTTACTCCATAGTCAACTGACTTAAACCATATTAAGGATTTAAGAGGAGCTCTTGAAGACAAAACGGCAACCATTCGGTGACATCACAAGATGCTCTTTGGAATACTGTGAAATTATGCTGGGATAAACATGATCAGATTCAGAACAAAGCTGTGGAATTCATGCCAGCTCGAGTGCATGCAAAGTAAACAGGAAACATACCAAATCATAATCAACCACCCTCATCCAAATGTATCTTGGAGCATATTTTATGCTAGGCAAAACCTATTTAAGTACTTCAACATAAGCACTAGCATTTCATAGAGTATTTTCAGTGTACTATGATTAGTGTTGTAGCCAAGATCACTAGAGTCCAAGACAAGACCAAGACATGGCAAGGTCTAAGGCAAGGTCGGGGCTGGGAGTGGCCGAGACTGAGACCAGAAATTTTTTGTTCATCATACAAGAATAATAAGAAAATGGAAAAATGTAATTTAAATGTAATTCACTTTATTCATAAAATGTTATATTATGGTAACTTTTGGAAGAAAATGGTGATAATTGTTTCCCTTCTTTTCTCAAACTTCACCACTGAAAGTCAGCCGAATATACCAACAACATCCATTTCATCCATTTTTATTATTAATTTTAAGCAAAATAATACACTTTCAATCTGCCCTCAGACAAAATCTACCCTAAACTATACAGTACTAAGTAAAGAGAGCGTGTGAAAATCCTCACCTGCACCCTTAACATCAGACTATTCAAAATAAAATGTTTTAGGCGTTTGGATACTGAATGAGAAGAGCAGGAACTAATTTTCCCTGTTAGCCAATCTGAGTGCAGATTTTATTTAGGCATGTAGAGAAAGGACTGATTTCTTCTGTTTGAATGTACTGTTGATAATCAATAACAATACAAAAAAGTTCAGTTTATAATTAACATTACCTCAGACAGACGTGTTAGACTCGGCTAGTCTTGACGACAATTTCTGAGACCACCTTACCTTGAGACCGAGACCAGACTGGAGTACTACAACAAATGTTATGATATGAGAATCTCATTCTACCACGAGCTGGTATGTTATCTGCAACTTCGTATATAACGTATATATTTAAGCTCATTTTAAGTAATATTGAATTCATGAATGATTTAATGGTTAGTATTAATGAGTCATCCTTTTGAGTCTTGATCCACCCAAGGTTTCTCCCTTATAAAGTTTAGGCAGTTTTTCCTTGCCACTGTCACCATAGGCTTGCCCAATTTGGGATTGGCCCTAGATATTAGAAGATAATCTAAAATTGTAAAGCTGCTTTGAGACAATGCTCCATTGTAAAAAGCGCTCTAAAAATAAATCTGACTTGACTTTTCCGTACAATTTTCCCAGTCAGGGTCCTGGTAGAAACATGAACAATAAATGTTAAACAACCTAACTGGTAACGTCATACTGGTACAAAATAAATATACGCATTACACAGCTGAAAATTAGAAATGAAATGGATGTCGTACTGTTATAAACCATAAGCTGACAAGGTTAGACTTAATGAAATAAGTAGGCGACATAAGCTTGTAAGCTTCTGTAAATTGCTCTAAATAAGAGAGTATGCTAAATGTAAATGCATTAAACATTACGGTTATATAAAAAATATATATCTGCACAGGTGTCCTTCCTAATATGGACCTGTTTATCCTATTCATTCCTTTATAATGCAGATTAAAGATCAACGTCTTATCATATTCACCCAGCTTTAAAAAGCAAATACTGGCTCTAGTACTTCACAGTCCATGTGTGCCAGTATACAGTCTGCTTCATGTCCAATCAGTCTTTTATCACTTTCCTTCCGTCTCCTCAAAGAGTCATTCACAGTGGAAACACCATATCAGACAACCTGCTGAAACTGGCACACAGTGAAACAGGGAAAACAGATACACACCCTGTTCTGGGGCACTGACTAATTTGTTTTCCTAATTCAGCCGTTATAATAGAAACCGTATCAGCACCAATCAAGGTCTGACCAAAGAAAATATCTCTATCAGACTTCAGACTGAAGCTGAATGGTCTGAGATAGCGCTACTTAAATTCAGACAATCAGCATTGAACTATGATGTCACGTTAAAAGTACAATACTATTTATTAACAATAAATCTACTTGTTCTAGTACAGCATTTAGCGGATGCATACGCTCTGCAATATTACAAACAGTGTTCGATTAAAAACCTTACTCAGGGGTTCAGTGGTGGCATTTGAACTGTCAACCCTGCCTCACCAGCACAGTCCCACAGTCTATTCATACAGGGCGCTTTCAAGAGCAAATCAAAAACAATCAGTCATGAGAATGGGAAAACTTCTTGACAGGAACAGACAGGATGTGGTAACACCCCATTTCCTCCAGAAAAATCATGCCTTGCAAAACCATACTTTAACATGCCCTAGATTTTCACTGTGCTGTGCACAAAACACTTCTAACTAATATAGTTCAAAGGATATGACACTATTTTTAATCGGTTTCCTTCAGGCTGATGGCTAAACTTATGTCATTATTCCTGAAAAGAGCTTGTAATTATAGCTAAAGCCTTCTACACCCAGAATCCAGCTGAATATGAATTGTAGTCAGAAACATTCCTGCACTCAGTCAAAACTTCTAAATCTCACTCACTGCAATCAGGGTATTTATACAAAGCACAGAGATTACAACTAGTGATAAATGGCTTAAATTGAGGTTTGACTTTTCATTTAACTGAGTACTAGGAGCTACTACCATATACAGACCCCAATACAGGTACTTCCTGTTTTACGATGGCCCGATGATATTTTGACTTTACAATCTGTAATAGTCTTAATAATGTTCTTACCCAACTGTAGTTTAATGTAAGTGTTTTAAGCATATTTAAGGTAAGCTGGCTGCGCTATAATATATACAGTATATATTAAACTCAGTTTATAATAAACTAAACTTATGATGGGGACTGCCTGTATCTGGTTGTTTGTTGTGAGGTCTGCTGGAAACAGCCAATTAGCAACATCATCCTTCATGGCTCCCCTCTGACCATTTTCCTATATAAACCCTCCTCCCTGTTCATATCCTTGTTATTCTCTGTTGATTGTCCCTGGCTCCTGCTGTTCCTCTCATTCCTGTTGCTCTTGTTATGGTTTGTCTGTTCCTGTTTTATGTATTGTTCCCTGTCTTGTGTGTTCCATGTTAGCTGTCAGCATTTGTATTGTTCCAGCATTGGGTTCTAAGAATCCGCGTACCCTGTGTCTGTATTAGTATTGTCAATTAGATTACACGTGAATTACATGCGTTGATCACAGGATAGTTTATATTTGACAATTAGTTTCTATTTGTGCAAAGCAGCACACCAGAGATAAATGCCCTCGTTTCTCACAGCCTCTCAGTTTCTGAATACTTCTCCCTGCTCTCTTTGCTTGCACCGTAAATACATTAAGCAATACATTGAACAGTCACATAAGACAGTTTCTCATTCCTTAAATGTATTTGTGTGTGTATATGAGAGAGAGACAGAGAGAGAGAGGGAGAGGTCACAGGGTAAGGAGGGGATGGGCGAACCAATACAATGCATGCAGCTGTACAGTGTCTTGGCTACTTAGTCAATACTGGTACACTACAATATCCTATATAGCATTCCTAGTATACAATATGGTGTTCAGACAATGTCCAGATTGCATAACCTGCCATTTCACAGAGTGTAGCTATTCCATACCTGTAAACAAAAACAATATACAGTACTAAGCAATAGATGATTTTCTGGGAACTGTCTCTACCCATGAAGCTGTTCGTTATGAGCCACTGCACTGAGAATAAGAGGTGAAAGAGATGACAGATAGGAAGTGATGCCACCTTTGTAACTTGTGTGAAATTCCCAGAGGCTCAAGGCTCATCCTGTCTGTTTTCAGGCCTCTCTTTAGTGGAGAGCTCTTATAAGGCAACAAACACTTTCTTGTTTCGGGTTAAAGGCCTCACAAACCACTTCTCGAAAACAACCCCAATGGAAGCCCATGGTTAACTGAGTCATGACTAACACCTGGGTTAGACTAATGATGGGCTGCATTTTGCCATGGCCTTGTACAGGGGCTACATTTACAATGAAGTGCCTTTGCCTAACTAATAAATGACAAATAGTAATTCCTGTAATGACTACGTACTATAAGGTGACTCTGGACGGAAAACTGCTGTCTAAATATAAAACAGATGAAACCAGATCTAATGGGTTGTATGCTACATCATCATATATGCATTTATACCCTCATGGGAGTCATGGAAGCTACAGTGTTTGAACATATGACCAGTTGAATGTCTTATTCCAAATTTATGGGCAATGGAATGGAATTGGTCCCTGTATTTTCTTCTAGGACGACTAATATATTTTGAAATAAGGATTTGCTTGCTGATGTTGGGCAATACATTCGGGTTCACATTCAGTTCATCCAAAATATGCTGGATGAGATTGAGGTCAGCGATATGTGAAGGCCTGTCAAGTTAATTATATCCAACGTGCCAAACCATTGATTTGTGCACAAGGGCATTGTCACGCTGAAACAGGAAAAAGACCTTTTCCCCACACCGTTGCCAAACATTTAGATGCATACAATTCTGTGTACTTGCTCTGTGTGAATGTTATTGTATCCCGTAGCATTAAAATATCTCTTTGTTAGAACTTAAGGACTCAAAGTCCTGTAGTCCTGTTCCACCAAACTAAAGTTGTAAACATCCTCCAAAACCAAATCCAACATGGGTAGCCCTGCCAACAGATTTCTTTCCATAACTTGTAACTTTAGTGCAAATGCCATGGCTACTGACCATCTCAGAATGTTGTTAGCGCCTCTTCATACAAATACACAGGCATGTGAGCAGTAGGAGCACTGTCCCGGCCACTGACAGAAGGATGATATAGGTATTCCTACCTGTGACAGAAAAGCAAAATACACATGCGTATTGAAATGATGATTGCAGGACAAAAATAAAATGTAAGCTCCCTAAAATAATTCATCTGAAGTAATAATTAATGTAATTGGGTGTAATTGAATGTAAATGCGTAGCCAATTACTTCTTGAACAAGATCAGCATATGTTAGACACTGGTATGCTTGCCAACCAGTTTTACCAGCAAGACCATGTGAGATCATCTGCACCAGACCAGCTCTAACCAGCATAAGAGCCATGCCGTCGAATGGGTGCCATTTATGTTCCCAGGAAATTACGTGTATAGATAATTAATATAATTAACTGTAAAAAATGTTATTATTAAGCAAAGTGTCCAGCACAGTGATGCAATTGCTAATTTAAGGTACATAATTTAAAACATTAATAATAACTACATAGGAAACTGAAAAATAGTATTTATTGGCATTGTCCCTGCTCTCTAACATTACACTTTACGATGAAATATAATTATGTAAATCATTCAGAAATCTTTTTTGCATTGTTGTGTCACTCCATATCTCATCTATGCCTTAAATCTGTTTTCGTAAGAAATACATAATATTTTACTTTAAAATATAGATTTTGGTCATGTCCCCAGGTTTTCTCAGTCCTGTTACCCGAACATATTCCCACTTCTGAAAATGGTAGAACATAGCACAAGTCACATGATCAATAGGACACTATATCACCTGGATCTTCTGAAGAATATGGGAAGACCAAAAGTAAGTTTTCTCTTATTTTTTCATGTATATTTTATGATATTGTAACTATGTCTGAGAAGGTCAATCTGAACTTACTATATTGTCTATATCTTTAGATGTTACTTGTTTTTTGTAAAAATGTTGGAAAATGTGGGAATGCTGGAAATTTCTAGTCTGAGAAATTTGATCTAGTCTGGGAAATATGGTTTAGTTGGCTTTATACATGTATTTTAATTTTAGCATCTTAATTAAGGTTACTAAATGAAGTCCTGTGTGTCCACAAAGTGTACATTTGCAGTTTAGTGGCAACTTGGTTAATAACCACAAACAAAAAAAGGCACTACTAAATAACAGGGTAGTGTTGTGCTTGAGGATCACAGATAACACTTACATGACACCTAAATAAGCCCTTAATGACAGCTGACATAAACCTACATAGCATTTACAAAGACTTTCATAAGGTTGCAACTCTCATAAAGATTGGTGTCAAGATAACACCTGAGTGAAATGACAGATTTGCATTGACACAAGGATATGTTAAGCCAACTACTAGTTACTAGCTTAATATAGCTGCCCTAGACAGGGCACCAATCCATCGTAGGGCACATAAACTCACTCATTCACACACTAAGGGCACTTTACAAACTCTAATTAACCTAACATGTATGTCTTTGGACTGTGGAAGGAAACCGGAGTACCCAGAGTAAATCCACATGGACACAAGAAGGACATGCAAACCCCACACAGAAAGGACAGGGGTCGCTCCACCTGGGATCAAACCCACAACCTTCTTCCTGTGAAGCGGCGGTGCTACCCCATCGGTTTTCAACCACATCGGATCTCGTCAAATTCGGTTCGTGAAACATTTTGACTAGAAAAATTTATCTCAGTTTTCGACGGCTGCTCAGTACTTGGCGCACTTGCTTAAAATTGCCGAAGCACAATTCAGTACACAGTGATTCAGGTTCACAATAGCCCTCAGAAGATTTCTGCTATTTTTATGTGTTTTTCTTAATTTTTTTAAGTACTACAGTACTTTTTACATCTACAGTACTGTATTCTTAGTGCAAATAAGTCTCCTTGGGTCCTAAAAAGGTTAGTTATAAGAGCCAATCAAAAGCAAAACAGCAATTGAATGCTCCAGAACACTGGCTGCAGTAATCTTGGCAGCTATGCTAGCGCTCAGAGTTGATCAATAGAGTAAGTGTTGCTGTTACTTTTCATTTTCAATTTATTACTCACTAATGAGGTTACATGAGGTTTTTCAATCCTTTATCATAAAATAATCTTTGTGTCAATGATTCCTTCCCGTATTTCCGCTATGATACAGTATAGATCGCTCTACAAAACACTCATTAAACTCCTCGGTTCATGATACATTTAACTTAAGCACATTAAAATCAGGGAGCACCTATAAAATACAACTCCATTAATACATGTAATGCCTTATACAGTGTGGATTTTTAGGGGGTCTGGAATGGATTAATTCAATTTACATTATTCCTTATGGGAAAATTTTGCTCAGTCCTTTGCTCGGTTCAGTTTTAGACAAGCCTTCTGGTACGAATTAATGATGAGAACCGAGGTACTGCAAAGGTTGTCAGAATAATTTCACTGCTGACATTTCACAAAGAAAAAGTCAGTATGAAGTTGAATTAACACCAAATGTATTTTTTTTAAACTTACTCTTGCTCAAAGCAACAGACATGATTGTGTCCAGGCCCTGGTGTATCACCAAGCACGTCACCTCCTCTTCTTCGAGCAGTTTGGCCTGTAGCATTATGGTGGCAACTACCAGTGTGGTGCCATCATTTTGTTGGTAAAGCAAGGTCTCAGAGGGTGCCAGTGTACGGTTATGGCCGTCTACATTCCAGACTAGTTGAGCAGGAGGACGAGAAACAGCAGTGCAGTTGGCCTGGATTATGCCTTCATCAACAGTGGTGTAGCTTACCTCAGGTGCTGGCAGGACTGTAAAAACACCACAGCTGGTTAAAGCTTTGAAAAACGTTAGCAATCATAATGACATTTCAGCATTAGGCCCTAAAATCTATCGTAGCACTTGGTTTCAACCTAAATATTTGATGTTATTCACTATCTTGGTGACATATTGTAATGATGATGTGTGCTTTTTAGGCGCATCATCCTGCATAACCTTGCTATCACCCTTTTTAGTTCCCTGCCTATTGATACACTCACTTCCTATCACTCGCTTATCTGAAAGTTACTGCATATACCCTGTTTCTCCAGACTCCTGGTCTGGGTTTGTTTCTCCGTATCTTCCTCCTGGGTTCTGTGTGGGCCTGTTTCTTGTGATTCTGGTCGTCTGGTGTGTTCTGTGTTAATTGTAATGTTGTATTGTGGTCTTTGTTGGTCTGTTCCACATTTATGTTAGCATATGGCCTCTTGTCTCCTTGTTGGCCAGTAGCTTACCTGTCCTTGTGTTGTTAGACTTGTCAGATTTCAGATTTATTTCTATAGTGCTTTTAACATTGTCTCAAAGCAGCTTTACAATTTAAATTATCTTCTGAATTCTTTGTGCCAATCCCAAATTCAGCAAGCCCTGGGGCGACCAAGTATTATATTTTTGTCTCATTTGTTTTATCTGGGTTCTCTTTATCTACTTTTATCTACTTGTGTGAAAATCTGATGACGTTTCAGGTCATATTTATGCAGAAATATAGAACATTCTAAAGGGTTACTTTGAAGCACCACTGTAGGTTCATTTTTTTAAATTGTTGCTAATGTTCAAAGACGCACTACAGCAATTGTCGTGAGAATATTATGGGTATTGTCAGTACTGTTTGGGCAGATATTCACCTCCCTTCAGGAGCATTTGCTGGGCAATGATGTGGGGCAAAACGTTTGGAGTGCAGCCAACGTTCCAGTTAATTTTGAAGGTGTTGGAATGGGATCAAACTCAGCAAACCACAGGTATTCATGCACAGGTATTGGTAAATGTCATAAAGTTGAAAGTACACCCTTCCCTTCACTGTAATTTAGGGCATCAAAACAGCCCTAAACATTCATTCCTCATTCGGACAGGTAGTGTTTTCCCAGCATGTGCCAGACTACCAGACAGTGAAGCACTATTTCCACTGCTCCACAAATGAGCAGACCAAAAGCAGCCACACAGTATATTGTTACATTGTTTACTCTTTACCATAAAAAGATCCTCCACAAAGGTCAATAAAGTATTCACTAATTATTGTGAACTAATATTGCTATTATCTTCAACCCCTAATTAGTATGTAGAGTTATTTATGAGTATCTTAAGGAGTTTGTTGTAATGTGCCACGGACAGTATGATCATCATTCTCGGTTAATCCAGAATACAGAGGACACACAATAAAGTACCCTTTAGACTTAGGTCAGAGCCCCGGACTGAAAAGGCCAACTGTGACGTAAGGTGGTTAAAAGTGAAAAACGCAGGTCATTTGTACCAGACAATGTGTGACGGGATGTCTTCACCCAATATTTGAGTGTGCAAGAATTCTGTAGCGACAAAAGCTACGTTGTTCAGCCAACATTAATACTAGAGAGACACAGAGGTCCTCTGTGTGCCGGAAAAAGTCACACAGTAGAGGCAAAGGGCCTTGGTCCAAAGCAAACTCTTTAAACTGGCCTCACAATCACAGCCTTGCACTGTGAGGTATATGCATGGGATAACAGTCAGTGTTCAGAACAACATAGTGGTGTTCTGTAAATTTGGGTTATGTGGAAAAAAAAACAAATCAACAGTGATTCAGCTCTGTGAACGAATGAAATGGCTAATTCCAAGAAAAAAAAACTGTAGACTTGCAAACGTAACAGACTTACTAAGCATTTCCTCGTCTGGATCTTGTTTCTTGTTTGTGTGGAGTATACTTTGTGTCATGGACAAAGAAAACACTCCAAGCAGTGCATGGATTGAAAAATCAATACTGCGTCATGTGGAGCATTGACCAAGACATGGCCTGATTGTTTGCTTGTTGCCAGATTGGTGTTGGGGCGGAATCAGCAACTAAGTACTTTCACCTCGCTCATAAAATATCTGATAAAGAGTGCTTTCAGGAAACGGTCACAAACAAAGCACATTTGTTGCTCAAGTACCCTCATCAGTTTACTCATAAATGTCTAAGATTCATTGTTATCGGGACACCCACCCCTTGTCTAATCTTCGGATTTGACTGGCCATAGAAAATCAATGGAATTAAAGTAAAGTTCTGTGATTAGGACTAGGAAATGAGTTACATAAAAGGTTTAATATAACACTTGCTGATGGCAGATGTCTTCAAAATACTTTATAAACAGTTTTAAGGATAAATCTGACCATGAATACCAATGATGGAACATTGATTACTCATGATAGCATATATCTGGGTCCTGAATATGAAAACCTGAAAGTTTTTCTGTCTATTTTATGATGCTGATAAAATGCATAGTTGGATAAGTTCACGTGTCAGCTGTTGTGAAAATAATGTTGGTTAGCAACAGATTTTCTGAATGTTACTTGACAGTTACAAGGAGTTTTGTTTCCTCGAACTCTTCTGCTGTTGTCTCTCGTTATTGTGCAGAAGTGAAATTTGTTTGAATAATGTCTTCCTTTTCCTTAGTGGTCCAGCAAGGACAGAGGGTAACTCCTCTCACAGACACACAGACTCACTCTTCTTCCAACACAAATAAACACACACAGTTTTTTTAGTGTGTGTCAATGAAAAGACTTGTCAGGGTGGTTGGAGGGGTCGGTGTCTATCCCAGAAGTCACTGGTCACTGGTTGCAGGCAGAGGTACACATTGGACAAGATACAAATCCATCGCAGGGTTCCATTTGGACTTTGTTGTAAGTCAAGTCAAGAGTTAGAATCCAGATCGTATGTCCGTAATAGTATGTCACATTATTACACTTACAGCAGTCTTATTAGTACTATTAGTTATTAGTAATTTCATAAGCATCCAATATAGTAGGCAATAATGGCGCAAAGGTTAAGGTGCTGGTCCGTTATTGACCAGACAGTTCAGGGTTCAAACCCCAGCATGCTCTCTAACCATTAGTTGCTTGGAATGTACATTGCATGATTGTATCAGTTGCAAGTCACTCTGGATAAGGTTGCACAGCAGTGCAACATGACCAAAAGATCCAGGTATCAAGTCCCACCACTGCCAAATCTGGCATTGTTGCCCTCAAACAAGGAATTTAACCCTTATTTTGTAATGCTGTATCAGTTGTATGTGTCTCCGCATAGTATCATTTTAGTGCTCAATGGTTGCTCTTTCATAGCTCAGGAGACTTAATAGCAAGCTTTTTTAGTTACATTTACATGAACTTTATCTCAAATGTTTCTCCTAAAATTCCTTAGGAGAAATGGAATGAGACATAATGATGTCTGAGATTAAACGAGTTTAACTTCTTCTTCTTAAGATCTCAGGAACTGCTGTTTTCAGCAACCGGCTCTTACCTCTGAGCCACAACAGCCACCTTCCAAATCTAAGCTCGAAGATGTCTTCAATTATAACAATGTTGGTTGAGCGAAAAGTGGGATGATTGAAGACATAATAAGAATGAATGTAAAATGATTTGCCTATGTTAAGTATGAAATATGAACAGTATTGTAGATCTATTCAAATTCCAAATGTAAAAAAAAAACATTTCTCTTTCAATTTCTCTGGGAGAAAATAATAGGATATTAAGGAGACCTACTTTCCATTTCTTATGGGTCTGGATAAATGTAAATCTAATGTAATACTAGCATGCTGGCTAGCTGAATGATTCACAAGTGTGACTTTATTATCAAACTCTGTATTTATATCCTCTCAGTAATTTATTACATATAAGGCAATTGTCAAATAGTCATAATAATAGCTCATAACAAAGACAAGTTTATGTAGGTTACACTGTTAAATAGCAAACAGGCCCAAAGCTATCAGCTAATTAGCATAGCTCAGGTAGTCTTGATCTAAATCATTATCAGTGCTCTATTTAGTGTAGCCAAGCGCGTCAGAATACATTGTAATAGTCGTGAGTTTGTGTAGGGAACACTAGTACACAACTAAATGTCTAGATAGCAGCTAACTCTTCTCCAAGCATTAAGAAGTTGTTAAGACAGGACACAGTGACAAATGTAACTTCTGCACTGTGAAGATTAATCCTGAAAATGACTCGGTTTTATCATAAACAGCCACCAAAGACATTTCAACACTTCAACAATAATGATGTTGATATGTGGACGTACCATAAACATCCAGACATGCTGTAACGCTCTTCGTTCCCAGCGGGTACGTGTGGTACTCGCAGGTGTAACACCCCTCATCCTCCATATGAATTGGATCTATGGTTAACTGGCTGTGTCCCAGTGTCTGACTTAGCTTCATCCTCTCCTGGAATGGTGACTCCACAGTCAGATGGCCTAGTCTGGAATATGAGGCCACGGTTGAGGTGTCCCCCTGCTCTGTTTGTTTCCGCCACAGGACTTGTCGGACACTTTTGGAAAGCGGGTACGCACACGACAGCATCACACGCTTTCCACGCACAGCTGTCTTGTTGCCCACCGACTCTACCTTTGCTGAAAGAAAGAGGGCAGATTGGAGGTTCAATTGGACTGGTTGTATTTAGTCTGTTGGTTTCACGTGGGCTGGTTTCTAGTAAACACATCAGACCCATCGGCTTTTAATGAAGGGCAGGTCCGGGTGAGGTTTGAGGTACCGGACCTTACTACTTATTGTGTTTTCATTGTTTTCGCCATTGGTGAGTCATCCGTTTAGATGTTGTTTTCATAAATAACAGTGACTAGGATCATATTTTCTGTTTTACTTTTAAGCTGTCCTCATGATAATTAATCAGGAAGGTGACAGGACAGGAAGGTAAGTTCTTCACAACTAATAAAGGACACACAACCTTGACCACTTCCCTTTGTGGTCATCACAGGACACCACAAACTAAAGCTCCAACCAGGGCTTTTTTAAGAAAAGTCAATAGTAGCCAATAGCAACCAATAAAAGCTGCAATATACAGTTTGGTACTGCGCAAAAGTATTGGGCCACCGTTATATTTGTTGTTTTAGCAATGGTATAATGCATATATATAGTGTACTGTCGATGACTGGACCAAAAAAATTTAAAACTTTGATTTGTCATTCCATAATACTCTTTTTCCACCGATCTTCAAGCCAATCTTTATAAGCTGTAGCATACCGTTTCACTCTGTTCCCCTTCCAAAAAGTGGTTTCTTGGGTGCTACCCTTCCAAAAAGTTCCTTCCTTATCAAGCTTATTCGGACTGTAGAAGAGTCAACTTGGCATTCCGATGAAGCATAAGAGTAAGGGGAGATCACACTAAAAAACTAGCCACTCTAGCCTATACAAGTTGTTTTCTTCTAGATTTTTTTTGTCTGTATTGTCTGGTTGTATTCTAATAAAACGACTGATAAATAATTATGCATAGTCATTATTCCATTACTAAAACAATGCCATTTAATCAAATGGTGTCCTAATACTTTTGCGCAGTGTACTGTAAATGCCATGTCTAGACTTGCTCAAGTGTTTGTAGGTGCAGAATAAAAGTGATCTGTTATTAATTACTTCTCGGAAAGTTTAATTTCCTTACTCTTTCATTGCTTAAAGAGCAGTATACAGTGGGGCAAAAAAAGTATTTAGTCAGCCACTGATTGTGCAAGTTCTGCTACTTAGAAAGATGAGAGAGGTCTGTAATTTTCATCATAGGTACACTTCAACTATGAGTGACAAAATGAGAAAAAAATACAGGAAATCACATTGTAGGATTTTTAAAGAATTCAATTGTAAATCAGGGTGGAAAATAAGTATTTGGTCACCCACAAACAAGCAAGATTTCTGGCTCTCACAGACCTGTAACTTCTTCTTTAAGAAGCTCTTCTGTCCTCCACTCGTTACCTGTATTAATGGCACCTGTTTGACCTCGTTATCTGTATAAAAGACACCTGTCCACAGCCTCAAACAGTCAGACTCCAAACGCAACCATTTCCAAGACCAAAGAGCTATCGAAGGACACCAAGACTGGGAAGAGTGAATCTACAATAGGCAAGCAGGTTGGTGTGAATAAATCAACTGTGGGAACAACTGTAAGAAAATGGAAGACATACAAGACCATTGATAATCTCCCTCGATCTGGGGCTCCACACAAGATCTCATCCCGTGGGGTCAAAATGATCATGAGAACAATGAGCAAAAATCCCAGAACTGCACGGAGGGACCTGATGAATGACCTGCAGAGAGCTGGGACCAAAGTAACAAAGCTACCATCAGTAACACACTACGCCAATAGGGACTCAGATCCTGCAATGCCAGGCGTGTCCCCCTGCTAAAGCCAGTACATATCCAGGCCCGTCTGAAGTTTGCCAGACAGCATATGGATGATCCAGAAGAGGATTGGGAGAATATCATGTGGTCAGATGAAACCAAAATAGAACTTTTTGGTAAAAATTTAAGTCACCGAGTTTGGAAGAAGAAGAATTCTGAGTTGTGCCATACCTACTGTGAAGCATGGGGGTGAAAACCTCATGCTTTGGGGCTGTTTTTCAGCAAAGGGGACAGGACGACTGATCCTTCCATCAGTGAGAGCATTGAAGATGGAACGTGGCTGGGTCTTCCAGCATGACAATGATCCCAAACACACCGCTCGGGCAACGAAGGAGTGGCTCCGTAATAAGCATTTCAAGATCCTGGAGTGGCCTAGCCAGTCTCCAGACCTCAACCCCATAGAAAATTTGTGCAGGGAGTTGAAAGTCCGTGTTACCCAGCGACAGCCCCAAAACATCACTGCTCTAGAGGAGATCTGCATGGAGGAATGGGCCAAAATACCAGCTACAGTGTGTGCCAACCTGGTGAAGACTTACAGGAAACGTTTGACCTCTGTCATTGCCAACAAAGGTAGACAGGTTACAAAGTATTGAGTTGAACTTTTATTACTGACCAAATACTTATTTTCCACCATAACTTACAATTAAATTCTTTAAAAACCCTACAATGTGATTTCCTGGATTTTTTTTCTCATTTCGTATCTCATAGTTGAAGTGTACCTATGATGAAAAGTTCTATACGTTTCAAACACATTACTTAACTAATGTGAAGTATGTATGAGTGCTCTTCTAGCATTCGTTTCCTTGGCTATACAATCACATATTGGTTCTACCACATACACAACAAAGTTTACATTACCGATCAAGTTGAGGCAGGTCTTCCCTTGCTGTTGGCCAGTTGGGTACACATCAAACACACATGTGTAGCAACCATCATCTCCTGACTTGGCTTTCTGGATGGCAATAGCACTTGTGTGTAATTGCTGTGCGACAAGCTCCACCCCATCGCGCCTGGTGAGGCTTCCTGGTTTGTCTGGCTGATAATGGAGGACAGTCCTGTTGTAAACGTCCAGCCAGCGAACCTGTTTGATGACTTCACCAACTTCTATGGTTAAATTACAGGCCAGAGTAAAAGGAAGGTTCAGCGTCGCTTGCAGTTGAGCCGGGGCGGTCACCTTAGCTAGAGAAGGTCAATCAGAAAACACCAGCCAATCAGGCGATAGTAGTGGCACCATGAACATAAGCATTATTCATTTTAAATATACAAGTCAAGGCAATTTATTTCTATAGCCCTTTTTACAATGGAGCATTGTCTCAAAGCAGCTTTACAATTTTAGATTATCTTCTAATATCTAGGGCCAATCCCAAATTGAGGGAGCCAAGGGTAAGAAAGAAACCTTGGGAGGATCAAGACTCAAAAAGGGACCCATCCTCCTTGGCTGGTTTAGATGATAAATGTAGGAATTAAACTAGTTTATCTAGTCCAATAAGTAATAGTTAAAAAATAACATAAAAATATGCATATCGGCATTCTTTAGGCCGAAACACTTTAGGATCTTGAGTCTTTAGCAGGAAAGTCCTTGGCGGCACGTCGTCCCCAGCCAACCGGAGAAGGCAGAGAGTTTCTGCCCTCTGGCATGGGCCAGGCATGGTGCTGGGGCAACTGTAGTTCCATCTGGGGTTTAAAAGTCCACAGATACAGTACTGTGCAAAAGTCTTAGGCCACTATTAGATTAGATACACCATAGTTTTAGCAATAGTATAATGACCATATATAATTATTTATCTGTTAGTTCTTTAGAATACAACCACAAAACACATGAAATTTGTATTCAATACAAAAAAGAAGAAAAACAGCTGCTATAGGCTACAGTGGCAAGTATTTAATGTGACCTCCCCTTACACTTGAGCAAAGGTAGCATCTGGCAGTTTTATTGGGATACCAAGTTGATAGTGGTCTTTTTGGAAGAGTGGCAGCCAAGAAACCACCTTTTCAGAGGAAGAACAGATTGTTGTAGCTTAGTGGTTAAGGTATTGGACTATGGACCAGAAGGTCGAGTTCAAATCCCACTTCTGTTAACCTGCTAAAGCTCACAAAGATTGGAATGAAGATCAGTCTAAAAAGGCGATCATGTTGAATCCAACTTTGAAATTTTTGGGTACAGTCATCAACAATATGTAATATATGGTCATTATAAAATTGTTTAAGACTTTTGTACAGTACTTTATGTTGACAACTTAACGTACCATGGGCATTACTATGGGGGTGACCCTTGATGTGACAGTCTCCATGTTCAGACATGTCAGATACTGGTATATGGCAATACCACTGGTGTACAGTCAGTATTTCAGGTCATCCCACATGTATAAGTTATACCAATCTCGGCAGACCGTTTCTGTGTGGATCTCTCTGAAACAGGAAATGGTTGTCTGAAAGCACACATTTCTCTGAAATGTCATTGTACGCTGCATTAAGAATTCCCTTTACTGGAACCGAGTGGCCCAAACCATCAAACAACCCGAGACCATTATTTCTTCTCCAAATGTACACATGACATTATGTATTCAGAGTGGTGACATTCTGTTGGTTTCGAGCAAAACCAGATTCATGCGTCAGACTGCCAAAGGGTTAAGCAAAGGAATGATTCATCGCTCCAGTGGTGATTTACAGCAAGCTTAGTCTGGTGTGCAGCTGCAAGCCTAATCCATTACGATCCTCATTAACATGTATTTTGCTTTCATTTCTTCCAGAGGCAGTTGGGATTGTTATAGTGAGCATTAAATTCGAGGACAGCATTTTCCAGATTATTCCTTCTGCACTACTCTGACAGTAGTCCCACTCTGTGAACTTGTGTGGCCTCACACTTCACTCCTAGAGCATTCACCCTACCATAAGCTGACCAGGGTAGCTCAAGCAGGGTATATGATAAACTGAAAGGTAACATGCTATGATATTGTCCAATTGAAAGTCAATGGGCTTTTAAACATCCAGTTCTTTCCTGTGGAAATTGCTTTGCTTGGCTGTATGCTTGACTTTATGCAATTATCAGCATTGGGAGTTACTGAAAAATTGTCAAGCCAATAAAAAGGGGGAGCCAATATACCTTTGTGGATAACTCTGGATTTCTAAGAATACATAATAGCCAGGTTTTAGGAGTTGTGATGATCAAATTACAGGGTTAGGAGCTGTAGCTTCATACAAAATGGATTTGTATAAACTCTAAAAAAAGCCACTCCTGCTCGTTTCATTTCTAAGATTAGAAAAAAGCCAATCTCTGTCTCTAGTAATTAGGACGAATATGCAGCTAGATGATTAAGACTCTAGGCTTCTACCTTGCAGACGAACGAGTTGTATCAGAGTCATCCACAGACATAGCTGGATCCACCCACTCATCTTAACCTGAAAAAAAAAAGGTTTCTGTTCAGAAATTTAAATACACAACAAGGTGCACTGACAGCATCTACAAGAAGAGACACATGCCTCCACAGTAATGTAATTACTATGACTTACTACAGAAACTAACTCGACTAAAGCTGGGAAAATCTAGCCAGCATAATGAGTAGGCTATGAAGAAACTGAGAAAATAAAGTAATCCATCGCATACTTCATGGATTATGTGAGAGGCACTTACTTCACACTGAAACAAAGGTTTCTTCTTTAGGAACTGTCACACAGGGTCTGCTGCCTCATGTTAGTCAACAGCCATTCCCTTTGGATAGCCAGCAAACTTTGACAAACGAACAAAAAAAATACCTTTGTACAATGTAGACAAAAAAATCCTATAAATTATGAATGACAGAACAAAACACGCAACTTCCAGTGAGCTTAATAAAGATTACTAAGAGTCCCTAGGTGGTAAAACAAAAGGATACCACATTATTTAAGGCTTAAAAAGGACAGTCCGATGAGTGTTTGTTTTATGCGTCAGAACTTTAACAAGTATCGATGGTTTACCTGGAATAATCAGGGTGTGGTGTCTCATCGTGATTAGATGATGAGTAGAACATTATTCACTTACAACGGAAATGTAATGCCTTAAGCAAGAGGATTGAAAGGTTTTAAAGCTTTATTTCTGTTTTCATGGAAATAATGCTATCATATAAATTAGCAGTGGCTTAAAAGTAATTTATTTGACCACTACTGGCACTACAGAGCACCAAATGCTTAACTAACTCATTGAAAAGTGTGTTTTATGGTGTTCCTCAGGGAGACGGTTTACAAAATGGTTAGCTCATTATAGGATTTTGTGATTATTAAAACAGACAGCCAAAATCCAATGGTAAATTACAGAAAGGCTATAACGAGATTTCATAAAGTCACCTGGATTTCAGTCTAGCAGTTGCGTTATTTATCAAATGTACACAGGATCAAGGAGCTTTCCCAAACACATACTAGATAGTGTGTCAAATTGGTACTGTTCTTGCAGTACTGACGTATTATTTGGTATATATGTGGTTTGGGACAGAGGACAGCATTATGCGCTATTTTGCAAGTAGAACAACTTGAGAGCTGACTTATCTGAAGAATCATTGTTTGACAGCCCACTACTTAGTCATTATTGTAGTTGAACTAACCGCAAGCTGATTAATTTAAAAAGTAGTGACGCAATCACCTCAGTGCAAAGTGTGTTAGTGTTGAGCACTGGGAGATACTGCTGAAAGCGTGATCATATTACTGAAGTGTAAAGATACTGAAAATAAATCGTAGAGTGATTGGTCTTGAATTGTGACAGTGAAATAAGGTCATATGGTTCTGATATGAGTAGACAAAGCTGCCTTCTAAAGAGTATCAGCAACGTACTTAAGATAAGAACGCATTCAAGAGGTTTGGAAGGCTTTGAGAAAAGCAGAATATGTGAATATGAATAAACCACAACTGATCAAAATAGATTAGAGCCTTTGAAGCCTAGGCTGTCAAAAACCCTGCACAGATTGGATTAGTTTATCAGGGGGATATCTGTTATTTCATGTTTATGTCTTCTCTGTGATTTTGTATCTGGACCAGTAAAATTCTCGCAGTACAAACAAGCTAGCTAATGGGATGTATTCTCTAATAACCAATACGTCTATATGGCACGTAACTGACCCTGAGACCCAGGAATACTGAAGTTTGATAATTTCAGTAATTTTGAAATAAAATAAGTATGAGATAAAAAAACATGTCACAAGGATTTTTTTTTCATAAACACTTTTTGTTTATGTTTTATCAAATGTCCTTTATAAGGGACAACGGGACATGGTGTACTAATTTTCTTTATGCAGTTTGTGTTTCCCTTCTTCATCTGAAGTCCCAATGTCCACTACATAGGACATTTAAAAAAAAGTACACTTATAAGTGGTTAAACATAAATGCAAATCAGTAAACAACTGCTTTGAAAGTTCGCTAAAACTGTTTTCTACGTAAAACATGTAAATTATAGGCTTTAGAAAAATCATTAACAGATATTATTCAACAATTTACTTCTCTTCTCTTCTCTCATAACACGGTTGCTGAGATTGCAGCCATTTTGAAAAAGCAGATCTCCGGTTGCAAATGACCCCCCCCCCCCCCCCAAATGATATATCAGTGTAAAGGCCAGGATGTCCTCTAGATGGCGCATCAGCTTTTAGCTCTGTAGATTATATGGTTGATGAAATATGCTTTGTGAATTCATGTCCCCCACAGAGGACAAAAATGAATTATCAGGTCTTAAAAAAGGTCAGAGCAGACTCTATCTACTCAGGAGACTGAGGTCATTTGGAGTGCGCTATGGTGCTATCAGCCATCTTTTACGGAGTGGTATGCTGGGGCAGCAGCATCTCTACAGTGGACAGCAAGAGACTTGATAAACTTATTAAGAGGGCCAGCTCTGTCCTGGGGAGCCCCTTAGACCCGGTGCAGGTGGTGGGAGAACGTTCTCCATGCTGGAGAATGACTCCCACCCCATGCATGAGACTCTGGAAGCACTGGGTAGCTCCTTCAGTGACAGGCTGCTTCACCCCAAATGTGGGAAGGAGCGCTATCGCAGATCCTTCCTTAACGCTGCTGTAAGACTGTACAACCAGCACTACTCCAAGCTCACACACTCACTTTAAATTACTCATGAAAATAGTTTGACTTTTTTCCCCATGGGAAATTATCACAATCACAATGAGCAATATTTCTCCTAAGTGCAATCATTTGTAATTATTATTGTAAGGTTTTGCTGTACTCTTTTTCTTAAACTGAGTGCTGTACTGTTCCTTTGCTGATGCAACGAGGTGAATTTCCCCACTGTGGGACTAATAAAGGATTATCTTATCTTGTCTTACGAGGATATATAAAGTGATCCTTTATACCTGCAGATGACAGCAAAATCATCCCTTTATTCAGTTGGTGATATCTGGCTTTTCATAAATATTCCAATAAAATGAGTGCAGTTACTATTTTAAAGACTATTCACTGATTGGAGAATGTCTCTGATTGATGTGAGTAGCAGCGATCAAAAGTAATTTTCAATGCCAGGTGACATGGAGTTGTACATCTGACAATATAAGTGGAGACAGAAATTACAAAAGCGCCTGTAATTACCCCAGGACCCCACATACATTTAGTCCTGACCAAAAAGGGCTTAACCCATTTTCAATAACAGACATCAGTAACAGAGTCTTGGTTTGCTGTGGGCTGAAGCAATGGAGCCAATCCCATAAACCACAGAAACAAGTCCTGGACAGTCCTTCATGCTTAATCACATACAGTGGCAGTTAAGAGTAACCGCCTAAAGGCATGTGCTTTGCACTTTAGAAAAAAATAAAACAGAGTATTTAGAAGGAATCCACATGGACAATTGGAGAACATACCAATGAAACAGCATCCTGATGCAGGAGTTCTGCCTGCTGTTCATGTTTTCAGCACTTAATTATAATAATGTTGGTATGTGAAGTTACTGTTCTCAATTTCCACAAGTACTTATTAGACCAGTCCAAGGGCCCTGACCTCAACTCAAATCTAAAATCCTATGGGTTCTAATCCTAATCGCCCAACATCTGTCCCCAACTTCAATAATACTCTTGTGGCCAAAGTTTCCACAATCAAGTAAATGTAGATATTGAGTCTTAGGTGTCCACATGGGCAATTGTATTTCTCTGAATAAGGTAATGTTGTACTGCTTAAGACCACTTGTTTATGGTCTTGAGTAGTACAACACTATCTTATTATTGTCTCAGTCTCGACCCCATTTGGACTTTTTGTATCAGTCTCGGGGTAAGGTGGACTCGGAAATTGTGGTCGAGACCAGGCGAGACCACCTCGTCTGTCTGAGGTAGCATTAACTATAAACTAAACTTTTTTCTGTCTTTATTGAATATCAGCAATCCATTCAAACAGAAGAAATCAGTCTTTTCTCTACAGGCCTAAATAAAATCTGAACTCAGATTGGCTAACAGGGAAAATTAGTTCCTGCTCTTCTCATTCAGTATCCAGTCTTACTGTTCACAAAATCTGGAATTCTTACGAATATGTTTTCACATTTAAGAATAAAATGTGATAGAATGGAAGTTGTTGGCTACCATATATTTAGTTGATTTGATGTGGGGACTTAAATTTGAGAGAAGGGAAATAGAATCATCACCATAAGTTCTTCCAAAGTGCTTCCAAAAGTTACATTGCCTTAGTTGGACTACGACTGTAATGTAAACATAAGTGATAATATTATTTAATGGTGTATTTTACAACATTTTTAAATTAAATATAATATTATTTATTAATATATATTGTATAATGAATTTTTTTTTTATTCTTGTATGCTGAAAAAAACTCTTAATTTGGTCTCGTTATCATCTCAATCTCTGTCACTTCTCGGTGCCAGTCTTGACTCCAGTCCTGACTCAACTACTAAAAGCCTCGGTCTTGACTTGGACTCAGCTCTAGCATTCTTGACCTACAACACTCGAATGAGACACAACTGCAAGATAAAGCTGACCATTGTACTACAAGCGTATTGTTTCTGGCATTTGATGTTTTTTTCCGTGTGTTAATTTGGCCAACAACCTGCAGCCTGTGGTGCTTGTTACCTTTCTGCTTCATCAAATGGAAAACACATTGGCCTCAGTCTTTGATGTCTTGACTGGAACCATATTACTACAGTAGCTGAGTGTCAGCATGAGCTATTACAATAACTGGAAACACAAGGAAAATAAAAACAAAAGCACGCTCTGCCATTATTGACTTTTATATCATGTTAGGTAACAAAATTATTTACCAAAGGAAATGGGAACCGATCTTGTCTGAGAGTTGTTTTCTAACCACCTCACTGTCACTAAGGTTATATATTTCTTTCATGCGTTCCTACTGGGGGAAGAAAGTGGCGATTTTGTTTGGGTGTAACTACACCACTCCTGCTCTGTGTAACAGTAGGATAGACATTAAAAGCATCTAGCGTTTAACCTCAAGCATCTATGCTGCCAGGAAATCCACCCATAGTGGTCTTTGCAGCAACCGCGCACCCTTTTGCACACCTCAATTAAACTTGCTACATCCTACGCTGCATAGTATCAGACTCATCAGAATAATCCAACGCATGAGTGTCGTTTTCTCATGGTGACCTGTGAGAACATGAGGAGCTAGTGTTGGTGTAGCCTGATATTTTTAGCACAATAGCATGTGGTTTGGTTTTCTGCTTGTTGGTGGGCATTCTAACTGCCTGCCGTTTGGAAATCATACAGCTGCCTTTATTTCTTTGCCACAGCCACTGGTAAACCGCTAGCGAAAAAAAGAGCAAAAGCAAATCATGAAAAACAAAAAGCATCAAGGCACAAATGTGTTTCCTGCCCTGCAGTTATGGGTATACAAGACACTTTGTTTTTCTAATTGGAACAGGGAAAACTCCAGCATGGTTTTACGCAAGGTAGCTAATCGTAAATTGGCAGCAAGAGGAGGTAGATAATAGAAAAATCAATTCTGTTGTTTTACCCAACTATAACTGGCAACAATCTGTACAACTAATGAATCAAATGGATGTATGTGTACATTTTTTGTATCTGTACTTATGAAGACATTCACTTTATTGTACCACTCTGGAAAAAAGCATTTGCACCCTAAGGAATTTCATTTGGGACTGGTCAGGTCAAGTCAGCTTTATTTCTACAGCACTTTTTACAATGGAGCATTGTCTCAAAGCAACTTTACAATTTTAGATTATCTTCTAAATTATAAGGCCAATCCCAAATTTAGCAAGCCTAGGCTGACAGTGGAAAGGAAAAACTCCCTAAACATTACAGGGAAGAAACCATAGGAGGACCAAGACTCAAAAAGGGACCCATCCTCCTTACATTTACATTTACAGCATTTAGCAGACGCCCTTATCCAGAGCGACTTACAATTAATACAGTCTTACAATCCAAGCAATTGTGGGTTAAGGGCCTTGCTCAAGGACCCAACAGTGGCAGCTTGGCAGAGGTGGGATTTGAACCCTGGACCTTCTGGTCCATAGTCCAGTACCTTACCCACTAGGCTATCACAGTTCACTCCTTGGGTGGCTTAGATGTTATATGTAAAAATGAACTAAGTTATCTAATTAATAAGTTCATAGTGATAGTTTGAAAGAACATATTTTAAAAATAGAATAATTAAAATAAAATATAAAAGGTAGACTGGAGTAATGGGGGTGCGACTGCATGAAATTAAGTTTAAAATGGCAATAAAGTGTGTTTTAAGTTGTGAGCCATACAGTTTCACAGAAGGTTGTGTAATCTTTGTGCAGCAACGAGACGCAGGTACAATCTCTGCTTCCAGTTTTGACAGTGTGGGATTTGTATGTTCTCCCCAACGTACTGTATACCAATATGACTTTACAAAGTGGCTGCACTTTGTATCATGATAAATACCCTTTCTTGCATCCAACATTGACTCCACTAGCACATACTCACAGCAGCAATTTAAGATGTGTTAACGTAACTTTCTCCCACTGATAAATTTTTCTGTATTGTTCCTTATTACTTTAAGTTTAAAATGTTGGATATTAACATGGTATCTATAATGGGATTTTAGTCATACTGTATGTCAGCACTGAATCTCATTCTCTCTTATATGCTGTTCTAAATAGAAGGACCTCCACATATCTGCAACGTGACTTCCATTAGTAGAAATGCAAATTCTGCATATCTGTTGTGAAATGTTTGAGTCCTAATATCAGATTTACATAACCATAAAGGCTGATCAAGTACTGCAGCGGCATTGCACTGGCCTGCCACTGTAGTCACCCGTTTTCCAGTCAAGTCGAGAGTCAAACAGGCACAGCCAGTCATGCATAGAGGAAGCCAGTCAGGGATCATCTCCCAGCGCTGCACAGTAGTCCCTGCCAGATATACAGTACACTATGACTTAAACCCTGGCCCCATGAGTCCCTTATCAGCAAAAAGCTGGGATTAAATCCAACAAAATAGAAAATGTCAATGGATCACACACAGTAGGTATCTTTAGAGAGTGCTTGGACCATTACTGTGTGGACTGTGGAATGTTCTCCCAGTACATGAGTCTGTTTCCTCTGATTAATCCGTCTTCCGTCTACCTCCCAAAACATTCCAGTGGGTGGACTGGCTGCTGTAAATGACTAGGTGTGAGTGAATGAATGAATAAAGGAGTGTATTCGTGTTTTCCTGTCTTGTTTTCAGCTGTGAGCCAGATCAGAATAAAAGCAGGTATTGTAGATGAATTAATGAATCAGCTTCTATGAATCATTTTAGACATACTTATATAAATTTTGGTTTTTACTTCAAATATGAGAGGTGGAGTAAGAATATACATATATCTACACTGCTGCATTAACTATATCAGAATTATAGCATTTATATAACATACATCAGCAGCCTGTACATAGAAATAAGTAGGACATCTCTCAGCTAATTCATAATTTTATGTTTAATATTTCCAAACAGACTGTCACCCTTACCAGGTAAATTAAATGGAAAGTGTGAATAGAGTTTAGATTTTTACTTGTGCTTTGAAATGTAGATTTATTTTACAGTACATACTTTTCACTGAACTAAAAAAAATCTGAATTGCTCTATGGATATGTAGTGTATCCCTTTCTACTAAAAATGTACCTTCAGACATAAAGAACTCGTTGCATATTTTACTTTTCCCAGGAGAATCCAGTTCATCATAGTGGCTCAGAATAATCAGTAAGTGAGAAAAACTGAATGCTCAGAGCCTATTATTTAAAAAAATATATTTATACTCACCCGTGAAGCCAGAATGAATCCAGAAGCTCACAGGTCGGATCTACAGCCTGCACACAGCCCCATGTTCAGTTAATCAGCAGGCTTTAACAGTGAATGTGCTCTCTGAGTAAAGCAGAGACAACAGACAGCTCAGTCATGACCAGCCTGTTAAATACAGCTCTGTGCTGAACTGATCCGGCCTCCTCCATCACCCTGTCAAAATGAATCCAGCCACATGGCGACATCCGCTGGAAATCTTCCACTACCACTAAACAAGCTCGTTTTTTCCTGCCTGCAGGCACTCTTTACTTAATCGTGAGATTTTTACTGGAAAAGGCCGTTTAAAAGCACATTCGGAATAAATTTGTGGCAGTCCCTCTGTTTTATTCCCTCTCAAGTCTATGTAATGTGAAGTGAAAGTCCTTGCCCACAACTTACTATTTTTGGTACTACTGTTTGGGTAAATCTCAAGATTTGGAAGCTTGTGATTTGAAGGGTTTGTTTTTTTCTTTGTTTGCTTGCTCTAATATATTATTTTAAGGTTTGCTTTACATTTGGTGTATATGCAGTATATTTTTGTACAACGGGACTATATGGAATCATATGAATTTATTTAAAATGTAAAAGTGCTGTGCATGCAACAAACAAATGTATATGAATGGTTATTTTCTTTTTCTATTTTTATTTTTGTATGCTCTTTTCTTAGGATAAAGGAATTACATGTATTTTGTTTCCACCATGTATTTCAGCCATAGACTCAGGAAGGAGGTGCTTTCGGGTCAGCAGGTTCGCCTTAGATTTGTCTGTACAGTATTTTAAACAGAGAAGTAATTAACTAAATAACTAACTTAATAAATGCTGATATTTATCATATTATATGCATGCATAAATAAGGTCAAAACAAAAGGTTAAAACCAATTGATCTAACAAATCATTCTTTTGAAGTTTACATTGGGCACTTATTTGGATGTGTATTGCTATTTAATGGAAAAAGTATTTCTCTAAGGCACAATTGCAAAGTAAAAGAACAAAGAAAAGAAAGCATCCTGTTTTTACCTGCACTTATCCTGGTCAGGGTCTGTAGCCTGACCCGGAATTCACTGGGAGCATGCGGAAGAGGTGCACCCTGGAGAGGACGCCAGGTCCT
Source organism: Ancistrus triradiatus (assembly GCA_025084515.1). Taxonomy (NCBI): domain Eukaryota; kingdom Metazoa; phylum Chordata; class Actinopteri; order Siluriformes; family Loricariidae; genus Ancistrus; species Ancistrus triradiatus. The sequence continues at coordinate 655,160 of JAJAGP010000036.1, read as the reverse complement.
ATATACACTCAACACTTGCACATTGTCTTTTGTTTTGTTTTTTTTTACAAATTCTACTTGATTCTTTCCTTTATAACTGCTTGTACATTTTACCTACATCAACTCCTATCATTTTTTGGGCTGTTGGGTATTTGTAATGGTTTAGGTGCTGGACTGTTGTCCAGAAGGTCCAGGGTTTAAGCCCCAGCACTACTACCACTGTTGGGCTCTTGAGCAAGGCCTTTAACCCACAATTGCTTGGATTGAACATTGTAAGATGGAATCAGTTCTAAGTTGCTCTGGGTAAGACAGACCAGCACGGTTTGCAAGTTTGCCTCACAGTTCCAGACATACCCGGTTCGATCCTGACCATGGACTCCAATGTGTGGAGTTTGTATGTCCTTCCCATGTCCGTGTCGGTTTACTCCTGGTACTCGTGCTTTCCTCCCACATTCTAAGACCAATTGCTTTAAATTGGTCCATTATGAATGTGTCTGACTAGTATAGCTGTATAGACTGTGGTAGCCTAGCGCTTAAGGTACTGGACTCTGGCCCAGAAGGTGTAGGGTTCAAATCCGACCTCTGCCAAGCTGCCACTGTTGGGTCCTTGAGCAAGACCCTTAACCCACAATTGCTTGGATTGTAAGATTGTACCAATTGCAAGTCGCTCTGGATAAGGGCGTCTGCTAAATGCTGTAAATGTAAATATAGTATGGATGTATCCTTGTCCCTGTCGTGACTAGCCGTTGACGCTGATGTGACGTTAAAAAAATCAATAAAAGTAGAAAACTCCAGAAGTGTTTCCAGCAACACTTGAGCCGTTGTAGTAATTTAGTAACATTTAATGCCATTTTGGTTGATCGTAGCTGCTTTACACGTTTTTTGTATATATGCTGGCCGATAGATGGCGCTGATTGCGTGTGGATGAGCGTGCGTGATGACGTCAGGACGGGTGGCGGTGTGTTAGCTGATGGTTTACGTGCTCGCTCTTTTCAGCTGAGTCTCTCCAGCGGCCCGCGGTTCGGATCAGCTCCTCCTGAAACCTCGCTCCATCCAGCACCATGATCATCTACAAGGACCTCATCAGCGGTCAGAATCTGTACTATTCTCTTTAACGAATGTGTTTCTGTCAGTATTTTTGCTGTTCGTTGTGTCTTTTTTTGTTTTTCTTGTTTCTTTCCCGCGCCGGTCGAGTTGCGGCCTGGCGTCTACACCCCGTTAGCATAGCTGTTGAGCTAGCCGGCAGGTCATAAATGTATTTTATTTCTTTCTTCTCGCATTTGGTGTTTATTAGTAAGGCTCGGTTTGAATTGTTGAACGTTTTTTGGGTCATTGTAGATAAAAAGTTTGAGTTGTACATCCACTTTTTGAACGAACTTCGTTTGTTGACTCGTTAGCTTCTAGGCTATGTGCCGGCGTTTTATAGGCTAGCCAAGTTTTTCCCGGTTAGGCTTTAAATGTACACGTTGTGCGTTTGGTTTACACGTACACGTTTTGGAACTACCTAACTTAGTCAGTTAGGGTTTCACTTGTGCCTCAAACGTCTAGTATTGCTTTGTTAGCTGGCGAGGTAAAAAGAAAGGTTGGTGTTACGTGGCTTTTATAGGCCTTGTAGCCCTTTAACAAGCCACCTGATCCCGAGCTCTGTATTTAACCACTTGACTAATCCTAACCCCCATTTAAATACCTGATCTTAAATCGATCACGTTACAAGCTCCATCAGGTATTTGGGCTGATGTTCTCAGGTGCTGCTGCCCAATAACTTCTAGACCTAACTCTTAATTAATTAGCTGTACATCAACTCGCTTAACTCGGTATCAGACTTTGCTTTTCAGTTGTTTGCCGAGCCTTAACTCTACACTTTAAGAAATGTGGTAATCTTGTACTATCCATTGAAAAGCCATTTGATCCGTACCTCAGTTCAGCCACCCGGCCATTTCGACATCGTGACTCATCCTCAACTTTTGGAGCCTGAATAGCGTTTTAAACAAAGGCTGATCCCAAGCTTTCTTCTAAGCCACTTGGTCTTTTACTGTCTTGACTCGAGTAGCTTTAAACACAGATTTTCATTTGAATGAATGGAGCAATTTTTCTGGTCACCAGCACTGGGAGCTATACCGTTTTAAAAGCGAGTACCAGGCATTTCCAAGATATGGGTTTTTCCGTACCTTGGTGAAACAAACAGCCCTGCCACCCAAGACAAAAGACACAAACATCTGCAACTGGCAAATGCACAGAAAAGCATGATTTTCTACTGACTTATTTACTCGCTCGTGTACTGACTTAGTCAATGATCATGACTACTTTTGAATGGTATTTAGAAGTCAGTCATTTATAAGTAGTCTTGAGGGATAATGTAAACTGAATGAATCCTTTACGGATCTCCAGAAAATCCTCATTGTATAAAGAATGTGTTCATTTAGTTGTATTGTTGAACTGCTGATTCTCCTTTTTGGTTGGTTGTTATCAATAACCTTCTTTGGACACATGGTGACCTATTGGAGCTAAGAATACATGTAAAAATTAAACACAGATTTTAGTGCTGATCTACATTGAGGTCCTGTTCTTTGGCTGGAAAGGGCGTACGAGTCGTGAGTCTCAACTTGTACACGTTTAAGCAAGTGCACCAAGTGTCGAGAGTTTTCTCGTACAATGCTTTGAGAACAGCATTTGAGGAGTTGCGAAGCAGTCGAGTACCAAGGTGTACTGATTGTGAAATGTATTGGGATTTTTAGCTCAAATCGCCCACCCCTACTGGGCAGCAGCAGTTCTGGGGAGGGGGCAGCAGGGGCAACAATAAACCTGTCCCATTTTCCCCACCCCCAAGTGAGTAGTGACCCTCAGTCTTGTGAACAGTGCACAATTAGGTAGAAAGTAATTTGTCCCTCAGCCTAAAACCAACACCCCACCCCCTTCCAACCACGACTGGTAGTTTCTGAGCTGGGATTCTAATGGCTAAACTAAGAAGAACCCCAAGTGGGGTATCTGAACTAACGAGGTGGTTCACAGGAGCTGTTGCAGACATAAGCTACAAGCTATAAGGTTTGGGGCCTTTTCTTGGTGTCTTGCATCCTGTCATTAGTATATCCATTGGGTCTGGTATGGTGTTAACAATTAAGTCAATAAATCATCAGTTAAAATTGATTGGAAACATACCTACAATACCTTTCCTGCCATGAACCTTATCAAAGTGGAACCATGGAGTTAAACTAGCAAACAATCTCAGCTAATCAGAAACCATTCAACAAGGATACAGATTTTCATAAATGTAACAAAACGTCTGATCTATGATTTAACTGGTTGACTGGTCTTAATCTGAAGTGTTCTCTCACCAGGATACTGAATGTCAGTATTTTTGTTTGTTAACCCAGGAATGTAATCAAGTCTTAATGAATTTACTAATTATAAGCTATTGTTAATCCTAAAATTATATCTTAACAGCTACACAGATCAGAAGCGCTCGGTTGATGCACCCTATTCGCCCTAAACAACTTGACTCGTCTCATCTTGTGATTTTGATTTAACAACTGATATGTTCATGAACTTTGGCTTTTGCATGTAGACTAATTTACCCTTTGTTTTCCAGGGGATGAGATGTTTTCGGACATCTACAAGATCAAGGAGTCAGAAAATGGAATGATGATTGAAGTTGAGGGAAAGGTATTGTACTCGATGTAGTTCATTATGGGCCATATTGAATTGGTTGTGTTCTGATTCTTTGTGAAATTCGTCACCTCTTGGCATTCAAACCTTTCATCTGATGCCCTTGAAGCTACTATTCTTTTTTTTTTTTTTTTTTTTTTTTTTTGGTTAAAGGATAATTCAATAATAATAATAAAGTACTTTAAACAGTAAAATACTTTACATTTACAGCATTTAGCAGACACCTTTATCCAGAGCAACTTACAATTGATAGTCTTGTAATCCAAGCAGTTGTGGGTTAAGGGCCTTGCTCAAGGACCCAACAGGGGCCGCTTGGCAGAGGTGAGATTTGAACCCTGGACCTTCTGGTCCATAGTCCAGTACCTTAACCACTAGGCTACCACAGTCCCATTGTAGCCTTTAACAGTAATTGTGACCATTTTCCCCCAAGGTGTCTGATCGTAAGGTGGCCAGTGTGGTGACAGTAGTGTGTACATTTTGTCATTTAGTAGACACACTTATCCAGAGTGACTTACAATTGCTTACCTTACTGTTAGGCCATCACAGCTCCCCTCTAAAAAGAGCTCTAAAAATGCAGCTGATAAGCATTAATAAATGGGTAATATTGTTATTATATTACATGACTGATTTGCAGACACTTGCTTAAATCCTTGCTGAAAGTTGGACTGATTTTGCTACATTGTGATTCGAATGATGAGTATTTTAAATGAATTAGTTTTACGAACAGTGCTATTTTGTTTCATGGCAGACACTTAGAATAACGTTGCTTAGTCAAGATGGCTTTTGTTGTGGGTACTCAACACAGTTCAGTAGTTACTAAACTAGCTGTTTAACCTCAGTTCCCTGTCATTGGAACATAATGACTGGTGTGCCACAAGGCTTATCCACCAGAGTACTGTTCTCACAGCCCTTTTCAGAGTAGTTGGTTTTGAATGCCTGTTCCTTTAAATAATGAGCCACTGCCCACCCCACCCACCTCTGTGATTCACAAAGTTGTAAACCATATAAATCTGTAATACCAACAGCAAGAGACCATCTGTAATCTGGCACTCATTCTGTCTTCAATAAACAGCCAAAAAAAACAACTGTTTCCATTCAGTTTTTAGTCTAACGTTCTTACCGAGCCTTTAACTGCATGATTTGGCTGTTCTGTACGTCTTTTCTCAACGCATTTTCTCCTCGTTTGAATGTGTAGATGATCACCAGATCGGAGGGCGACATCGACGATAAACTGATCGGTGGGAATGCGTCCGCAGAATTCCAGGATGATGGCTGTGACTCGACGACAGTCAGTGGTGTCGACATCGTCATGAACCACAAACTCCAGGAAACCAGCTACGACAAGAAGTCTTACTCAGTCTACATCAAGGACTACATGAAGGCGTAAGTTCTGCGGTTCAGTAACTCTTAAACACTCAGAGAGCCGCTGATCTGGTGTTAAACCTGCTTGGGGACTGTGGTGGTCCAATGGGTAAAGTGCTGGGCGAAGGACCAGAAGGTCCAGGGTTCAAACCAAGGCAATGAAAGGTGAAACTGTTGGGCTGTTGAGTAAGGCTCCTAATCCTCAGTTGCTTGGATTGTGTGATGTAAGATTGTTTATCTGAGCAAGTGCCTGTTAAATGATGTTTATACTTTGTCTATTCATCATGGATATTAAGACATCTGAAGTTGACGTGTACCGGTTTTCGAAGGCTGCGATGACCTTTGACAAGTAGTACTTAATATTTTGGAATTTACACGGTAAATAAGCAGGTTTCAAGGATTTACGTAGTGAATTACATGCTTTGTAATTTTAAGAACTTCAGGTAGTATGCTACCAACCATTTTTCATGAATGTACCAGGTAGGCGTATGTTGAAATGGATCAAAAGTAGGGCAAGGTATTGTTTAAATCCACTAATTGGGGCAGGAATAAATATTAACGAACCAAGTTTATCCTACAACAGAAGGAGTTACAAACTGCTGTCAGAGTGGTTCAGAAAATGCATTGTAGTTGATACGGCTCTTCCGAAACCTTCTGAGAATAAATTAGTATGGTATGGGTTGATGGGGCTATGGAATCATGGCCAGGTGTGGACTTCATACTGGATTCCAGTATGTACTACCTTACAGGGGTTTAGTGCGCTGGGAACTGTTGACGTTTGGCCAAGTAAAGGTATACTTTAGGTAGTAGAGTATACCTGTGGGTTTTCCTTTGTGGTTCTGGAAGTCTACCCAAGTTTGTGGTACACAGACCTAGTTGTGCATGTTTAGCTGTTTACCAGCTAGTGAAAGTGTTGGTTGATTTGTAAATGGCAATGATTATGTATTGTCTAGCCTTGCCAGACTTGGTTGAGAGTTGGCTGTTAAGGTGGTTGCTTTTAGTCTTCAGATTTCACAGAATGTGCATTCGGCCTTTTGGTTAAGTCCTGAAGCATGTTAGTAAGGCGGTTCACATTTTAAAGCACTGTTGTAGGTGCTTACATCAGCTACTTTGCATCTCTTGACAGCCCAGCGTCTCTTGTTGTGGGTAGCTGGGTTTTAAGTTGTTGATGCTAAATGAAAAGTCCCTGCGCTTTCTTCATGTTCTGTCAGTGATTTTGGAGATTGAATTGGGGACAACAGGATATTCCAAAGAAATGCAGTGTTTCTGTTGATCAGGATTGGGGACTCTTCTGCATAAGCCTTGTGTGGCTGCAGGTCAGCTAAGGTTCCCAGCTGCGGCTGTAGGTGATCTCTAATTGTGCATCCCTTGCAAGTAATAAACTAGTATTTGTTGTGTGCGCACAACAGGTTGAAGGCTAAACTGCAGGAAACGGCTCCCGAACGGGTAGAGCCATTCATGGCAAACGCACCAGCTGAGGTCAAGAAGATTTTGGGAAACATCAAGAACTACCAGGTACGTGTGTTTGTGTTGGAACGACGTTCTCTGAAGAGCGTACGATGATGACTTCTTAGGACACCTTTGGAGGTTGCGACCAGTGAAACTAAATTGTATCCTGAGTACGTGCTTTTGTGGACTAATAGTCAAGGATTGGTCGTCTCTCTCTCTCTTTTAAGTAAACGTTTTTGTGTAGTTTTTCACAGGCGAATCCATGAACCCAGATGGCGTCATTGGTTTGCTTGATTTCCGTGAAGATGGAGTGACTCCCTTCATGGTTTTCTTCAAGGATGGTCTGGAGATTGAGAAATGTGTAAGTATGAGTAGGGTGTGTTTGGCTGAATTCCAGGGGCCTGCCTCACAAAGCGCTTTTGCTGGCTTGTTAGCTTGATGCCTACAGTTTAATGATTTTTGTTCTAACCTGGATTTACTAGCAAGTTAAATTCATGAAGTTGAATCTGTTCATCTGGAAATGAGGTTTTTTTTTCTGAGAAATGTTTCGTCACTCATCCAAGTGATGACTTCAGTCTCAGCTAGTTGGAAAACTTCCCCAATCTTATACAGCACCTTTGCATAACGACTGGTACCAGCACCGTTGCATAACAATGGGACCGGTGACCAGTTTAATATGCAGATTGACATAGCCATTAATGACAATGGCCACCTGTGCCATTCACACAGGATTGGGGTAGGGTTGCGATAGTGGTGTTGAGAGGTGTACTCTGAGGCCCCCTCCTCGGTTCAGGAAGGGATGTTCCCTTCTTACAAAAATGGCTTCTTTTACTCTGCGTTCAAACCATCGTTTGTCCTTATCAAGGATCTGCACGTCTTCATCCTTGAAAGAGTGGCCACTGATCTGTAGGTGGGTGCAAATCCCAGAGTCCTGTCCTGATGAGATAGAACAGCTATGTTGTGCCATCCGTTTCACCAGTGGCTGTTTGGTTTTCCCGGTGTACAATTCCTGGCAATCCTCCCGGGAGATCCTTGATGGGGAGGAACGATGAACTGATTCAACTTGTGGGATTTTCTTACCTGGATTATTGAGCATGCATCAAGACACTGGTATTTGGTGACTGAATGCACCAAATACCAGAAACAAAGGAACCTGTTTTAGATATCATAAACCCCCAAGACGTTTTCAATAAAGGCAAAGCAGCAACAGTCACAGGCTTCCTTAAACGTATAAAATTTCAACCAAGGTAAAGAAAGCAAAGTACTGACATCCCTAACCATTACAAAACTGAGCCCATGTTTAAGGACATGACAAAACAACAACCTACATGAAACATTACCTTTCTTGCCACAAAATGGCCGGTGTGCTGAAGTGGTGTTAAAATTCATCAACCAACCTGCGTTAGAGGTATAAAACTGAAGGACTTTAATCATAAAAGGAAGAATCAAAGAAAAGACGAGAGAGAGAGAGAAAAGTCTGAAAGGATTAAACCTGCCATGAAAGGAACCTGTAAAGGTTAAACATGGTGTTAAACCCAAAAGTCACAGGTGTGGATATTTGGGTTTTACAACAGCGTGGCTCAGCCAATCAAATTTTAGAACCAAAACTATCCTATTTAGTTGAACCAGAAATGAATCGTTATCAACCTTTTGGGCAGTTATAAGGTTGCCTGTCCCACCTTGGTGCTGTTTAGGGTCTCGGTCAGTGTCTGCAATGTCTCAGACCAAAAAGCTGACGGCCTGAGACACAACCAGAATACATCTTCAGTTATGCCATCAGACTCTGGTCTTATGTCTGGCATCCACTGATAGACCTGCTGCCATTATCAGTGGCCTCTGGGTTTGCAACAGGATGCAACAGCAACTCTCCTCACGCTTTCTAGCTGCCTGCAGTGGTGGAATCAGATTGAAGAGGGGAGAATAAGTTGCCCATATGTGCTGCAGACCGGGAACAGTGCGGCCATGGATAAAGATTTTCATTCCAACCAATCAGGAGCTGCTTTCTACCATTTGGGGAATATCATGCAGGGTTGAAATGGGGTTTGAGATCAGCCAGGAAAGGAAAGCCCTTGTCTTAGTTTGGCATTTTCATGCACAGTTCAGTGTTCATTTGAATATGGTCTTTGTGAATGTTACTCTGCCTGTAACATTGCTTACCACAATTGCTTGGCTTGCAGTATTCAAGCTTTAGTCCTCTTTCTGGCCATTTAGAAATAATGGCCCCATGCTTCCCCCACAGCTGCTTTCTGTTGTGCAGTGGTTGTTTGGCGGCTATTTTGTACACATTTGAGCGATTCTGGGAATTTGCTGCGCTGTGTGAAGGCCAGGTTTGGCCAGCGCTTAGTCACCTTGTTTACAAAACATTAGCTTTAATGCGTCCCTGCTCGAGTTAACCACTTTCTCTCGTCTTTTTCTTGCAGTAAACTACCCTGTGCATCCTTATCACCGGGTGTCCACGAAAGCTTGTGGATCGGCTCACTCCTCTTTTTCATCAGGATCAGAACCGGAAGCTCTCTTGCCCCCTCCCCTGTTTGCGGCCACCACCTTCATATATGTCTATCCATCCAGACTTGAGGCCCCTTCTCCCATCAGCTTGGAGGAACAGTATTTTAGTGAGCTGAAGTGTTACATTTTAAAGGGGAAGGAATAATCTCAGCTTCGGCTCACATTAGGGTATTTTTTTAATTCTTAACCTCTTGACTGCCTGGTATTGGTTTGCTGAGTGCATGTCAGCCCCCATACAGCAGTTGTACAGCTATTCTCCCCGTCTCTCATCTCCAGTCACAAGATTGTATAGGATTTCTTGGCACTATTTGTGAAATAAAGTCAAGCTGCTGGTTAAACGAGTCCTTTGTCTTTGGGGGTGCTAAACCCTCTGTCTCTACTTGCATAAGACCTCCCTTTCCTGTGCTGTGGGGCTCTGTTTGGTTCGTTCTGGTCCCAGGTGGCAGATCTGAGAAGCACAACTCTGTAAGTGACAGCTCTGACCTCACTAGAGGAGGAATACAAACCAGAGAGGCTCAGCATCATGCATGAGGTGGTGGGAGCTGTTAGTTACAGAGCCCTGGTGGTACAGTTCCTGGCACAGTTGTGAAGTCCAAGCATGGAACATTAATTCCAGATGGTTCTCCAAATGTGTTTTTGCCCAACTAGAGGCTCCTGGATTCTGGTGGTTTTGGGCTTGGGGGTGGGGGAAGCTGGGTCTGTGGTCCCACAATGGCAATCGGGGGTGCCCCCACATCAGGTGTGATCCCCAATGGGATAGTTGAAATATAACGAGGTACAGTCTACAGTTAGTGGTAACATTTTAAAGTGGCAAAAGTAGTAAAAACAGAAAATAAGCTCATTTACCAAAGAGAATACATTTAGACAAATGGCCAAAAGAAGGGGGTGCAAGTTGCTAGTAAGACTCATATTTGAGTGGGGGTTCACTCGTTGATTTTGGGAAAATTGGTCACATTTTTGTAGAACCAGAGCAAATTTTGAATGCACCTGAACTAAAAACTGAACTTGTTTCTTTTGTTACCATTTAATTTTACCGAGGTAAACGATTCACGGTTTTATTTATTTTTTAATATACTTAGCATAAAGACATTTCCCTTATTTCTGAAGTGTCAACTATGTAAAGTAATACACATTTTCTTGTATACTTTTTTTTTTTTTTTTTTTTTTTTTTTTTTTTTTTTTTTAAATAAACAGACTTGTCAACCTGCAATTAAAAGAAATTTTAGGAGCAGGTTTAAAATTGCAAGCAAATTTCCTGTTGTAGGTTCCCTGTATGTGAGACAAATCCTTTATTTCTGAAGAATAATTCAAAATGTATACTTGCATAAAAATGAAGTCATTAGTCGCCTGTAGTTTAAAGTAAATTTGGAGTTTTAAATAGTGTAAATATGGATAACAAAGGTATTAATTACCTTAGTTTTCCCTCATCATAAAAGGTGTACCAAATTTTAGGCCACTGAAAATTCTCAGCCAAAGATTGGATTTCCAGGTTTTGGCTGAAAATAAAAACTTTTTGAACTGAAAAAAAAATACATTTAATGCTAAAAAGGCTGGGCAAGATGCTGATGTTGAGTACGTGGGACTTAAGGACCGAAGGCTTGCACAAACCAACTTAAGGCAAGAGGGAACAGGGGAGAGACCACTAGTGGCATAGTGTACTTTTTTGAAGTACACCATATGGCAAAATCATACATCACATTCCCATATTCATATATTGAATGAATTAAACAGTCCTTGATTGGTGTCTTAGGCTAACATTGCTTTTTAGCATTAACAGTAACTTGCACTAACTGATGAATATGAAGTTTGTCATAGCATTTCTTCTGTAAAGTGTATAAAATGTCAAAGGTGATTTATTACTTGGTAGCATGCCAGGGATTTTTCTGTGATAAATACAACAACAAATTAGAAAAAGCAAAATGAAGCATGCAACTTGAAGACAAAGGCTGTTTCTTAGATGAAAACATAGATTCTTACTTTGAATTGTATTTAATAGCATATAGTGTGAACCCTAGATATTTCATGTTTTGTCTGGTCAACTTCATTCCATTTGATAATAAACGTCCATTACTGAATTTGAGGTCTGCAACACATTCCATCATTCGTAATTTGGTGCAAAAGCAGTTGAAAGGCCCAGTCCTGGGACTGTGGTAGCCTAGCGGTTAAGGTACTGTACTGTGGACCAAAAGGTCCAGGGTTCAAATCCCATCTCTGCCAAGCTGCCACTGTTGGGTCCTTGAGCAAGACCCGTAACCCACAATTGCTTGGATTGTATCAATTGTAAGTCGCTCTGGATAAGGGTGTCTGCTAAATGCTGTAAATGTAAATCTTTCAGGAGCAGAGGTGGGTATATCCAGTTTGTCTTCAAATATGTTAGAATTGATTGTAGGGATTTACAAATCAGATCTCCGATTTGGCTTGTTTTGAACTTGTCTTGTTGAAAAATGCATGGACGTCCATGAGAAAGATGTCGGTGGCAAGAGCAGCAGCAGAGCCGGATGTTGGATTGCGGATGCCTTTCCGCCATATAACATACTCTGTGTATTATGTCTGTGCTTTCCGTGGCTGCTGTTCAAAAAGATCCAGAGCTCAGCGAGGGTCAGTGGCGCCATCTCGCGCTCCTCATGTCTACAACACCCAATGAATCCAACAAAGTCTCTTGCCGCTCAAGTCCTTAAATTATCGTTAGCATTATCGCTATAGTGCTGCTTTCCGGACAGCTCTGTCTCATTAGCTACATAAGCTAAAATACTAAACTGGGACCATTAGGAGTACTGGTAAGGTCAGGTGAAATACTAGTTAGTACAAAGTATGTAATTTATTCTCCCAGGACATCCGCCGTGCCAACAGGTTCGCATACTTCATAGGCGTGTCTCGAGTCCCAGCACCCCTCAAAAAAAGAGTAAAAGGTAGTTTTTCATGCTGTGTTTTTTAAACAGGTTTGTCTATGATAAGCTGAAAAATGTTAAAGCCATATAAAGCATATGGTTTAAACATAGTATTTTTAACAATGAATATACTGCATTCCCCCTTGCATCGCAAATGGTATGATCCCCGAAGTATGGGCTCCACACGTAGATAATCGATTGTTTTTTCCAGTGAAACTAACCAAGGCGGGAGATTAAGGAGAAACTATCCAACAGCAGCTCGATATTCGATGAGAAAATGCTATAAAAATACTAATTTCTTGTTTGTTTATTATATATGCCACTTGGTTGTTAGCACAGACAGAGAGTAGAATTGTGAGAGAAAAGGGGAGAGCAAGAACCCGGTGAGAAAATTGACAGGAAAGATTGGTCAAGACCAGTTATAACATCAGTTGCATCAGTTACTGGGCGTCGTGTCTCTGCTAGGGTTGTCATGATACCAAAATTATGACTTCGATACGATACCTGCCTAAAATATCTTGATACTGAAATGGTACCATGGTAAAAAACCCAAAACGTCAGGAAAAGATGAGGAATAACATTGTTAATAGAACGTGGAACTTAACATCCTTTGGTTTTAATTAACAATAAAAAAAAAACCTAGACAGAAATGTTGACAATGAATATTTTGAACATTAATCATTTGATTACTGAAAATAGTTTGATTAGAAAGGTCACGTTGTTATTAAGGCTTTTACACAGTCAGCAGTAATCTGACGTCCAATGTATCCTAAGTATATGGGATTTCTTTGACAGGTTATTTACCTTTGTATTTGCAGCCGGAGCTCACTGGTTAAACAGTTCCTACTGAGTGCATTTTCTAGCAATAAAAATAATAATCGACAGAAATGTGCATGCCATAATTACCATTACCAGTACTTCTCCTGAGGTGAGTAAGTATGAACTGATCATATTTACAATTGGTATCGATCCACTTCTGATTGTGAACGCCTGATTTTCAGCAGTTTGGAAGTTATGATAAGCTTAACGTGACCAGTGTGAACAAATAGAGATGTTTGCTCTCTTTGGTAAGTAAATTAAACAGAACAATCCAGTTAAACACATAGTATTGCCCTTAACCACCTCAAAGTAAGATGGTTGAAATGTCACATAATGAATCTCACTCGTATGAGGTCTATTTGAGGACATGAGCATGGTGTAGTTACAGTGGTATGAAAAAGTTTGGGCACCCCTGATAATTTTCATGATTTTTCTTTATAAATCATTGGTTGTCCAGCTCAGCAATTTCAGGTAAATATATCATATAGCAGATGAACACTGTGATATTTGAGAAGTGAAATTAAGTTTATAGGTTTTACAGAAAGTGTGCAGTAATTATTCAAACAAAATTAGGCAGGTGCATAAATTTTGGGAACCCTTGTCATTTGAATACCTTTAGCACTATTTATTGGAATACAAAATTTGTGTTTTGTAGAGCTCATTTGGACCCTTGAATCTACATACACAAGTGAATCCAACTATGAGAAAGGGACCAATTGGAAGTTTTTCTCCTCTTTGCATCTTCTCTGAAGAGTGGCAAACATGGGGAGCCTCAAAAAACTCTCAAATGGCCTGAAAACAAAGGTTTGTTTCAACATCATGGTTCAGGGGAAAGGGAAAAGCTCTCTCAGAGATTTCAGCTGTCAGTTTTCCCACTGTGAGGAACATAGTGAGGCAATGGAAGACCACAGGTACAGTTCTAGTTAAGGAACTCCCGAAGTGGGCAGACCAAGAAAAATCTCAGATAGGCAGGAGGCGAAGGATGGTGAGACAGTCATAGTCAAGCCACAGACCACCTCCCAAGACCTACAACCTCATCTTGCTGCAGATGGTGTCACTGTTCATCGTTCAACTATACAGCGCACTTTGCACAAGGAGAGGCGCTGTATGGGAGAGTAATGCAGAAGAAGGCCATTTCTGCAGACACCGCCACAAACAGTCACTTCGAGGTGTGCTACAAGCACATTTGGACAATCCAGCTTCATTTTGGAATAAAGGTGCTGTGTACTGATGAAACTAAAATTTAGTTATTTGGAGATAACAGGAGCGGAAAAAGAACACAGCATCCCAAGACAAACACTTGCTACCCACAGTAAAATTTGGTGGCGGTTCCATCATGCTGTGGGGACTGTGTGGCCAGTGCAGGTACTAGGAAATCTTGTTAAAGTTGGAGGGTCGCATGGATTTCCAGTTAATATCTCCCAGATTCTCGTTCTGGATGGGCCATCTCAAGTCCCCAGACATGAATATTACTTGAAAATGTGGGCTGTCCATGCTCGGAAAAAACCATCAAACCTGACTGAAACTGGAGATGTTTCTAAAGAAGAATGGTCCAAAGCAACCTTCAACCGAATCCAGACTGGAAGCTGTAGGAAGCGTTTAGCGGCTGTTATTTTTCTACAAAGGAGGATCTACTAAATATTGATGTAATTTTTTCTGTTTGGGGTGCCCCAAATTTATGCACCTGCCTAATTTTGTTTGAATAATTACTGCTCACTTTGCTGTAAATCCTATAAACTTCATTTCACTTCTCAAATATCACTGTGTTCATCTGCTATATGATATATTTAACTCAAGTTGCTGATCTGAACAACCAATGATTTATAAACTAAAATCATGAAAATTATCAGGGGTGCCCAAACTTTTTCATACCACTGTATGTTATCTATCACATTCTCTAACCTGCCACCTGTTCTTAGTACGAGTAAATTGGAAGTGCTGTCTCACTTGGTCTGCATAGGTTTTAAATATCTTTTGCAGACTAAAATAATTACATAGTTCACTTATTGTGTGTGGTTTCTCTACAAGCCATGGACGGTTGGCAAAAGCGCTGATATTAGCAGCCATCAACTCCCAGTATTCTCTTCTGAGTCACTGTGTTTACCTGCAGGGAGATTAAGCAGTGTTGTGTGTACATGGCCCCCCCTGTAGCACACAGATATAAAGCTCCAATTTCAAAACACTTATTCCTAAAATACTGGTAATAATAAAATGAGGTATCGTACCATTTTTAATGGCCAGGTATCGCGATACTTTTCTAGTACCGGTATACTGCGCAACACTACTGCTAAATGACTAAATGTAATGCCATGGCAGCTGGATTTCCTGTGCTCATTGCTGCAGTGTCCACAATGATTTCAAATAACCAAACTATGATATCTTATCAACTGTGGATTCTCACAAACCTTCAACATCTTTAATTTATTTATTGTTTCTCCCTCGTTATCTTTTAGTTTTAATATGGTTTCATTTGTACTACTTTGTAATGCAAGTGATGGCTTAGTGTTAAAGGAATTTTTCTCAGATTTGCTGGTTTGTTTCCTGTCCCTACCCAAAAAATCATATGTTCTTCCCTCACAAGTGTTGATATGGTAGTCCAAAATAAGTATTTTGTTTTAAAAAGGAAGGTGGGGTGGTCTCATTGGGTGCTCGGCCCCCCTAAAGGGCTGATCCCAAAAATCGCCCGACCTCCATTACTTGTTATATGAGTATCATAGCACTATGCTTTGCATAACCATGTTATGAGTCAGATTTTTTTTTTTTTTTTTTTACAAAACCTTTATTTCAGCAAATAATACAGCAAATTAACTTCACTGCTAAAGACCAAAAATAACCTAATTGGTTTTATCTATAGCAGTGGTACTGACTCCTCTTCAATTTACTCCTCTGTGGTCAGTTACCTTTATTTAAAATAAAATAAAAACTAGTTTTAAAAAACTAAACACATAAACAAACCGGTTTCTGAACAGATCCACACTTATGTCATCAGACTCCATGGGGCATTGCACAGACAGGGTTTGTTCCACACACCCATTGCAGCAGTGGTAGTAAAGCTGGGCGCATGTACAGATCATTTTAAGCATGGACATTATAAAGAGCTCTGGGGTCAGACACCTCCCTATAATTGGTAGTCGTTAAAATGATAAAAGGTAAAAGAAAAAAAAGCACAGCATCTCAGTCACTATTCTCCTCATTCTGGTAATGTCTGTACTCAGGTTTCAGTTCCCAGGTGTTCTTGTGGGTCCCCTTCACGTTGTAGATACCAATCTCCTTCAGGATTTCCTTCAGATAAATCTGTGGGTGAAAATCAAGTCCAAAACCACATTATAAACTCTGTGAGGCACCCCCAAAAACAAATATGCATTGTTCATTTCAATTGTCAATAGTTCTTCTTAATATTCTCTCTTATTAAATCTGTTGCCATATCCACATTGCACTGAAATCTGACACATTAGGACCTGTGCTGCTGCCCCACAATGTCCCTGAAACATGAAACAAGGGTTTAATGCTTGGTTGATCCGTGACAAGCTATCACACCGCACCTCTTTAATAAAATATGCAAGTGAAAACATCTCAAATACAGCCGACACATTATATGACTGTTAAAATATTAGGATTATTAAATTTGTTTCTATTTTTAAGTTCTAAAAATTGAAGTCAAATGGATCTTCTCAAAGAAAGTTATCTGATGTATCTTTGCTTGACATGTGACTCTTATTTGTAGATGGATAGTAGGTAAGTCATTAAGTCCAAACTTTGTTCCCCCATTCACTCGGGACTGTGGTAGCCTAGCGGTTAAGGTACTGGCCTTTGGACCAGAAGGTCCAGGGTTCAAATCCCACCTCTGCCAAGCTGCCACTGTTGGGTCCTTGAGCAAGACCCTTAACCCACAATTGCTTGGATTGTAAGACTGTACCTATTGTAAGTCGCTCTGGATAAGGGCGTCTGCTAAATGCTGTAAATGTAAATGTAAAGGTCTAGTGATGTCCTTGCTGTGAGGGTTAGGCTTCCCAAAATACTCTCTGCTTGAGTTTATACGAGCAGCTCTCTGTATCTGCAGAGGACTGGGTTCAGGACAACCGCAACCCAACCCAAGGTGGGATCCAACCCTAGATAGGGCCTCAGTCCAAAGCAAGATACAAACATATAGGACTGTGGTAGCTTAGCGGTTAAGGTACTGAACTATGGACCAAAAGGTCCAGGGTTCAAATCCCACCTCTGTCAAGCTGCCACTGTTGGGTCCTTGAGCAAGACTCTTAACCCACAATTGCTTGGATTGTAAGACTGTACCAATTGTAAGTCGCTCTGGATAAGGGCGTCTGCTAAATGCTGTAAATGTACATACAAACACATACAAATTGTCTATTATCACTTTTTAAGTGTTACTGCAGTTCTCAATGTTTTAATTTTTGGTTGGCTATTATAGCTACCTTTCTTAGGACCCATGGTGACTTATTTGCCGTAAGAAAAACCAAATTCAACAAGTTACCAAGCTGTTGAGTGCTGACTATATGACTGTAATCCAGAACCTCGTATAACAGCCAGTTCCTCAAGTTGCTTACCACAGGCTGTTTGGTAATGTCCACCAGGTCCTTGATATTGTAATACTGGTGCTTCTCAAATGCAGAGAACAGCATGTCCAGCACCTGCTGCTTGTCTGCACGCGCCCTCTTGCCCTCTTCCTTCTTCTTCCTCTCATAGTCCAGCTGAGAGACAGATAACAGAATACATGAGCATGTGTAAGCTGCCTCGTCCAAGATATCAACTGAAAATTGGATAGTGATAAAGACATTCACATGGTCCAACACAATACATCTGGATCTGACTGGAACTGTATTTTGGCATTCTGCTGATTATGCTGCTGCTCAAGTACCGTATACAGCTCAGCTCAAACTGGCCAGAGCTCCACTGAAATGTCTTATACCGCAAAGCATTCTCAGGGAAGTCAGGTACTGTTAGGGGTGTGTGATATAGACAAAACATATCTCGATATTTTCTGAGATTTTGATTTTCTGTCAGCTCGCACATCATTAAATCAACAATTATGGTATTATCATAGACGATACATATCGCACACCTCTAAGGGCGTGTTGTGTTGATACAGTCAGGGTAAAGAATGAAAATGAAATGAGAGGCGACATTTTGGTTTTGTAGCCGTGTGTGACTCATTCTTGATGTAAAAGATTTAGATCAGTAAGAAAAACTCTAATATAAGATATACCTTGGTAGAGTTTTTGTCAAATGCTCTAAAAGTGTTTAGCATATTCCTCTAGCATACGCCGAAACCCTCTGTGACTCACGTTAGAGGCATGGTTGGCCACAGGTTTGTAGTTGGTGGTGACAGCTTTTTCCAGCTGCTGAGAGAATCGGTGGGGTTTCGACGACTCCTCAATCTGCAACCTGCAAGAGGAGGGAAAGACTTTATCATATGAAAATTTGTTTATTGGGTTTGCAAATATGTTTCTGTGTATGGCATTTACTAAAAATCTGGGACTGTGGTAGCCTAGCGTTTAAGGTACTGGCCTCTGGCCTAGAAGGTCCAGGGTTCAAATCCCACCTCTGCCAAGCTACCACTGTTGGGTCCTTGAGCAAGACCCTTAACCCACAATTGTTTGGATTGTAAGACTGTACCAATTGTAAGTCGCTCTGGATAAGGGTGTCTGCTAAATGCTGTAAATGTAAAAATATAGTATGCACACTAGCAGATATCGACGTCAATCTCAGCTTGAGTTTTCTACAAATTGGTATCCATTTTCGAACAATAATAAATTATAGTATTTAAAAATTCTGGCCGAATCACAACTATGAACCCACACTCGAAAGGTTGGTTTGTTTATATATAGCACACTAGCTCCAAATGTCGGTCACTCAAAACAAAAAACAAAAAACCGTCAATCTAAGGAAACTGCAAAGAAACAAAAGCACTTTGCTCAACCCAGTTAATGTTTTTTTTTCAGGAGGGAGTGTGTGTAGATTAATATCCAAGAGTCATTTGACTTTCAAAGAATAATTTTTGTAATAATTACATTTTTTTTTTTACTTCCACACCAGCACTGCTAGAATGATGGGCGTTGCCCAATAATCGGTCACTTCACTTGCGGCTTTCCTTCTGTCGTTCCTACCAGATTCAGTGGTTTACAATGAGATTAATTTTGTCCCGTGTGGGCACTACTAAGGCAGAAAACTTATCATGTCAGAGCAAACAAAGCTAATCAGTAACATGACTTTTACATCGGATGTGGGGTCCACCCACCACTTGTGATCTAAAATACTCCAGCCGTCTGTCTCCAGATACCAGACTCAAACCAGGCCAATTTAGCGTAATCAATTAACCTAACTTTGGATTGTGGGAGGAAACCGGAGTACCCGGAGTAAACCCACGCGGACACGGGGAGGACATGCAGGCCGCTCCACCCTGGGATTGAACCCAAGACCTTTCTGCTGTGAGGCAGCGATGCTACCCACCGAGCCACTGCGCAGCCCATTTTACACCAAGAAATGGTGTAACCAAGTTTCATGCTGTTTTGTAAACACAGAAGTACACCGTTGTTTAAGATATTTAAATATTGTTTTCAGATTTGATTTTCTGCAAGAATAAAGTTCAAATGTTCTAAGGCAGGAGCTTCCGTGTTTTGAATCTTCTCAGAGCAATTGGCTGAAACAGTGACGAAATACACAATATGGCCAATATTGGAAGGAGGTTGGAGTTTGGAGTTGTTTTAAATATATATATATAAAAAGCATTTGTCATTTCCAGTGGCAAGGCATTTTAATACTAATATACATTCCATCAAGGATGTATCTGTTTGCATTGCTACTTGCTGCTATGGCACCAATCATGTTAGGATATTCAAAGGGAAAAAAAAACTGGGGCCGGATTCATGAAAGCTTTACTATGAAAAAAACTTGAAGGTTCTTAAGACAAACACTGTGAAGTTCATAACAATGTTCTTAAATGCAATTCTCGAAAAAAACTTCTCAAATATTTTCTTACGAAAATCATCATTATTTTCTTAAGAAACTCTACATTGTTTCCTTAGGTAGACTTCGTTGCATTTTACAGCTTACAATAGAAAGACACATTTTGAATTTGTAATGAGCGTTATTTCCGTTATTAGTTTAATCCTCTCTGAACACGGCAAAATGGAGGAAATTCAAACCAAGCGTTCAAAACGCTTTAGCAAACAACAAGTAGAGGTGATGGTGGACGAAATAGCCAGTTTTGCCATAAACTTTCCTTATGTAGATGTAGGCTTTCAAGCATTTAAATTGAAAGGTAAGCCTTATTTCGAGTAACTAAACTGTTTAAAGTATAAAATTTCGATGCTTACTTTCAACTCTTACAGCCTAAAACAAGTGTGAGGTTATCGTAAGTTTAAGAAAACATTTAAGAACAGAATGCGTTCAAGAATACCACTCATTCTTAGAATTATTCTTAAGAAGAGAGTTCTTAAATGGTCTTAAAAGAAAGAAAAAATCAGAGAGAATAACTCTTATGGATGAAGTTAAGAAAAAAAAACATATTTAAGAAGAGTTTCTTTCTTAAACTTTTGTGAATCCGGCCCCAGATCTACAGTCTTCGAACTTTTGAACTCCATGGAATGTAAGGATTTAAACATCAACATCTTCGTGTGTGTGTATATATATATATATACACAGTCGTATGAAAAAGTTTGGGCACCCCTGATAATTTTCATGATTTTTCTTTATAAATCATTGGTTGTCCAGCTCAGCAATTTCAGGTAAATATATCATATAGCAGATGAACACCGTGATATTTGAGAAGGGAAATTAAGTTTATAGGTTTACAGAAAGTGTGCAGTAATTATTCAAACAAAATTAGGCAGGTGCATAAATTTGGGCACCCTTGTCATTTGAATACCTTTAGCACTAATTATTGGAACACAAAATATGTTTTGTAAGCTCACTGACCCTTGATCTACATACACAAGTGAGTCCAACTATGATAAAGGGTTAAGGTGGCCAATTGGAAGTTTTTCTCCTCTTTGCATCTTCTCTGAAGAGTGGCAATATGGGAGCCTCAAAACAACTCTCAAATGGCCTGAAAACAAAGGTTGTTCAACATCATGGTTCAGGGAAAGGGAAAAGCTCTCTCAGAGATTTCAGCTGTCAGTTTCCACTGTGAGGAACATAGTGAGGCAATGGAAGACCACAGGCACAGTTCTAGTTAAGGAACTCCCGAAGTGGCAGACCAAGAAAAATCTCAGATAGGCAGAGGCGAAGGATGGTGAGAACAGTCATAGTCAAGCCACAGACCACCTTCAAAGACCTACAACCTCATCTTGCTGCAGATGGTGTCACTAATCATCGTTCAACTATACAGCACACTTTGCACAAGGAGAGGCTGTATGGGAGAGTAATGCAGAAGAAGCCTTTTCTGCAGACACGCCACAGTCACTTGAGGTGTGCTACAGCACATTTGGACAATCCAGCTTCATTTTGGAATAAAGTGCTGTGTACTGATGAAACTAAAATTGAGTTATTTGGACATAACAAGGAGCGGCACACATCCCAAGACAAACATTTGCTACCCACAGTAAAATTTGGTAGCGGTTCCATCAGGCTGCGGGACTGTGTGGCCAGTGCAGGTACTAGGAATCTTGTTAAAGTTGAGGATCGCATATTCCAGTTAATATCTCCAGATTCTTGAGAACAATGTTCAAGAATCAGTGACAAAGTTGCACCGAGGCCAACGACCCAAAACCCTGCTCAAAATCTACTAAGGCATTCATGCAGAGGAACCAGTACAACATTCTGGAATGGCCATCTCAGTCCCTAGACAAATGTGAGCTGTCCATGCTCGGAAACCATCAAACCTGACTGAACTGGAGATGTTTCTAAAGAAGAATGGTCCAAAGCACCTTCAACCAGAATCCAGACTGGAAGCTGTAGGAAGCGTTTAGCGGCTGTTATTTCTACAAAAGGAGGATCTACTAAATATTGATGTAATTTTTCTGCTGGGGTGCCCAAATTTATGCACCTGCCTAATTTTGTTTGAATAATTACTGCACACTTTCTGTAAATCCTATACACTTCATTTCACTTCTCAAATATCACTGTGTTCATCTGCTATATGATATATTTAACTCAAGTTGCTGATCTGAACAACCAATGATTTATAAACTAAAATCATGAAAATTATCAGGGGTGCCCAAACTTTTTCATATGACTGTATACACACATATATATATATATATATATATATATATATATAAAGCCTTTGCCAGAGAGCATAGTGAGATTCTACATGTTGTCATTTTTGCTGTTGATCTGCTGTGGCTCAAACTGTGTACCGGATTCAGTACGTTCGTTTTGTTTACCATCTTTGTACACCTCTGCCCTTATTTATCTTATCTTATTATCATTTCTATAGAAAGTGTAAAAATGTATAGTTTTTATATTCCCATTCCTGGTTTTAGTACACTATCACAACAAACATACTTGAAACGAAATAGATCCCGGTTTCATGCTTGTGTCAATGCACTGTAAGTGTCTGTGATGTGATGTAACTGTGCATCGTTGGTTATGTATCTGTGTTGTAAAGGTCCTCACCTTTTCAGCTTCATGTAGCTTTCGTTGGCAGCCGGTCTGCACTCGGCTCTCTGCACCACCACTCCCTCAAGGGCAATTTTGTCTTTGTGAGAAGACACACACAGAACAAGTTGAGCTCAAAGCAACACACACTGATCTCCTTTTGGTCAGTAATGCACAACATGTCTAGATGAAATTTTAATGACATAAATGTGTCAGACACTCCATTTCCAACAGACCACAAGCCACCTAACCTTACACACCAGAGAAATGGATCACTGCTTAGATGTGTATGCTTACTAAACAGTCAATAGTTACTGCATGACTACTCATGACTTTTGACGTCAAGAATGCACCTTTTCCACTCAACCTCATCTCCATAAAACCTAAATCCATGGTCACTTTTCAGTGTGCTCATACATACTGTTCAGTAATCCTGAAAATAGATAGATGGCAGCAGCGAGGACTCACCTGGACCTGTACCAGTACCTGAACTGCTGCCCTCAGCATCTGACTGGCCTACAAGAGGGACGGCAACATGAGAACCACAAGAACACAAATGGGCACACGTACACACTCGGCATGGAACCACAGCAATGCCAGCTGCACATTAATTAGCCACGAGCCAAGCAGAAAAAGGCAAGTATCTCTGCCACACACACACAAACACACACACACACACAGTAATGCTGCAAAATGCCAATTAACCCAATTAATATGGCCTCCAGGCCTCATCTTTGTTCCATCACTCAATCATGTACAGCGCAGCCTGTCCGACACTGGCACAATCTCAAATCTACATGCTCACTCCACTCCCACTTCACACACTTGTGTGCACGCTTTTAAGAGCAGCTGAAGATCTTGAAGGAAAACAGTGGTTACAACAACATACTAACTACAGGTCACAGGTTACTAGGATTATGGGTAAAGAACGGGGTGCAGACCATTCTTTCAGTGGTATTTTTTAGTACAGCAAAGTTTTTCCCCGACAGATGCACAATAGGCACTTTTAAGTTAAATCCGATGAACCGATGAGTTTAATATAGTCCATGCTGTATCATAGCGGAGCCATTAACACTTACGCGAACCTATAGTTGGCCAAAATCATTAAAGCTTATTTTATAATAAAGTATCATGTAATTTAGTGAGTACCGTATTTTCCGGGTTATAGGGCGCGATATCAATGATCGGCTGCTAACGGATCTATTTTCATACATAAAGCGCACCGGGTTATAAGACGCATTAAATGAAACAAAACTCTAAGTTCCGTCAGAAGCTCAGTTTGGTCTTTACCTGGCGCAGGGCGTCTTCTTGCTTCCTCCACTTCTGTACCATTGATTCGTTAATGTTGAATTCTCTCACAGCTGCTCTATGTCCATGTTGTACTGCGTGACCGATAGCGTTGAGTTTGAAATCCACTTCGACAATGAATGAATGAATGCACGTACCCTAATGCTGAAGCACATACCGTATTACTCCGCGATGCTGCGCACTACGTTTGCCGTAAGCTTCGTAGCTTACTAAGGCCGTGCTAAAACATTTTGACAGATTTATGAGCGCCGTGTACCATCTACAATCGGTTCTAGGTCAGAAAGCACAACCAGAATTAATTCATACATTAGACGCACCGCATTTAAAGGCGCACTGTCGATTTTTGAGAAAATTAGAGGATTTTAAGTGCGCCTTATGGTCCGAAAAATACGGTAATGGATCGAAAGTGAAAAGTAAAAGCACTTACTCTATTGGTGAACTCAGGGGGCTAGTATAGCTGTTTTTGAGGATTATTTTCCTTTCAGTTGGCTCTTATAACTAAACTTTTTAGGGCCCATGGAGACTCATTTCACTAGAAATACAGTATTATAGATGTAAAAAATAAAGAAAGAAATGATAAAAGCAGAGATCTTTACTTTACAAGAGCCATTGTAAATCTGAATCGTGACTCATGAATTATGACTCGAGTTTGACTGAAACAAGCTCGACTCATACAAGTTTAAGCAAACAACGAGAACCGAGACAACTGCTGTATTACATTTTTTTCTAAAATATTATTATATTTAGCTTCTGTTTATTTAAACTATATTACTATACTCTTATTAATTAGATAACTTAGTTTAAGTCTTACATTTATAATCCAAGCTGGCCAAGGAGGATGGGTCCCTTGAGTCTTTTCTTTTTTAGAAAGTTTAGTTTTTCCGCGTCACCGCCACTCTGGGCTTGCTCATTTTGGGATTGGGCTTAGATAATAAAAGATCATTTAAATTCGTAAAGCTTTGAGACAGCGCTCCACTGTAAAAAGTGCTACAGAAATAAATCTGACTTTGATTTACGCCGAGTAAAGCCTGAATTTCACAGTCGGTCCATTTGTCTGTGGTTGGTTCCCCTTTAAGCGCGAAGATCTATTCGGCCAGCGGTGTACAAGTATATGAAATGAAAGCGCCTAATTATGCTAACAATAACACACAGTGGGTGGGTCCTTAGAATACGCAAGTTTTACATAACGTTGGCGACACAGTAACAAGGCTCTCACGAAGGAGTTGGTGACTACAGAAACTCAAGAATATGGAATATCACTTAACAGTCGTTTGCAAAATAATAAAAGAGCAATATAAGAAATTTGATAAAGGCACGTCAGATTGGACTGCACTGACATTCTGTGACTCTGTGGAAAGGGTAACGTGAGTGGGATAAGATTTAAAGTAAACCAAACTAAAATAGGGCTCAAAGTGTGAATCTGGTGATTTGACCAGTGGAGTGAGCAGTGAAAAACCACTTCACCGTTTGGCTACCACGCCGAGTTTAATCCACAAACCTAACGCTGATGTTCAAGGAATACCAAGTCTTCAATAAAAAGCCAGCAAGCATTTGATTTCATGCACACTTCACACATCCCGAGCTAAGCAAATCATCACTCTGGTTACACAAGAGAAGCTGCTTGATTCGGTCTGTGATTGTTGGCACTATGAGCACACCGTTAGATCACACCCAGGTCACGGCACACTGATCTGTTAAAAAGCAGAGCCGACGTTGCACACGGGCAACAGCGAAAGCTCAACAGAAACCAATACGATCATCACACCACTATGACAGACTGATCACACAGCACTGTGAGCTGTCTAGTTAGACGAAACGAATAAGGAATAGAGAGCAAGAGATAAGTAATCAAGCTTTAAGAAGGTGAGTGTGGAGAAGGGCTAAAGATAAGGGGTAAAGACAGAGAATCAACAAGGGGGCGGGACGACAATCTCCAACAAGCAAACATTGATGACTTACCAGTGCAGCTGCTCAGAAGCAAAGAACATGTAACAGTTTTGCTTTTCCACAAATGAATCGCATTTACACAATTTGCCTTGTACACCAAACGTAGCTGTTCAGAGCTGACATATTGGGCAGACGACTGCATCTTTAGGGCTAATGTACTTACCAAATAACGTCAAGCCAAATGTATTTAAATATGCTCATTGACAAAAAAATAACTCGCCCAGACAGAAAGGTCAGTTTGCTGCAGAACTCGGCAGATGTGTAAATGATTACAGGTGTGGTCTGATTAGACACTGGGTCTTGCCACAAGAAGGCATAAAAGTGCTTCCCTCATATAAAATGGCTCTCAGAGGGTATTTTTGGGTAGTGTACCTCTTGGTGAGAGATCATTGAATGCTAGACACACTCAAAGACGTTTTTGACAGACTTTGAGAGGGGGCATCACTGGACTGAGAGAAGCAGGAGGGTCATTTTTGCCCACCATCTAGGCCGTCCTGACCCAGCTGTTTGGAGGTGTTGGGAGCAGCGGTTCAGTGACTCTCAACTTTATTCTTTAGAAAAACGTTATGCAAAATTGTTATTCTTCAAATAACACCTTAAGAAGCATCTCGTTTTTTATTAACTCTTTCTTAAGAACAATTCTAAGAACAAGTGGTATTCTTGAAAGAATGATGTTCTTAAATATTTTCCTAACCTTTCAGCCTCACATTTGTCTTAGGCTGTCAGAGCTGACAAGGTAGGCATCTAAATTTACTAAACATTAAACAGTTTAGTTAGGGGAAATAAGGCCTACATACTAACAGAAATAATGGTAAATACAACCTCAAAACTGTAAAGTTAAACGTAGCCGACATATGTAAACAATGAAGATTTCCTTAAGATTTTAAGATAATATTTGAGAATTGCATTGAAGAACAATCTTATGAACTCCCCCCAGCCCAAAGTGGATTATCAGACTGTGCATAAACGTAGCCACAAACATTTGCAGCTCAAACTATGTGAGCAAGAAGGTTATAACATGCTGCAAAATCATCATGCTGTACATGGCATTTATGCTTAAATTAGGTCTAACTAACTTTGCCCTTAGTAGCCTTATCAGTGGCTATCATGGCACCTTTACCTGAAGATGTCTCTGTAAAAACTGTTAAAGTCTGGCCACCGACAGCTTGCAGGGTGAAGGGGTGTTCACGGGGAGCACGCACCATAGACGCCTTCTCTCCTATGCTGTCTATCGTAGTCAGATCCTCATTCAGAGTGAAGGATACCTGATGGAGAGCAATGAGACAACACCTTTCTGCAGTAGAAGCATTCAAACCTTTTTATAGGGCCAAATGGACAACAAACATGGAGTCCGGGGCCACATACTCTTTAATAAATACACAATGTGAGTACATGATTGCCAGTAAGACTGCCTTTTGTTAAAGCTGCCAACTCAGTAGATGCTTCTTAAGCATATTCTGTTTCTCGTTCTGTTTTTCGTTTCTGTGGTGTCTCCATGTCCAGACAAAAGCTTCAACATTAAAGCGGGAAAATCCACAGTAACGTTATTAGCATTTTGAAATGGGGTAGGCGTTTTTTTGCGTAATAGTGACACCCAGCGTTCGGCAAATTTATTACAGGTATGCTCATTACGTTCTGTTAAACTGGACATTGACCTAAATGGATGCTAATCAGACATTACTACGGTAATATAGTTTTTTTAGGCTTCCCTACCGTGAGGTAAGACACCATCAGTTAGTACTTTGCACGTTGTGCTTTATTTTAAACAACAATATTAAAACAACAGATCAACAGTAAGAACCATAAATGGAATTGAAATCTATGTTAGCTTTTTGTTTTCTTTTACGAGCACA
Source organism: Ancistrus triradiatus (assembly GCA_025084515.1). NCBI lineage: Eukaryota > Metazoa > Chordata > Actinopteri > Siluriformes > Loricariidae > Ancistrus > Ancistrus triradiatus. The sequence goes on along the minus strand of JAJAGP010000036.1, from coordinate 627,832 downwards.
TGGTTGTGGGGATTTTGGAACCAGTTCCGAACTGGAAACGGGTTTTCATACCAAACCAAGGCCCCTACTGGCATAAATGTTTTTTTTTACATCTACCTGCACCTTCCACATCTTGTCAATCAATAAGAAGCTACACTTTGGGTACAGGGATTAATTATAAGACCAATCAGTGAAGAAAGTCCCTGTGATACAGCCAAAAACATTTTACTATTTTTGTTTACGCTCATGCTCTTACAGCAACGAACAGTTACTAGAAAGTAACCTGAGGGGAGAACGACAGAAACATACACAGACAGAAACACAAAAATACATACAGACACTGTGCTCTGTCTTCTCTACTAAGCTTACTTCCTTGTAAATATTTTTTCTGTAGGTGCAACACACTCATGCATGACACACAAGGGTGAGGAAACGAGTGCAAAAGTTCCCTGATCCCTATATTAAGCTGACAGCACAAAGTATGAAGGGTTTTTGAACATGTCAGAATGAGGTAGGCACTTTCTCAAAGAAACAATGGAGATACGGCTCCCATTATCCGAATGTTTGTTATATGAAACATTTCCAGGAACAAGGTACATTCAGGTAGCACGGTTTAACTGCATTATGCAAAATAAACCATTAGTACTCACCTCTGCCTTCCCTTGATTCCTTTAAAATGCAAACACAAAGACAGTATAACTACAGTAACTTAAACAGATCAAACTAATCACACACTCCTTCGTTCTACAACCACTAGGCGGCACAATGACTGTGAATCACCACTGATCAGGGTGCCAGTCGATCGCAGGGTACATGCACGCATACACTTTACATATGCCAATTGACCCAACACCTGTCTTTGGAATGTGGGAGGGAACCGGAGTACCCAGAGCAAACCCACGCAGACAGGGGAGAACATGCAAAGTCAGCAGCCTAGCTGGGACTCGAACCCGGGTCTCTGAAGCTGTGAGGTGACAGTGCTATATATGGTGCCACCACGCCTCCCTGTTGGTCAGCTCTATAATGAAAAATTCACATACTTGCCAATTCGAAGTTTTCCCACTTCTCCCCTTCCTGTCGCTTTAGCCCACTGCTGAGACAAATACTTTGGAACCTGTGTGATGTGTCACCAAAAAGGCCATTTCAGTACAATGTCTTCCATGTAGTGATACATTGATTTTTAAACAGGATTATCAATTTCACACCACAGAAAATTCAAACAGTCATTAGTAAAATATCACTGAAGTTACAAAAAAAATACTCAATACACGTTTAAACATTTAAGCAGTGTAGTGTATACACTACATTAAACATTGTATGGTTAACGTTTCATATAGTTCAGTAACTGGTCACAGTTGTATTGTTGTATTACAAAAAATGAATGACATAACCCACAGTGCCCAATACAGATTCCTGTTATGACTCTTATAGAAACAAGCGGAGAAACAAGAACTGAAACTGCATCCGAAACCACGTACTTCCACACTGAACAGTACATGAACGCAGTACGTAGTACACTATAATATCCCATGACGCAACTAGAGCAGCAGAGGTGTTTGGACTGTGGTAGCCTAGCGGTTAAGGTTAAGGTACTAGACTATGGACCAGAAGGTTCAAATCCCACCTCTGCCAAGCTGCCACTGCTGGGTCCACAATTGCTTGGATTGTAAGACTGTACGAATTGTAAGTCACTCTGGATAATGGCGTCTGCTAAATGCCGTAAATGTCAAATGTCAAATGTTCATAATACAAAATATGTTGCACTGTCACATAAAAGACAGTTTCTCATTCCATAAATGTGATTTTGTGTGCGTGTGAGAGAGAGGGCGAGCACAGGGTAAGGAGGGGCTGAGCGAATCAAATGATTTCACCCATCTTAAATAGTAAAAAAAAATTAAACATTTTACATTTCGACATTCAGCAGACGCCGTTATCCAGAGCAACTTACAATCCAAGCAATTGTGAGTTAAGGGCCTTGCTCAGGGACCCAGCAGTAGCAGACTGCCAGAGGTGCGATTTGAACCCTCTGGTCCATAGTCCAGTATCTTAATCGCTTGACCACCACAGCCCAAAATCAATACGTGGGTTCATTGCTGATAGTAAATAAATCGACGTATGGGAAACCAGTTCCAGTACACTGCAGCATCCCATATAGCAGCGCTACATACAATATATAATATGGTGAACAAACTGTGGACGTTAAGCGACGCATACCTGTAATTAATAACGTATGTGTAATAACGCACTGTCACATATATTTGGACTGTAGAATGCAAAAACGCTTTAGTAATTGTGTTTACACTGATATTTCAGACAAAGGAGTTGCAGAATAATGAGATGTTCATCAACAGAACTAATGCATGTCATATGATTTGTACTTACAACGTAATAATCTAGCTTAGATACAAGTTTAATGTCACAAATAAACACGTATTACACTTCATGTCTGCTATTGCCACAACAGCTACTTATTTAAATAAATAAATCCTACGCCAAAATAACAAGCTATCGCGTGTACAAAGAGATATGACCTACATATAGACTAAACGTGCGAGTGCCTGTATTACAATTAGTACACGCCGTGATACAGAGTGCACTACATTGACCCTAAAAGCAATGATATCCAAGTCTGCAGTAGTGCACTTATGTAGGGAGCATGGATCAATTTGAGATGCACATCGCTATAATACACGATAGCAGCTCTAGCTGCATTGGGTTTATATAGAATTCACTCACTTTGACCAACCAGACTCCAGTGTTTTGTTTGGCTCCTGTTAAATCCACCTCTCCTCTGTCCGACATCTTTACCGCTTGTTTTATTAGTTTATATTTTACAATTTCATGAGGCTCTGCTTCAAACGCTGCTTATGCTCCTTCGCACTCCCACACAAAAAAATATCTCGCGTCTTCCACTTCATTTACTTTTTATGGCGGTTGGCAAATCTGTTCTGGTGCATCGTCGCTATCTACTGGACTGGAGCGTAACGCAGGGCGTTTGAAAGTAGTCTAGATAAAGCAGGCTACAATCCTGGGCAAAAACATGAGGAGAACCTAAATTATCGCAAAAAAATTGTTGAACGTAAATTGTGGAGCTTTTAATGGTCCTAACAACAAAGAATTCGTCGAAAGAGCTGCTTGTCACTGCAGCGAACTATTGGGGGAAGAGGCCGGCAACAGGGAAGTTCACCAACAGTCTTTTTGTACACACAGATAAAATCATGAAAATATTTAAACGTTTGAACTAAAACTCGGACAAACACACGGCTGGGTGGGCAAACTCTTCCAATCTATCTTTTACGTCTTAAAAGATTAGTTGTTAGTTGGTAATCTGCCATAATCCATCAGACTCAGTTTGACCTGGTCAGGAACCATATTTGAACTCTATAGAGAATATTTGGTCTCACATTAAACACTTATATTAATTTCCACTGAGTGTAAAAAGACTGATTTTGCAACTTTGGGTTTGCCCAGGAAGGTAGGTTTGTTATAGATATCGGTTATTAATATTTAGAGTAAGGTGTAAAGCCGTTATAGGTTTTTATTTATACACTCCTGGGCAAAACAATTGGGGCAAACCCAAAATTACAACATTTTGCTGATAGTTTAGGTTGGGTTTTTAATTATTGTGAGTTTTTAATTCATTTTAAATGAAGTTTAAATATGTATATAGTAGTCTGTCTACCATATAAAAACTGAAGTCTATCACGGTGGTTTAAATTCGATTTGGTTCATTATCTAGAGAATGTACAGTACTGTGATGTTACAGTACAGTACATATTGGTTGTTGTTTTCTTTTGTGGTGAAAAAAATGACAACCATGTGTAATTGCCTGCTTGTGCCTTGGATCATCATCATCCTGCCACTTGTCCCGTCGGTGTGGGGTCCGCCCACTGCCCTTTCAATGCGACCAGCCGATGCGTCACTCCACCTCCACCAGAGATCACACCCAAACCAGGCCCATTCAGTGTAATCAATTAACCTAACATCAATGTCTTTGGACTATGGCAGGAAACTGGAGTAAAGCACGAGGAGGACATGCAGATTCCACACAGAAGGGACCCAGGCCACCCCACCCTGGGATTGAACCCTTCTTGCTGTGAGTCAGTGGTGCTACCCACCGAGCCACTTTGCTTGGGCCATGAGAGTAAAGAGTAAAAATGTCACAGCATGGTCACAATTAATTAATACAGAAATTATGTCATTACCTGAGGATATAAGGGGTGCATAGAGGCAGAAAATCCTTTATGATTGCTGTATTTATTCAATTTGACAAGAAGACTCTCAAACTATATATATATATATATATATACATACACTGCTTGGCCAAAAAAAGGTCACCCCCTGGATAAGCAAACAGTTAAATAGTTAAAAAAGAGCCTCCCCTCAGATAATTACTGCATGGGTGAGTAACAAGTTCTGTGACCCCAACTGATGCAGTGAGTAGCTTCTCATTTGTTAATCAGCCATGTCCAAAGACATTCTGTGGTCGTGGAGATGTTCATCTGTTTCAGAAGGGTCAGATTGTGAAAGAGTGGTTCAGGGAGCATGAGCCTTCATTTTCACACATGGATTGGCCACCACAGAGTCCAGAGCTGAACTCCATTGAGAATCTTTGGGATGTGCTGGAGGAGACTTTGTGCAGTGGAACAAATCTCCCATCATCAATACAAGATCTTTGGGGGGAACATTAATGCAACTCTAGACAGAAATAAATGTTGTGACACTGCAGAAGCTTGTGGAAATGATGCCACTGTTTACAAAGCTAAAGGCGGTCTAACAAAATATTAGTCTGACCTTTTTATTGGCCAGGTTGTGTGAGTGTCTATAATATTACCGTGCAAAAGGCTTAATTTCTTGAATTTGAACTTGAATTTGTCACTCCATAATACTTTTTTCCACTTATCGTCATTCCAATATTTGTGAGATTTAGGGTATCTTAGACTTGTACCCATTCTGAAGATGTGTGGGGGTTTTTTTGTTTGTTTTTCTTGGCTGCCAGCCTTTCATTAAAGGACCATTCCTGATCAAGCTTCTTCGGACTGTAGAAGGACCATACTCAATGAATACTGCATACAAATTTCCTGTATTTTCTTGTAGCTATTAGAGACTGAGAAATAATTATACATGGGAATGATACCATTGCTAAAACAATGGTGTATCTAACCAAATGTTGGTCTAAAACTTTTGCCCAGTAATCACCAAAACATTTAAACCCACGCTTACTAAACCTGTGAAGCAATATTAGCTAACAAATGCATGTAGACTTGCTTTTACACTCTGTTCTGGTATAGTCTTGACGTTTTAAAGAATCAATGACATAAAGCATGGAATTACAGCACAATGAAAATTACACAAGGATTTACGAGATCACACACACTAACACTCCCCAAAACACAAGCAATCCTGTACAGTATTAAGCCAATTGTACCCACATTTCATTTTCAATCCCATCCTGCACCCGTCCAGTTCATTTAACCTAACGAGGTTCCACCAGCTAACCTGGTTCACTTTATTTCCAGATTCAAATGGTGCTACCATCAACTGTTATGCTAACACTGAGTGCGTTTACATGCACTTAATAATCCGATCATAGTCGGATTTCTGCAGTTGTCTGATTATTCAAGTGGTCATGTATACAGCAAACTCCGATCTACAAATCAGATTAAGATATCTGACAAAACTGGATTTCAGCACAGTGATTTGAGTACTAATGGCATGTATACCAGTTACCCGATTTCAATCGGACGTGGCAGTTCGTGAACGAGCTCAGAGAGACTAACGGAAAAATATGGTTGCCAGGTGCGCCTATTCATGGAGTTCGTGTTTTTGGGGACTTGTTTACATAGACCACGTGGGGATTTTCTCGTGGGAACTGGCAACCCTGGAATTAAACGCAGAAGCGCTAAACGGCTATCGAACACTTTGTGGAGACTGAAATGCAATTTATAGTCAAGAAAAGAAGAATTTGATTATTTTATATTTAAAATTTACGTTTATGTTACATATTTCTGTAATATTATTGGCTGGTTGCCTAGTACCGTGTACGTTTCTCATGATCTGATTTACATTTACAGCATTTAGCAGACGCCCTTATCCAGAGCGACTTACAACTGATACAGTCTTACAGTCCAAGCAATTGTGGGTTAAGGGTCTTGCTCAAGGACACAACAGTGGCAGCTTGGCAGAGGTGGGATTTGAACCCTGGACCTTCTGGTCCAGAGACCAGTATCTTATCCGCTACACTACTGATAACTCAACTGCATGTGTACTTATCGATGGAATACTGACCAAATCAGACTTTCTGCAGTTATCGGATTATTAACAGCATGTAAACGCACTCATGAACAATACGAACAGTGTAACAACGCAGCTGACATTCCGTCAGCTTTTAATCTTTCTGCTTTGCTGTTTAATTGTACTGCGGGCAATAACACGTCCTTTAGAGGAACATCTGATCCTTGCTGTGTGAGAAGCGCGTGTTGAGCTCCTGACTCTTCTTCAGCAAGGCTTTTTTCTGAGCCTCGTCAAAGCGGTTGACTTGCAGGTCCATGTCTCGGTCAAACGGCCTCCTCTCCTCGGGCTTTTTGGAGTCTTCCTCAGCTTTCTTCTTCATTTTCTTAGAGTGCAAGCTCATTAGAGACTCGCCTCTCTTGGACTCCTTAAAAAAAAAAAAAAGTATGGGGGTTAATCAATGACTTTCCATACTTCATCCATTCAGGGAGAATAAATCAGGCCTTTCTCTACATGCCTCAATACAATCTGCACTCAGACTCAGGGAAAACCAACCTACTGCTCTTCTAGCTCAGTATTTAATCAACGAACATGTTTTATTTTGTACCGTCTGGCGTTAAGATTGCAAGTGTGTATCAAAAATATCAAAAGAAATCTCATAGTGGCTCCAAAACCTGCTCTTAGTAACTGTCATCACTGGAATGTATAGCATAGTGGATGCAAATCTAATGCTGGGATAAGTGGAAGGCCTTACATTGTACTGTGACACCATTTCAGCCAGTTCTAGTTCTCTCTGGGAGAGACGTGGTTTTTCCTCTCTGGCTGGCTCACCCCTCGCTTTTGCTTCTTGCCGCTCCTGAGAGAAGCACAAATTAAATATGTCAGAAATATTATATGGGAATATGGCAGCTGCTTTCCCTTTGGTTGAATCAATTAAGGGAAAAAGACGTAAAGAAAAAAGTCTCTAAACCCATCAACAGAGCTGGAACAGTCTATAGTCCAAACGTGAGCTAATGAGCAGACATGCACATGATTGGTAAGGTGGTTACACACACACACACACACACACACACAATCAGAATTACCACTTAAATCATCCAACACATGACTCATCTGCAGTACATTACTTCTCCACTGAGCAGTGAAGTAAACTCACCCTGGCCTTACGTTCCCGGTCAGCTGGAGTGTCGGTCCAGGAAGAGCGGTCCTTATCCTCAGGTCCTGACCTCTTCTTGAAGGTTCTTGCTCCTACTCCGATGTGCTGCAGCTCAGGAGGCAGCTCCGTCATCCAGCTCTCTCTCTGGGGCTGTTCAGGTTCATACTGACTCATAAAGAAGATGACATTTTATATCAGACACCGAGCCAGAGCTTTGAGCTCCTACAATTGTGCATCACGACACCTGGGAGAAACTCCAGCTCTGATATTAACATTTAGCACCAAATATACAAAATGTAGTGAGTTAAGAATGGACCAAATTATATTAAAATGTGCATGGAACAAAAGGTCCAGGATTCAAATCCCACCTCTGCCAAGCTGCCACTGTTGGGTCCCTGAGCAAGGCCCTTAACCCACAATTGCTTGGATTGTAAGACTGTACCAATTGTAAGTCGCTCTGGATAAGGGTGTCTGCTAAATGCTGTAAATGTAATCGGTCATACACTAAACAGTGGCTGATCAGATAATGCATTCCTTTAATGAGAAGCATGCTGGATAGTAGAGGTGATTTTCTTATGATAAGACGTTCAGTAAAATATATTCCTTTTTATTTCTGAACTGTAAGCAATAGGGATGTAACGAGGTATCGTTAGACGATTAAATGCGATGCAAAAACGTACAACGTGCATCGCTGAGGTGGACGATGCATGGAGTTGGCTTATGCGCGTTTGTTTACTACTAATGTAATTGCATTATTTGAACACCAGATGGCGCCAGAGCAAACGCCATGGTCCCGTTCACGGTTCTCAGTAAAACTCGTTTCTTTTAATTGCAGGGGACTAAAGATTTTTCTGTTTAATTTTTTAAACAAGAGAAGTCCACATTATTTTGAATTTTTATTCTTCAGATATAAAAAAGGAATGTTTTAACTAGGTTATTTAAGATATAGTGAAGCTACAGTAGAATACTGTTTTTACATTTTTAAACGTATCTAAAAATGTATTCTAATTGCAGGGGACTACGTTTTTAGAAACTTAAACATTAACCTATACAAAAATTACGTTGCAAAACAATGCACATTTTCTTATATAAAGAAAAACAAAGTCCCCCACAATTACAAGACACTACTAGAAACAGAGGTTTAAAAGTATAAATGAATGTTCCATTATAGCTTCATAATACCTTAAATAACCATGTAAAACCATTCCCTTTTTATTTCTGACGAATAACAATTCATAATAATGTGTGCTTTTCTTGTATAAAACTTTTATCAAAAAGAATCATTAGTCCCCTGTAAATAAAAGAAATTAGGAGTTTTAATTAATGCTACTGCAGCAAAATGTGCCACTGTATCAGTTTCTCCAAATTAAAATAGCTAAATGCGATCTTAAATTGAAAATCAAAGCAAACAAACAACATTGCAGAAATGAAGGCACTCATTCATTCAATAAATGCATATAGGACTATGACGTATGGTGCCCTCTGGTGTTCAAAAAACACAATTGCATCCTGACATTTTTGCATGGTGCTCCTGCTGGCTGATCAATAAACTGGCAGAAAACTCACATCCAGGCCCATCAGCATGTCCTTCATCCTCTTCGCTCTTCTTTCAAAGTCCAGCGCCACAGAGCTCGGAGCTTCTTCTTCTTCTTTTGCAGGCATGGGCCCAATGATATCCCCATCCTCTTCATCGCTGCTGGAAGACTCGGCTTTGTAGCCCGGTGGAAGTGCTGGTCCTAAAACCCCTCTAGCTTTGTCCTCCTTTTCGTCCTTATTATTGTGATGCTGCCGCTTAAAACCTGGAGGCAGCGCAGGTCCCAGCACGGGCGGCCTAAAGTCAACAGTGTATAGTGATTTTTCTTGTAAGTACCTACACACACTTTGTAGCACATCTTCTAAGATGCATTTGCCAGCAAGGGACCCATCCATCAGTGACAAGGAACCGGCACAAGACCAATACTGAGCAGGTATTTGGGAGATGGATAATAATTTGACTCTAAAGGTGACGTGACTTTATTGTGTTTGGTTCAATAAGAACTTACATTGTTTAAAATAAATTCAGTATTTTATTTGACAGAAAAAGACAAGTACATGTGGGTTAGAATGGAGAGCTTAAAAATATCCATCTCTACCAAAGCGGGACACTGCAGAAGTAGTTTGGGAACCACTTGCTCTGAGGTAAGTTTACCTCCTAACATCGTACAGTATTTTATTCCCAATATGAAGAGAATGAAGAGAAACGCCACAGGACAGAGCTTTGGTGTACGCACCTTTCAGGTGAAATCTGGTGTTTTTTATATCCTGGAGGCAGGGCTGGACCAAAGAAACCATCGTCTTCGTCTATATCCTCCTTCCCCGATGCTGCTTCCTTCCTGCATTATAGGATTCATATCATATCAAGCTTTATTACTGACAGACACCCCACAGAAACAATCTGATCATTACGTGTGTGTGACAGAACGGAGTGCTTCGGAAGTCATACTTTGATGACAGAGCATCCTCTGACCCAGAGTATTTGGCTCTCTTGAAGACGACATCCTCCTCATCGCTGGCTTCAGACGAACTGGAGGACGCGCCACGTTTATAAAGTGGAGGAAGAGCAGGACCTATGACTGAGAACCAAGTGTGTTTTAGATTAGCTGAAGTTAATTCACCATTAGCAGACAATATGGTGAAAATACATTTACAATCTTTAAAAACAATACACCACCACACTGCCAAAAGTATGTGGCCTCTCCAAAACCCAACCTTCCATCTAAAACACAGATTAAAACACCGGCATTGCCTTGTATTTTCCGTAGGTAGACAACTTTTGTATTTTAAATGACTGTCACTTGAAAGTAAGGATGCACTGATAGTGAATTTCTTGGGCTGATACGATAACTGATTTTTAGCACATTATTGTGGCCGATACCGATGTTAAAATCCGATAATTTAACCTTTCTGCATTTCAATTACAGTAAATCATTTAAAATCAAATCAACAATAAAACAGTTAAACCAGACCTGACGATTACTGTAAACACAAGGTGCAGTTCACTCAAAGTAAAAATGGTTAAATTCCATTTTTATTTTTTGACCTTCCTTTAAAAAAAGTAGTATTATTTTTTTTTTAAGTCTTGAATTGGTACAGGCAGCAACAAGAACAATTAAGTGTATAAGAAAGCTTATGACTGAGCAGCTCCAAGTATTAATGAGTAACAGCCAAAAGAAAAATCAAAGTAAATATTATAAATATCAGTTATAATATTGGCTAAAATTCTAATATCGCACCGATGCCGATATCTGAAAAACGCCCACATATCGGCAAATGATATATCGGCCGCCGATATATCGTGCATCACTACTCGAAAGGCCTTATGTCCAAAGACTAATTTTTTTTAAAGTTTGGTATATTTAAATAAGAAAGATAAGTGTGAAGCTATAGTTAAGAAAACACCGTCATGTTTTCAAGAATATCACTTGTTCTTAAGAAACTAGTTAAGAAAAAGATAGTACGTTAGTACGTCTTAATACGTTATTTGACGAATATCATTTTTTTCGTAACTTTTGTTTTTACTTAAGAATGAAATAAAGAAAAAACACGCATTTAAGAAGACGGTACGAATTGTACGTAACGCCTTGACTTTACATTCCTTACTTTCTTACTCTTCACAGAAAAAAAAACAAAAAGCAAACGAGGACTACCGTTTGGTTTGTTAAAAAAAAAAAGAAATGCAAATCGGTTTATTGTTTTATTAATTTGGACATAACGTTACACAGCTTTTGCACCGTGGTTTGTGCCTGAAGTGGATAACCACGTGTTAGAAGAAATATCTACATACTTCTCAGTAATATGCATTAAATAAACGACTTAACTCGTACAGAAAGAACCATAAATTGTACAATACAGGCTCACTCAGTGTAGTAGTCACGCAATTTATCGCGATATTATCTAGTTGATTCGCACACACTCTTATCCACTAAAAGACTCACTTACGACAAAATGAAAGGAAAACACAGGAAGCTGCTTATTTTAACATCATAGTACCATTTACATAGCATTATTCATATTGTGTGCATGTATTAATAGTAAGCCACAGCAGTTCCGCGTGTACCATTCAACACATGAGCTAAACGATTAGCATCAGCGCTAGCATAACATACTGTTGTCGCCTTCATCTGAGTCTTCGCTCTTTTCTGTTCCCAGCCCAGGTGGTAAAGCAGGTCCGATTATATTGTTACTCGCCATGATCGCTAATTTCTCCTCAATCAATCACAAATAATACCGCTTATTATTTATCTAATTACCAAACCGCAAATCGTTTACATTTTACCGTAGTTTTTGAAAATTTCAAAACAAAAGTCCTTGTGTCCTCATTTTAATGGCCGCTAGGTGGTGCTAATATCAGAAACCTCTAACTCATAGACTGTACATTACATACAATCTGTGCTCCAACTACAATTCGCTAAGCAACATTGTTAATGTTTACTTATATATTATTTTTGCAGCTTATAGTGTATATGAACAAGCAAGAACTAGTAGAAACATCTCCAAACATATTCTGAGTGAAACAGATTATGTGTGCATTGTGTTGTTGTAAAGTTGAAGGGGTCAAGATTCATAATGGTTTATTGTTGAGTTAAAACGATAGACTGTGTATCGACAGTAATGGGGAACATTTGAACAAGTTTTGTAAACGAACGCCTTTGTCAATACGAAATGATCTAGGATAAAGGGTCAATGATGTCATATAAATCCAATATTCCCCAAGTTAGCATAAAACGTTGTGAAAATACGGACTTGACAACACTGAAACGCGTCATGAGGCGTCTGGACGGTGTTGCCAAGTGCTTATTCTGATTCGTTAGAACTTGAGTTTTGGTCGCTGGTTATCCTTTTGGGCCTTTTCAATACATTAAATTATGGCGAGAGAAAGCCCTTCCTTTGTTAATTAAATGTATCTGGCTTAATTTTTGAACTAGCTCACATTTACAGCATTTAGCAGATGCCCTTATCCAGAGCGACTTACAATGGATAAAATCCAAGCAATTGTGGGTTAAGGGCCTTGCTCAAGGACCCAACAGTGGCAGCTTGGCAGAAATGGGATTTGAACCCTTGACCTTCTGGTCCATAATCCAGTATCTTACCTGCTAGGTTACCACATTGATCCCACAGCTTCTTTCCCCAAGCTGTCAGACTGATGAACAGCAATAGACAAGGACAATAAACACAGCAACACACACATACATGCACATAATCCACTTCAATTTGCACTCTGCACTTTATCAGGGACAATTCATACCTGGGAAACTGTTCACCTCGGACTTTCTATCATTCAAGCCATACTTATATTCATTACTTGCATAATTTTGCACATAAATCTGCACTTAAGATTCCAGTGTATATAATGGTAGTTCTTCTTCTTTATTTAATGTATATATTCTGTATAGTACAACTATGAGGGATTGAGCACCCAAGCATTTCACTCACCTTTCACACATGTGTTAATGTGACGTGACAATAAAGGATTTGATTTGATTTGAGGTTAACGTTAAGTGAAACTTTTCTTCGTATTTCTACTTTTACCACTGTTTACTACGTCTATATTGTTATTATTAGAAATGTAACGAATATTGCATTGTTTAACACATAATTAGAAATTCCAGACAGGACACACCTGTAATTTAAGAAGAGTAAAATGGACATTAAAGTTATGAGGAAAGAGTTCATGGTAATCTGTATTTTACTGGCTAATCATCTCTATACTATCTGTCCACACACTTTTGGCACCCATGCTGAAAGTACTTGCTTTGTACAATTGAAATTATGGTGAGCAGAAAAAAAGATATCTGAAGTCACAACTTTGTGGTGGATGGACTACAGCAGCAGAAGTCCACATAGGGGTCTGCTTCTCTCAGCCAGGGACAGAAATTTTAAGTTGCATTGCGCATAGACTCACCAAAACTGGACAGTTGAAGATGTTGCCTGGTCTAATGAATCTCAACTTCCTACAGATGGTAGGGTCAGAATGTGGCACTATCAGAAAGAATCCATGAACCCAATCTGCCTTGTATTAAAAGTCCATGTTGATTGTGGTGTAATGGTGTGGGATTCAAATGTTTGCTTGGCACACATTGGGCCTATTAATAACAAGCAGTCATTGCATGAATGCCACAGCCTATCTGAGTATTGTTGCAGACCATGTGCATCCCTTCATGGTCACAATTTACCTCATTGGCTACTGCCAACATGATAATGCACTATGTCACATGAACATGAGACATGGACATGAGCCATGAACATGACAAAGAGTTCAGTGTTCTTCAGCCTCCTTCCCAGTCAATAAAAATAAAAAAGAGACTTTGGGATGTGAAATCTGCAGGAACTGCGTGATGTGATCATATCTGCATGGAGCAGTTCTCAAAACAATACTTCCAATATTTTGTGGAATCCATGGCATGAAGAAATGAGGCTTTTGAAAGCGAAGTGACGTCCTACACAGTATTATCATAGTTTTCTTAGTACAGTCCTCGGTATGTACAAGTATACTTTGCTTTTAATAAGTTATGTTTTTTTAGGTCTCAGGTAAGTATAATATGTAAGAAAAACTACAAATAGAATAAGAAATATTAAATGCGCCACGAGAGCTGTAGCCATGAATGTCATGCAACTACAGTATTTTGGAAAAGTAGGTCTTGTATTGTTAACAGATCTGGCAACCCTGTTAGCTAGCTTTGTTGACGGTTGTTTCCTGGAGCGGCGGGACGCTTAAACCAGAAGAGGTTACGCTCATGTAAGTTAAAACGACAAATTGTACTTCGTTCTTGCGTAAAGAATAATTAAAATATAAGGGAATAAATCTCAAAAGTATTTAACCACACCGTCGCGCTGTCTGTACCGTGTTTCAAAAGGGCTTGCCACGCTAGCATTATCGGTGAGTGTTTGTAGGGTTTGCTAGCTTCATGACGATTATAAAACAGTATTACTTATATTTTTCATACATTTAAGTACTGAACAAGAGTGTATGGATAATACATAGTAGCATTAAGGCTACGAAATGTATGTTTTGCAAAATGGAACAATTCCTTGGTGTATTTTGATAAAGTAGTGACACCTAGAGAGTTCTTGTGTGAATGATAACTTATTCTTTAAAAAGACCATTCATTTTACACCTGAATTTAGTAAGTTCTTCTTTAAAACTTGATGAGACATTATGATTATGAGGACATCTTTACTACCGATGTTTTCAGGGCTGCTTTGGAGGCAAAAACAGACATAGTTACAGATCCTTTAGCATCCTTTAACAGTGGACAGGGACCAGTAAAATGTTGCTGTGCCCCTCTAAGGTCATGGCAGTAAGAAGTCAATTTTATCCTGACATACAGGACAAGGGACACAACTTCACTGCAGGCACTGCATTTCCCATAATGGCCCAGCATTTTCCTCCAAAGCTGGAGTAGCTAATGCTTTCACTCAGAGCCAGTTTTGTCTTAATAGGGCGGCACGGTGGCTCGGTGGGTACCACCGCCTCACAGCAAGAAGCAAGAAGGTCCTGGGTTCAATCCCAGGGTGGAGCGGCCTGGGTCCTTACTGTGTCCGTGGTTTAGTCCGGGTTCCTCCCACAGTCCAAAGACATGCATGTTAGGTTCATTGATTATACTGACTTGAGTGTATGAGTGACTTGTCTTGAGATAACCTTGTGTGTGTCACTGAACATGGCCACTGATGTTGATAGCAACAATGAATAAATATAATCGTCTTAATAACAAACATACGCAAGTATTTAGTAAGGTAATATATAACCATATGACCTACCAAAAGTAGCGTAAACAAAATTAATGCATTTAAATGAAAACATCTTTGATGTTAATTTGTTCCTCATTTCTTATCCATGGCAGAGTAATGCCCACTTTAGTGTTAAGTCCCTTCATCTGTTTAGTGTTTAACAGGCATATTTTTATGCACAGTTGTGGACCTGACTGATTGGCAAGCAGAGGGTTACATCTGTGCTCCTCTAAATTCGGTGTGCCCCAGTACAAAAGGTATCCTAGAAACACCCCTGATATTGGGCATTCATTTGTGTTCTATAGAACCATATCCCTCTTTTAAGCCTTTTTGAGTATTTGTAGCTATAAATCTCTTTTTGTTGTCTCATCTATTGAATGCAATTGCATTTTTTATGCATATTTTTGAGACTGAGGATGTTCAAAGGCTTACCTAAGCTCTGTGACCTTATTAGTTTACTTGAATTTTCACTGTATGTTAGCACGTAGTGCTGTTCCAATAGCACATTCTGTTCCTGCATCATTGTTTAAAACACCTAATTTTTTAAATGCAGTGGACTAAAGATTCATTTTACGGGACTGTGGTAGCCTAGCGGTTAAGGTACTGGACTATGGACCAGAAGGCCCAGGGTTCAAATCCCACCTCTGCCAAGATGCCACTGTTGGGTCCTTGAGCAAAACCCTTAACTCACAATTGCTTGGATTGTAAGACTGTATCAATTGTAAGTCGCTCTGGATAAGGGCGTCTGCTAAATGCTGTAAATGTAAATTTTATTTAATTGTTTATACAGGAATAGTACACATTGCTTACTATGGGTGTAATAGTGCTGCTTGACGCGATGCAAAAATGGGACGATGTGCATCGCCGAGTTGGATTGTGCACTCTTGTTTATTGCATCTAATGCAATTGCATTTTTTGAACACCAGAGGGCAAGCCATCATGCTCACATTCGTTCTGAGTGAGCCTCCTTGTGTTGTTAATTTCATGGGACTAAAGAGTTTTTGTTTTCATTTTTGTACAGTAAAAGTATTTTAATTGCGATTCTTCAGAAATAAAAAAGGAATGTTTTCACTCCATTATTTAAGAAGTTGAAGCTACGATAAAGCATTTTGTTGACAATGTTAAACCTTTGTTTCTAGTCATTTATTTTAATTGCAGGAGAGCTTTTTGTTAAAAAACGTGCACACGAAAATATGCATTGTTTTGCATTGCTTACATTTCAGAATTAAAAATGGCAAGTCTTTTATATAATGTAAAATCAGTAACCGTGAGAAATTCGAATCTTACCTTACTGTTTGCTAATCACGTAACATTTTGCTCAAGGCTGGATGAAAAATGGCAGCCAAAAAGCAGAAGGAAAATCTGCCAGCAAATGTGTCCAGCTCCCTCGAGTCAGAGGACATCAGCCTGGAGACCACGGTGCCTACAGAGGACATCTCCTCCTCGGATGAGAAAGGCGGCAGCCAGAAGGTCACCAAACAGCTGCTGGAAAGGAAGGAGCTGCTGCATAACCTTCAACTCCTAAAAATCGAGCTCTCCCAGAAAAACCTCATCATCGATAACCTCAAAGTGGAACATCTCACCAAAGTACGAAATGATTTGTTCCAATCTGGGCTGAAGTGAAACTAAGTTTCTAATTCCTGTATTAATAAATATGATGATGTTGCAGCGCTCTCTATCAGGACAGACGTCCTTAAGGTTTTGGATTGGAGTAATTTGGATGTTATGATTTAGGTGGAAGAGCTGGAAGAGCATCTGAATGATGCCCTCCATCAGAAACAGGTCCTTGCTCTTCGACTGGACAGTCAGCTCAAACTCCAACAGGACGAGAACAGGTTAGTGGCTGGTGCTGGTACTTTTACTCAAAATAAAAAGGACTTTATATAACTTGTCTAAATATTTGAGTTGTCTCAATGAGAAATTGTAAGATAAATGTTTTTCTTACCAAGCTGCCTTGACTTGTCTGCAAGGTTGTGTTATATCATCCCCTAACAATTACAGGTATTATTTACAGTTTACATCACAGCTCTTAACCACAACCAGCTTGGCATACGCTGGGAAAGTGAAACATGCAGAGTTTGTCTCTAGTCCAATGTTTTACTGCCGGGAGCAGAAGCACAATAGTTTTACCCGTGAGCAGAATTCTTACTGTTGTTTCTCATGGATTTGAACCAGACATTGTGGAAAAAAATACAACAGAAAACTTCTCAAGCCTGCTGGAATATGTGAGTCACCTAGCAAAGGGATAATTGTTTGTAACCCCCTGATTGAGTCCGAATGTGTTGTGTAAGAAGTTGTGGTGCATCGTGTTAGTGCGTTGTGTCAGAGTTACCATTTCCGTAAGCCATTTGTTATACTTGTCAAGTCTCTGTGCAACACACATGCATTCGGTTACAGTGTTTACAACCTTTTGTTTACATTGTCAATAGACTACTAAGACACCATATGGACAAAAGTATTGGGACACAGCTCATAATCATTGGATTCAGATGTTACATTCAGTCTCGTTGCCACGTCTATAAAATGAAGCACCTAGTCATGCAGTCTGCCTTTACAAACATTTATGAAAGAATGGGTCATTCTAAAGAGCTCACCAAATTTCAGCGAGTGCGTTTACATGCACCTAATAATCCAGTAACTGCAGAAGATCAGATTCAAAGATTTTTCATGCCCTAATCAGATAATGGGAACCCTGCAGGTTTAAGCAGGAGTACTACAGGAGTTTCTACTTTGCAGCCAGCCAATAATCAGAAGGATGTGACGTAGACTTCAGACTTTAATCAGGAAACAATAAAATCGTAATGTCCTCAAGCATATACTGAGTTTCAGAGTATGCCCAAAAGTGTTTGGCAGCCGTTTCGCAGATTCTGCATTTAATTCCAGGGTTGCCAGATCCTGCAAGAGAAATATGCAAATAACTCTATGGGAACAATCCCAAAAGAAACAACGTTTCTTAGAATAAGAGGACCTGGCAACCGCTTCTGTAGGTATAATATGTAGGTGGTCCAATACTTTTGTCCATATAGGCTGTATTAAATAGTACAGTGTCAAATTGGTGCCTAAGCAATGAGCCAGATGAAGCCAGGAACTAGTGAAAGATTATAAACTCATAGTTTTTATATCTCATCATCTTTATCAGTTTATACGAAACAATACGATTTTCTCTAAAAACTGTAGGTCATGCTACATTATAAACCATGAAGCGTGTCAAGCTGCATGCACACTCATAAATATTGTTAGGACCATCAGTACTGGTGCAATGCCCAATATAAGCGTTTTGTGTTTGCTACAGGAAGCAGCAGGCCCTGAGGAAGCAGGAGATGGACACCATTTTGCTGCGGCAGAAACAGCTGGAGGAGACCAACAGGCAGTTGTGCGAGCGAACCGGAGACATCCGACGCAGCCTGAGAGACCTGGAGCTGAGTGAGGAGAAGTATTTAGAACTGCGAGATCTTCCTGAAGATAAGCTCTCAATCCCTGAATATGTAGCGGTGAGCACATGATGTCATCCAGATGATATTATCTAGAAGGTAGTTATTGTACTTATTAGAGATGAGTACAGTGTGCCAGATACCGGGGATATGAACCGGGGATCATGATGGAGGATCAAAGATCACTCCAAGAGCAAGGTGTGTAATAGTTGGTGAGGTCACAAAGGGCCCAGGGTAACTTCTAAGCAACTGAAGGCCTCTCTCACATTGGCTAATGTTAATGTTCATGAGTCCACCATCAGAAGAACACTGAACAGCAATGGTGTGCATGGCAGGGTTGCAAGGAGAAAGCCACTGCTCTCCAAAAAGAACATTGCTGCTCGTCTGCAGTTTGCTAAAGATCATGTGGACGAGCCAGAAGGCTACTGGAAGAATGTTTTGTGGATGGATGAGACTAAAATAGAACTATTTGGTTTAAATGAAAATGTTATGTTTGGAGAAAGGAAAACCCTGCATTCCAGCATAAGAACCTTATCACATCTGTGAAACATGGTGGTGGTAGTATCATGGTTTGGGCCTGTTTTGCTGCATCTGGGCCAGGACGGCTTGCCATTATTGATGGAACAATGAATTCTGAATGATCTCAGAGAATTCTAAAGGAAAATGTCAGGACATCTGTCCATGAACTGAATCTCACGAGAAGGTGGGTCATGCAGCAAGACAACGACCCTAAGCACACAAGTGGTTCTACCAAAGAATGGTTAAAGAAGAGTAACGTTTATGTTTTGGAATGGCTAAGTCAAAGTCCTGACCTTAATCCAATGGAAATGCTGTGGAAGGACCTGAAGTGAGCAGCTAATGTGAGGAAACCCACCAACATCCCAGAGCTGAAGCTGTTCTGTACGGAGGAATGGGCTAAAATTCCTCCAAGCCGGTGTGCAGGACTGATCAACAGCTACAGGAACGTTTAGTTGCAGTTATTGCTGCACGGGGGGGTCACAGCAGATACTAAAAGCAAAGGGTCACATACTTTTGCCACTCACTAATACGTAATATTAGATCATTTTCCCTCAAGAAATAAATGACCAAGTATAATATTTTTGTCTCATTTGTTTAACTGGGTTCTCTTTATCTTATGTGAAAATCTGATGATGTTTTAGGTCATATTTATGCAGAAATATTGAAAATTCTAAAGGGTTCACAAACTTTTAAGCACAACTGTATAGGGAAGAGTGATGGGCTGTGGTTTCACAACGGTTAAGGTACTGGACTATTGACCAGAACCAGATATGGGCTCTTCTGAAAAACTCATAACTCCCAGGTTTTGGATAGTGATTTGTAAGGATGTATCAGGTATGAGTTGGTCAGTTGTAAGTAATAAAAATGTGATTAACCGCATTAAAAATGTTAACACTGTAAAATGTTTTATTATTTGACAGCCGTAATGTTTGTTTATCTTTTTTAGACGATATTTGGATAATTTTCTCTACTTCTTACTTTACTTATTAGTATGTAATTGATAATTGCAATAACATTTCAGTGTTATACTATTGTTGTGACATGTGATGCCATTTCTACTGGAAATCTCTCTTGTGTGCCACAGCGTGGTTTATGGTACGTTTGGCTTCAGCAGTAACTCATAGAATCCCACACTTAATGCCTGTCCTTCGTATATGGTAATGTTTGTCTTTTCTTAGTCGTATATCCACTGCTCACAATCGATATCTACTTAAGAACTGCATATAAAATGGACAGAATGGATGTCAAACATCGCTGTTGAACCTGTATGAAAAACAGCAATGGAAACATTGTATAATCTAAAATGCTTTTTTTGTTTATAGCTTGTGATTATGATCTGATCTCTTTAGGTTAACTGAGTGTGTATTTTCCTGTTGGCCCAGGTGCGGTTCTACGAAGTGGTGACTCCTCTGAGGGCCCTAGTCACAGAGTTACAGGTGAAGAAGAACAATCTCAGTGATGACCTGGACAGTCATCGCAGCCAGATCAAATCCCTCATGGAGGTAGATAAAGCTATTATTGATGTCGCTTTTACTAATCTGCTTTTACATTTACATTTATGTCATTTAGCAGACACCCTTATCCTTATACAATTGGTACAGTCTTACAATCCAAGCAGTTGTGAGTTAAGGGCCTTGCTCAATGACCCAACAGTGGCAGGTTGAGATTTGGGTCAGGGTGGGATTTGAACCCTGGGCCTTCTGGCCACTAGGCTACCACAGTCTATCAAGAAATTCACTTGAAAGTGAATGGCTAGTAAATTTCCGATGTATTTAAAGTGTTGTTTACAGCAGAAAGAATAAAATATTTGAAATGGTTAATGTTAGGCTAGAGTGGGGAAAAAATGGATCTGAAACCAGATGGTGAAGAAACAGAGATAAGTGAATAAAGTCTTGATTTAAGAGTTAAAATCCGTCTTATTCTGTTATTTAACATAATAAAACTAGTAGCTGTAACCTTGCTTTACTTGTAAATGCCATTACTATAGTTTTTTCTGTCATTCCTTAAAACTGTTTGCCGTTGTGTCAGTAAGTAAGGACCTGTTGGTACATGGTATTTAATTCATATGCGTAGTTTCTACAACCATAAAAATTCTGTAACTAATAATCTCAAAAGGGTGTTAATGCTGCATTTTCTTACCTGTAGCTGAATTCCATGGTAACGATTTTCCCTTTTGATTGTCACTTTATTGATTTTGCTTTCCTCAGTCAAGACCTCTTTGATCATACTACCCCAGATAGAATTCTAAAGTTTTTGACCCTCATAGATACATAAAAACCGGACCAGTAAATACATCATGGTACGCCAACGATATAGCCACTGAAGTGCTGAGTTGGCAACCAAACCTAAATTTCTTCCTTCCGCCCTTCCTCAATCAAGAGCTATGAAGAGGAGAGGAAAGCTCGCTCAGAGCTGGAGATCCGCTGCCAAAGAGTCACGCTGGAGCTGGCCGACACCAAACAACTCATACAAGAGGGAGACTATAAACGACAGAACTATGACAAAGTGAAACGGTGAGTACATGGAACTCTGGCTTTTACTCTAATTAGTGATGTATCAAATAAAAATTCTCAGTTGAGAATGGTGAAATTATGATATGTTCTACACAGCCAGCATTTTCTTTGCTATAAAAACGCAGGAAATGAAGGAAACAAACAGCCTTTAATTGTGTTCTGTTACAACACCAAATCAGGAAAAGTTGGGACAGTATGGGAAATGCAAAAAAAAATGTGAAACCAACATATTTAATTCTGGTCAATTTTATTTTATTTGTTAATAAACATCCACTCATGCATTTCAGGCCTGCAGCACATTCCAAAAAAATGGATGTGGGCAAGTTAGGTCTAGTAATGAGTTAAAAAAAATGAAATAATGTGATTTCAAGCAGGTGATGTCAACAGGTGATTATAATCATGATTTGGTACAAAAGCAGTACCCACAAAAGGCTGAGTCTTTGGGGAGTGAAGATGCAGAGGATCTCCTGTTTAACAAAAAATATGTGGAAATGAGTGATGTTCCTCAAAGAAAGATTGGAAGGGATGTACGTATTTCTCCCTCTACAGTGCATCATATCATTAAACAAGTCAAAGTATCTGGAGGAATTGAGTGCGTAAAGGGCAAGGCTGCAAGATTAAGCCGAACAAATGCGATCTCCTATCCCTCAGACGCCACCCTCAAGAACCGCCATTCATCAATAGCTGATAGAACCACATGGGCAAGGGATTACTTTGGCAAATCTCAAGCAACAAGCAAGCCACATTCACAAATGCCATTTAATACTTTACTGTGCAAAAAAGAAGTCTTGCATTAACCATGTCCAGAAGGGGTGTTGACTTCTTTAAGACATTTGGAGAAAGAATGGGACAAAATAACACCTGGAACACTTCATGACTTGGTATTTTTGGTGCCAAAACGTCTTTTAAGTGTCGTGAGAAGAAAGGGCAACATTTCAAAATGATAAATGTTTCACTGCCCCAACTTAATTTGGAATGTGTTGCAGGCCTGAAATGCAGGAATGGAAGTTAATTAACGAATGAAATGAAGTTGACGAGACAAAATATGACACACCTTGTTTTTTCTGTTTTGTTTTAATTGGCATTTTCCATACTGTCCCAACTTTTCTGGATTTGAGCTTGTACCATTAAGATTGAACCCGTGGTGGACTGTAGTAGCTTAGCGGTTAAGGCGTTGGACTATGAACCAAAAGGTCCAGGGTTCACGTCCCATTTCAGGCAAACTGCCACTGCTGGGTCTTTGAGGAAGACCCTTAACTTAGAATGCTTGGATTGTAAGATTGTATTAGTTTTAAGTCGCTCTGCGTAAGGACATCTGCTAAAAGAAATAAATGTTAAGAGTTAAGATTTCGATACTTGATTTTCTGTTCTCCTGTACTCCGATTTCCTCTGGCATTCCAAACACGTGTTACGTCAAATGGCAGTCAAGTCTTGATTGGACCGGCACCCTGTCCAGGGCTGGTTTGGTGCCTTTGCACTTTTCTGCCTGTTAGGCCCCAGCCATTGCAAACAAGCAGAGAAAGTAGTTTTTCGTTTTCAGTAATGCTCAAACTGTACTGAGTTTTACACCAGGGTACCTGTAACTGCTTTTTGGTCTCAATGCAGTCCATTCAAATGTTGGTCAAAAGGGTATCGGTTCGTTCATAAGTTTGTTTTAATGTTTGTGTGATTAGCAAGTGTGCTTTTGTTTGGTTCAGAGAGAGAGATGGCTATGAGACTGAGGTGAGAGAACTCAGAAAGAAGCTAGAATTGATGGACTTGACACAAACTGCCCTGACCAAGGAGAGGAACGATCTCGGTAAAGAGGTAAGCAAGCAAACATAACCACTGCTATATATTTGGCTTTATTATCCGTTTGGCTTTATTATCCGTTTGGCTTTATGATATCCTCTTTACCCTCCTCTGTCTCCAGGTGGCCACATTGCAGCAGTCAGTGACTCTGCTCCAGAAGGATAAGGAATACCTGAACAGGCAGAACATGGAGCTGAATGTGCGCTGTGCCCATGAGGAGGATCGCCTGGACAGGCTCCAGAACCAGCTAGAGGACTGTAAGAGAGCCAGAGAGGAGGCATATGACAAATACGTGGCTTCCAGGTTTGAAATCAATCACCCATTACATTAAAACCAGTGAATAACATTGACAGTGTTCTGCTTGGAAACTCTGGATCCTGGCATTCGTGTGGATGTTTCTCTGACATGTACCATGGACCTAAACATTGTTGTAGGCCAAGCACAGCCCTTCATGGCAACGGTATTCCCTCCTGGCAGTGTTTTTGGCAGCATTATTGAAGAAAAAAAAAAGGTTCGACTTGATTATGCAAACCTCTGACAGGTTCAAGTGAAAAGAACTATATGACCCCTCCTGTCAGTGCACTTATTCAACTCTTGTTAAAAACCATTGAGCTTATTTTGTCTCATGTTGCTGCCATTACAGTGTGTGCACGCAATGAATGGTCGGGATTTTTTGGGTTCAACCACTTTATGGTGTTACCTAATACAGTTTAGAGTTAATTGCAAGGACCATGACAACAGTAAAATATTGAACTGTAATCAAACTGGTAACGAGTCTAGGCATGGCCGTCTTGCTTTGATGCGTCTGCTAAAGCCATGCCTCGCCTCACCACCAGGGATCGCTATAAGACTGAGTACGAGAATAAACTACGGGACGAGCTGGAGCACATTCGGCTGAAGACTAACCAGGAGATCGAGAGCCTGCAGCGCAACTCCAAAGAGCTGTATGAGAGAGAGAACAGGTGAGCTTCTGATTCTGGTAACCGTGTGTTTTCTCTGTTCTAGTGACCTTTTATGCTGCAGCTGCTATAGAAATTGGGTTTTGGTGTCATCTAAGGACTTATTACTTCAATTTTTTATACATTTTCATTTACATTTACAGCATTTAGCAGACGACCTTATCCAGAGCGACTTACAATTGGTACAGTCTTATAATCCAAGCAATTGTGGGTTAAGGGTCTTGCTCAAGGACCCAACAGTGGCAGCTTGGCAGAGGTGGGATTTGAACCCTGGACCTTTTGGTCCATAGTCCAGTTTACCGATATGGGTTTTTTTAATGGGCGATGCCTTGTTTAGTGAGCAGGGTGATCGATGGTCAGTACACAAAGCCGATATTGCTTTTTCTTAACTAATAAAATGAATAATAATAAATGAGACATGTAATTTCTGAACTTAAACGAACAGCCATTTAAGCCATAAATGCATGGTCTCTGTTTGCACACTTTTATTATCAATAAAAAATAAGTAAAGGCTTACAGTACTGTACACTAGGGATGTTTTAATCTGGAATTTAGTGAGCATAGGCAGAGGGGCATCTGGGACCATGGATCACCCCCAGAACTTGACTTTGCAAGCATCTCCATGCCCTATCATAATATACATTTACAGCATTTAGCAGACACCCTTATCCAGAGTGACTTACAATTGATGCAGTCTTACAATCCAAGCAATTGTGGGTTAAGGGCCCCAACAGTGGCAGCTTGGCAGAGGTGGGATTTGAACCTTGGACCTTCTGGTCTATAGTCCAGTACTTTAACCACTAGGCTACCACAGTCCCACATAATATTCAACCAAAATGCAATCATCAAATGAATAGAGAGCTTAAGATATACATCAACATAAATGATCAAATGTTTGACTCGTACCAAGTCTATATGCGCTGCGTGGATGCTGTTCAATAAAGTTGAAACGTGGTCGGGATTAAAATACACTTGGCCGTGATGTACTCTGGTCTGTTTTCCTAGCCATACTTACTCTCAGTCCAAATTCTAAAAACCCCATGAATTGTACAGTTTTGTGTTTTCTCTGCTCCAACACACCTGATTCTGAAGGGTTTGATAAATACCCGGTGAGTTGGAGCTCACAGGTGGAACCAGCTGTTTTAGAGCTTAGATCAACACATGACTGTGTGTCTTTCACTGCTCCCCATCGCCTGTAGTGCCAGGAAGCACTGTTCAGCTTCTGAAAATCGAGTCTACAAAACACCACATGCTGCTCACTCAAACCACATGGGCCGCTGCTCTGAATGGCCACCGTGGCGGCTGCAGTTTGGTCATTAACAGTTTGCTGAGCAGGCAGTGGTGCTGTAGTTAAGATTTCGTAGTTAGGTTAAGTTTTGTGCTATGTTTAGGGTTTCATGTAGTTATGTTATATTCTAAGTAATGTATATAGCGTAAGTTGTAACTTTAAGTAAAAGTTTTCTTAATAAAATCGCAAAAATGGGTATTGTTGAAGTACAGCACTCGAGTAACGCAAAGATCGAATAGCCCACCACTTCAGAGACTTAGGTTCGAATCTTAACGGTGCCTTCCGGCTGAGTCGAACATTATGCAGGCACTAGTGGTCTGAGGGAGGGGTGAGTGGATTGGGGGATCGTCTGTCTGTGCTGCAACAATGAGTGCGCTTACATTCACTCAGTACTTCAATCACAGCTGGATTTCTGCAGTTGGCTGATTATTCAAGTGGTCATGTATACAGCATACTTGGATCTAGAAATCAGATAGAGGGAGCTGGATTTTACCCCAGCAATCGGATTACTCGTAGCATATATACCAGTCCGCGTATTCTAAAGACTTGTCTTTGTTTGGCCTCTTTTTTTTTCCCCCCCCATTGACTGTGACGGTTTTTTCCTCTCAGTTTCTGGCAACGATGGGACCCTTTGTTTAGACTGAAATAATTGGGGTTGCGCTGACCCGTGCTCTGACGCTAGAGGGCAGCGTCGGGTCACTAAACAGCCCGAGGCTCTCACAGGTTCACAGGTTTCTAGTGGCATTGATTGCCGCATTAGCAACACCTGCAGGTATTTAAGAGCACACCCGAGCTTAGTCAGGTGTCGCACCGTTCACCCTTTTTGGCGTTCACACCGCATGTGTATCGTTTCATCCGCCTTTTCCTCGTTCTGTTGGCTAGGGAAAGCAGTAAAGACCTCTTCCGCTTCAGGGGAGAGCTTATTGTATGGATCAGGAGATCCGGAGGCCAGTTAGGGCATAGACGGCTAGGCAAGGGACAGAATTCCCTTACCGGGTCACACCTCACTCGGCTCCACTCTACGTACGCGCTTTGCATACGCAGAGCTACGCCGTTAGCATAGCACCGAGCTCCTTCGAGCTGTGCGTTGTTCGGCGTTTCCTTTTTTGAATTATGTCTCGCATTAATAGTGGCTTTGCATTTTCCTCTTTTGCGCCTGTAATTATTAATACTTTTTGTATTTGAGGCCGCTGTTTGCAGCGCCTTTTAGGCTTATTAGTTCTTTTGTGAGGGTGTGCTTACAGCAGCGGCTTCGTGGCTCGCTGGTAACGTATTTGCCCCAGAACGCCGACGTGCAGGGTTCAAACCCCGGCTATGAGTGTGTTCAGGCGGAACTTAATTTTTCCGCGCGTGTGCGTATATCCCCACACACACTTCCCTATTTTATTTATTTATTTATTTATTTATTTATTTATTTATTTATCATTTGTTCCTTCGTGAGCTCCCTGCACTTGGGTCCTAAAACCTTCCATTTAAATGCGGTTCGCTTTTACCTAGGTGAACCATAACATGAAATGCAGTACATAGTTGAGAAAATGAAGAATTTAATGATTTAATATTAAAGTTAATGTCACATATTTCTGAAATTTTTTACTGGTTGCATAGTAGAAATCCGATTATTGCCCGAGTCATATAAACCCGGAGGTTTCCCAATATCTGATTACTCTAGTGCATGTATACTCGTCGATCTGATTACTGACAGCATCTGATTTTCTGCAGTTATGGGAATATTAAGTGCATGTAAACGCACTCGCTGCTTTCTGCTGATTATTTCAGACAGGTCAAACCAGAATTTACTGACTTGACTTAATTACATGGTGAGGTTGCGTTACATGTATCACATTGGGAAGTTTGGTGATTTTTATCAAAGCAGATAGAATTAAAATGTATGTTTATTTTGCTTGTTTTACCCTTCTTTGGTTTTAGTAAATGTAGCCCTAGAGTCAAGTTAGGATTTGAGCTGCACCTTTGGGGTTTGATCTTCAGGGTGAAATGTGTGATACACACCTTGAGTAACATCCTTAAAACATCAAAGTATACAATTAAAAGGTACATATTTTTGGCAGTCGAGTTCTTACATTCTGCCAAAAGTATGTATGCATTGAAGCTGTGTGCGTGTCTTTAAGCAGTGTTTACTCCAGCTATCTCTCCTGTTTTCTTAACAAGAAGTTGTGTTGACATTAGAGCTGTCAAACGATTACTTTTTTTGAATGTGATTGATATCAGAGCCGGCGGCACATGGCGCAAGGCAGGAACAACCTTAGACAGGGCGCCAATCCATCATAGGGCACACACGCTCACACACTCATACACACACTCACACTAGGGGCACTTTAGAGACACAAATTAACCTAACACGCATAAGGACCCTAAGACCTCCTCGCTTTGAGGCGACAGTGCTACCCACCTTACCGCGCTTTTAAATTAGACTATTATTATCATTAGAAGCAAAACTGTTGTTTCACATGTATGCTATTTAATTATACTCCTGCTGCATGGTTCGTTATAAAGAGTGTAATAAGTCTTGTTTACTTGGATGAAGCACAGCGCATTTTGAATAAAAATCACTGTGTGGGATTATATTTGAATAGTAATTTTTAAGAATCTGTCGCTACTGATGCATTTTGTGTACAATCACACATTGTGATAAATATTGTGTATCCTGAAAATATCTTTACATATTGTGATATTGTATTTTTACCATATCGCCCAACCCTGGTGGCAGTGCGACTCGGAGATCGGAATTAATGCAGCTTTTGCCTCATTCCAACCCAACGTTTGGCGTAACTTTTTATTAGGGATATGGTTTTCCTAATGTGAGAATTGTGCTCATACAGTACAGGTGAATAGTCACATAATGACATCATGAATTTTCAGGATAGTACAGAACAGCTTCAGCTCTGGGATGTTGGTGGGTTTCCTCACATTAGCTGCTCACTTCAGGTCCTTCCACAACATTTCCATTGGATTAAGGTCAGGACTTTGACTTGGCCATTCCAAAATATTAACTTTATTCTTCTTTAACCATTCTTTGGTAGAGTGGCTTGTGTGCTTAGGGTCGTTGTCTTGCTGCATGACCCACCTTCTCTTGAGATTCAGTTCATGGACAGATGTCCTGACATTTTCCTTTAGAATTCTCTGATATTATTCAGAATTCATTGTTCCATCAATGATGGCAAGCCGTCCTGCCCAGATCCAGCAAAACAGGCCCGAACCATAATACTAGCGCCACCATGTTTCACAGATGGCATAAGGTTCTTATGCTGGAATGCAGGGTTTTCCTTTCTCCAAACATTACCATTTTATTTTAAACCAAAAAGTTCTATTTTGGCCTCATCCGTCCACAAAACATTCTTCCAATAGCCTTCTGGCTCGTCCACGTGATCTTTAGCAAACTGCAGATGAGCAGCAATGTTCTTTTTGGAGAGCAGTGGCTTTCTCCTTGCAACCCTGCCATGCACACCATTGTTGTTCAGTGTTCTTCTGATGGTGGACTCATGAACATTAACATTAGCCAATGTGAGAGAGGCCTTCAGTTGCTTAGAAGTTACTCTGTGGTCCTTTGTGACCTCACCAGCTATGACACGCCTTGGTCTTGGAGTGATCTTTGTTGGTTGGCCACTCCTGGGGAGGGTAACAATGGTCTGGAATTTCTTCCATTTTTACACAGCCTGTCTGAGAATGCATCCACGTCTCCATCCCATCACTCTTGGCTCTGACTTCGCATCCACATACAGTATTCCTATCCAGTGAAGAAGCTGCCAGCCCTCAGGGGCCCATCATTCAAATCTTTGCCCTCTCTCACCTCCTTGCTATCATGATAAATCGCTTCCCAATTTGCAGCCAGCCCCCACTGCACATTAACAGGACCATTAAAGAAGTGCCTGGTACTGCTGACTCCATTTCGACTGTTTGCCTCTGCATGAGCAGGTTACACAGTTTAGGAGCGTGAACTATTCAGAAAAATGTTGGATATAAGTCACGTTAGAAGGGTAGTGTGAGCGGCCTACACAACATTAGATGAAAACTGAAAGACAAATATACAAGAATAAAATAAATGCTTCCAGGTAACTCAAACAGGACGAAGCCAGCTTTTCTTCTGGATTCACTGTCAGCCAGTTAAACAACATTTGTACTTAAGGACAAACAGCTGTAGCATGTTTTGCCCTTCCTTTTAATGCTATATAATGCTGTATTACACAGGGTGTAGTGTGTTTGTGTATTTCTCTCTAAACATCAAGCGGGCAAAATAACTCAGCGGCTCTCTGGAACAACTGTAACTAAAACTGAAAGTACAATATATAAAAGTACCTAAAATATCTTCGCAAACCTAATTAAAGCTATACCAGAAAAAATACAGTGTACAAATATCGAAACTGTAGCACTTAATCACAGACCACACTCTGTTTTTCTTTTTTTTTTTTTTTTTTTTTTTTAACCAGATTTTCACATACACCAAGTAATGTTGAGAAATAAATATGGAAATTAGTTCATTCATCTTTAGCTAGTTTCACAGGCAGTATTCTGTTTCATTTAGAAAACCCTACATGACATTTAGGTTATATTGTTTCATTTAATCGTTAGTAGTTTGTCTGTATTTACTGAATCTTTTTTTGTATTTTTGTAGTATTAATATGGGAGGAATGAAGTGAAATGCTGTAAACCAGCATGTATTTCTTACAATATTGAATCATAACCCATTTATTCTTCAGAAGAGCATTGTGTAAAATAGTACTCCCCATTTCACAATCCCCGACTTACCATATTATATACTTTACTATGGGAATCCAATAATAAACATAAAAGCACATTCAGCAGAAACGCAATTGTGAATTTTCCCCAGGTACGCAGTACATGTACAGCATTTAGCAGACGCCCTTATCCAGAGCGACTTACAACTGATACAGTCTTACAATCCAAGCAGTTGTGGGTTAAGGGTCTTGCTCAAGGACCCAACAGTGGCAGCCTGGCAGAGGTGGGATTTGAACCCTGGACCTTCTGGTCCATAGTCCTGCACCTTAACCACTAGGCTAGCACAGTCCCCTAGTTTAATGTGAGCGTTCTAAGCATGGGTGAGAACTGCCACTCTGACTACGGGACAGCCTTTGTGTCAGTCACACACTGTATACGTTTGAAGGAATGTTTGCTTTAGAGTGCTGAGTGTTTAGAAATAGCTTTCTGGTTTTCATTATTGTAAATGCGCATTAACATTTAGTTTTAATCAATCAGTCACTTTAGTTTGTAGTGATAAATATTTTGTAGCACTGTGTGTTACTGGTTATCACATGCAGCTTGTACAACCACCACTTACATGCACTATATAGACAAAAGTTTGTGGACACCCCTTCTAATTATTGAGCTCTGCTATTTCAGCAGCACGCACTTGTAACACATTCATAATATAAAGCCCACATTTCTGGATTCTCCACAGTGGTAGTAGAATGGGCTGTACTGAATACCCAGTGACTCATGACACATTTATAGGTTTGCGCTTCCAACGTTTAGGTCAGTTTTGCCCTAAACAAAGTCCATAGAGAACTGGTTTGATCGAGAACTTGACTGGCTTGCACAGAACCTTGACCTCGACTCCATCAGGCTCCTTGAAAATGCACTGGAATGCCAAAAGTGAGCCAGGGCTCATTGCCTAAAGCCAATCTCACATTGTTCCAAAATCATTTGGAAAGCCATTTTAGAAGAACAAAGGCTGTTGTGGCAGCAGAGATGGGGGATTTGGGGCGAACTCCATATAAAACCTTTGTTTTGTGTGTTTTTTGGTGTTCTCAAACATTTGTCTGTATGGTGTAACACAAAGAATTACAGACTTACAGGTGTAAATGTATGTGTATCTGTGTGATTACTTTTTCCTCCAGGAACCTTCGGGAAGCCAGAGATAATGCTGTACTCGAGAAAGAGCAAGCCGTCAGTGCAGAGAGGGATGCCCAGGCCAAATACCAGCAGCTCCTCGAACAGTGAGTTTCCTCTCTCTAGAACTGATCTCACACGTCACCCGCTGCCGGGTACACATGACGTAGCATTCCTATGCAACAAGCAGAACCAGGCTTTATCAAAAATCATTTCCTGTAGAGTTGAGTGTGGAAGGGAGACTTTGTATTGCAGTCAGATTTTCTATTAGGAATGGGTGATGTGACGACAGCGTGTCAGTCCTGTGTGCTAATCTCTTTGCTGAAATCGCCTCCGGTGTTGTCAGTTCATCCATAACGCTGACCAATTAAATCGTTGATTACAGCTGGATTAAAGCATGCTATTAAAATTAAAGGCACTGTTTTCCAGCACGTACAGAAACATCCCATTTCTTGCAGGTTTAAGCATGTTATGGTTACCTGAGATCAAAGATGGGAAAAGAAGGAATAAAGATACTGTAGTGAGGGAGGGGTTTGTGCTAGACCCAGGCAACACAAACGCTGTATCTACCCATCACTAAAACACAAGTATTTTGCTTTTTTTGTTTGTTTGTTTGTTTACTTGACTGGCTCAGTAGGAACATCTTCTGTGCATCCTCTTTGCTTGCTCAGAAGGATGGCAAATGTTTTCTGAATGTGGTTCCACTGGCTTGGTCTCTCTATCTCTCGTAAAAAAACGTTTTTGTTGTTGGCATACTACATTCTCAAAAGTTTCTGTTGTCCAACACAAAGTGGTGCTTAAGTTTGTGAACCCTTTATAATGTTCTATATTTCTGCATAAATATGACCTAAAACATCATCAGATTTTCACACAAGTCCTGAAAGTAGATAAAGAGAACCCAGTTAAATAAATGAGACAAATATTTTATACCTGGTCATTTATTTATTGAGGAAAATGATCCAATATTACATATTAGTGAGTGGCAAAAGTATGTGAACCTCTAGGATTAGCAGTTAATTTAGAGTCAGGTGTTTTCAATCAATGGGATGACAATCAGGTGTGAGGGGGCACCCTGTTTTATTTAAAGAACAGGGATCTATCAAAGTCTGCTCTTCACAACACGTTTGTGGAAGTGTATCATGGCACGAACAAAGGAGATTTCTGAGGAGCTCAAAGAGTTGTTGATGCTCATCAGGCTGAAAAGGTTACAAAACCCTCTCTAAAGAAAGTTTGGGGACGCCACCAATCCACAGTCAGACAGATTGTGTAAAATGAGGAGATTCAGGACCAATTGTTACCCTCCCCAGGCGTGGTCACCCACAAAGATTCAATCCAAGAGCAAGGCCGTGTATAGTTGGCGAGGGTCACAAAGGGACCCAGGGTAACTCTAAGCACGAAGGCCTCTCTCACATTGGCTAATGTAAATGTTCATGAGTCCACCATCAGAAGAACACTGAACAACAATGGTGTGTATGGCAGGGTTGCAAGGAGAAAGCCACTGCTCTCCAAAAAGAACATTGCTGCTCATCTGCAGTTTGCTAAAGATCACGTGGACAAGCCAGAAGGCTACTGGAAGAATGTTTTGTGGACGGATGAGACCAAAATAGAACTTTGTGGTTTTAAAAGAAAACCATTTTGATTGGAGAAAAGAAAACACTGCATTCCAGCATAAGAACCTTATCCCATCTGTGAAACATGGTGGTGGTAGTATCATGGTTTGGGTCAGGACGGCTTGCCATCATGGATGGAACAATGAATTCTGAATGATATCAGAGAATTCAAAAGGAAAATGTCAGGACATCTGTCCATGAACTGAATCCCAAGAGAAGGTGGGTCATGCAGCAAGACAACGACCCTAAGCACACAAGCCGTTCTACCAAAGAATGGTTAAAGAAGAATAAAGTTCATGTTTTGGAATGGCCAAGTCAAAGTCCTGACCTTAATCCAATTGAAATGTTGTGGAAGGACCTGAAGTGAGCAGCTAATGTCAGGAAACCCACCAACATCCCAGAGCTGAAGCTGTTCTGTACGGAGGAATGGGCTAAAATTCCTGCAAGCCGGTGTGCAGGACTGATCAACAGTTGGTGTTTAACACAACCGGAATGTAACACTTCCTCATCATGAACTTGCATCAGCAGCCATCTCATAAACAAACCCGTGGCTGAGCCTTACACTTTTGGTGTTTAAAGCTCTGTACACACATGAACTGAATTAAAGTAAATGCAGTCACTGTGCTGTTTGTGTGGCTGCATTTGTGTCGCTGTCGCCCCATGAGCTGCACAAGTGTAGATGTGACCGGCACAGGATCAGATCACACATTGCAGTCACCGGCCGATCTGTCAGTGCATCTGTAATTATCACACGCTCATTTTCACGCAGTTATTAACTTAAACGATTATGCATGTTTTCGGAAACAACAGATCTAAAGATGGAGTGATATAAGACTTAAGCACATCAATAAACATCTGTAAACATCTCTCCTAACCTTTTCACACAGGCCCATCCTTATTTGCTTTAGCCATTATAATTCGAATACAAGTTCCATCAATTAGATCATTAAATCCTGAAAAGCCAGCTATATTTATGATCGGTCTGTTTGTTTTTTTGTTAGTAGTGGAGAATTAAATCCGCTTATGATTTATTAGGTAAAACGGAAAGCAGCAGTAATGAAACTAAGCTCACCAACAGTGCAGGATGTAATAACACAAACAAACAAACGAAGCACAGATTATACCGTGTCAGTCTGCAGTATGTCGCGCACTAGGTTTGGTATAATTTACACAGTACGAGGTATGATCGGCGCTGAAAGCTGCATGGATCTGTCTGTTCCTGACTCACGTGGGCACTTATTGACCTCTCCTTAACTTGCGAGCAGCTGTGAGCACTCGTGTGTGAAGACTCTCGATAACTTTCTGTTGGATGTAGGATGTAAAAGTTGCCCAGGCGTTCACAGTGCCACTTTGCTGCTTGCAACTTGTTTGCAAAACCAAAAGGTGTGATTTACAGCGTGTCCCATCAAAATGACAGGCATTGTCATAATTATTCACACACCCTACTTTGTATCTCCGTAGTGTTTTTCATGCTGTATTTCACTTGTCACAAATCTGCAATCTAATCTTTTTTAGATTAGTTTAATTTCCTCCGAAGGCACGCAACCAAGGTTCCTTGCGCTTTCCCAGACTTGAGCATGTTACCAGTGTTAATCATGTTGTCTAATACTAAGATTTTCTGTCTTAGTATTAGCACATAGTTGAGTCAGCCATTTCATTTTAAGCCCTTATACCCAGCCAACCCACAGCATGTAATCCCGGTAGTCATATAATGGCTCTCTTTTTTTGTTACCATGTTTCAGACCTTGTTTTATTTTTGTTTTGGGTAAGTGTTGTTTTTTTTATTAAAGCCCAGTGATGATTGAGTTGCTCTTTTTTAAGTTTATTCTTGAAGGCGGAACATTTGTTTACTCACCTTTAAAGAAAATTCAGCAGAATTATACATGCTGTGTTTATGCAGTAGCCAGGTGTCATTGTGTCTTTTTAAAAAATTTTTGTCTGTCATTGCACGTATTGATGGGCTGATACTTTATTGGATTTGTATCAATACAGTGAGGTGAGTCAGTACGCAGAGTCCATGCCTGAACTTGAGGTAGTTTTGGGAGAAGGAGGGAGGCTCGATCACTCTGCCCATATATGGTGACTTCTACAGTTGGCAGATTGCCTAAAAAATACATTGAAATTCTCGATCTATTTTACCCACAAAATTCAAAGGAATTTGCATTTTGCATACGAGTTGCAAAAATCCATGGGTGTGAGAGGTTAAGTCCGTGTTATTCCACTTCGTCCGAAAAAGAGTGCATTGCAGTGTTCAAATATGCAGAGTTGTTGCTGTTCTTATTGCTGCGATCCGATTGGCTGTTTAGATACTTGCGTTAATGAGCGGTTGAACAGGTGTACCTGTGTTAGTCAGAAGTTTGATGTCCCGAAGGTATGGTACTCTAAAAAAAAAAATGTAGGAACCAGACATAAAGGTGCCTTTCTGAAAAGGCACCCCCCCCTTCATATTTACTCATGAATCAGCTTTGCTTCATGACATGGATATAAAAGTATACGTGGTTAGATTTGCCTTTAAGGCAGCCTTGACAATATTTTTCTTAATGATTTTGTTCTTCACACGCCCATGTTTGTACTGTATGCATGACTACTGAGCTATAGACTACGCTGACACTTTATTAGTCACGTTGACGGATGCAAAAAAATACCCCTAATAAGACACACAAGAGGTTGAGTCCTGTTGGGCATCACATGGGCACGATTTGCTGCTGGTGAGGGAGGAGAGTCTGGGTGGGGAAACTGTCCCCCGATGCTGCAGCCTCGACCCATGCTGAGAATAACCCAAGGGTCACGGCGGCATCAGTCTGTCCCAGCATTCTCACACGTATACATATTTTCATTGTACAGTGGTGCTTGAAAGTTTGTGAACCCTTTGGAATTTTCTATATTCTGCGTAAATGTGACCTAAAACATCATCAGATTTTCACACAAGTTCTAAAAGTAGGTAAAGAGAACCCAGTTAAACAAAAATATTATACTTGGTCATTTATTTATTGAGGGAAATGATCCAATATTACATATTAGCGAGTGGCAAAAGTATGTGAGCCTTTGCTTTCAGTATCTGGTGTGACCCCCCTGTGCAGCAATAACTGCAGCTAAACATTTCCTGTAGCTGTTGATCAGTCCTGCACACCGGCTTGGAGGAATTTTAGCCCATTCCTCCGTACAGAACAGCTTCAGCTCTGGGATGTTGGTGGGTTTCCTCACATTAACTGCTCACTTCAGGTCCTTCCACAACATTTCCACTGGATTAAGGTCAGGACTTTGACTTGGCCATTCCAAAACATGAACTTTATTCTTCTTTAACCATTCTTTGGTAGAACAGCTTGTGTGCTTAGGGTCGTTGTCTTGCTGCATGACCCACCTTCTCTTAAGATTCAGTTCATGGACAGATGTCCTGACATTTTCCTTTAGAATTCAATTTATTTGGGGAGCTGTACGACAGAAACGAAGGTTCTAGTTACCCTGTTAGGCCGCCTCTGTACTGAATACAAGATGAGCTGGACATTGAAGGCAAACAGGTTCTGTATGGTGTCATGTTGCACATTTGCCCACAGATGTTGCTGCTGAGCCTGTAGATCTTCATCCATCGCACCAGCAGTTGGGGTAGTGTGTCACCCCAGAGACAGGTTGTCGACACGAGGTCTTCACACTTGAACCCAAACATCGTTGAGTCCCAAACAGAACTTGGATTTGTCGTTAAAGTCAATTTGATTCCAGTCCATAGACGTTCAGGTTTCTTGTTCACAAAATAATATAAAAAAAAAATGTGTGTGTGTATGTATATATATATATATATATATATATATATATATATATATATATATATATATATGCTCTTGAGAAAGACCCTTCACCCACAGTTCCTTGGGTTGCTCATTATAATATTGTATTGGAGCATTTGTTAAATGACTTAACTCTAAAATAAAAGACATCTCATGCCGCTGTTGGAATCCTTACCTGACATGATCTGTGCTGTTATTAAGACAAGTTAAGGTGTACTCAAATATTAGGATTAAAATTACATGCACGTTTTTGTCTTTGGGGCTGACATGCTTTAGTGTGAGTGAGGAAACAATTCAGAGCAACTCGTCACTAATAATGAATAATAACGATATGAAACCCTGATGGGCTTTGATTACACAGTTCTTTTGTGGTCACTGGTTCTAAATGGACACAAAGGACTTGCATGCCGTTCCTGTGTTGACCCGTGTTTTACCTTTAGTACTTTCTGTTACTGTAAGGAAGAACAAACTGGTGTCATTTCACTTGCAGCCAAATCCAAAGCAGGAAAGACCTGTCTTTTGGACATGAATACCTATAATTATTTTGATTGTGGTATTCTTTAAAGGAGAGTCAGATCAGACACACAACTGCTTCTCACGTTTTCTCAGACTTTTTAAATGTTTTACACAGCTGTATTAATCCTACATGACCCCCCCACCGCCATTTGCTTGGGGCGCTTCACCTTAATCCCCGACACCAGCTCATGCCCAACACGCAATCGTTCTCATTTAACATTCTTCCTTTTGTTACCATGTCCTCAGTAATCATTAAATTTGATAATGAACATCATGTGTATGTAACACTGAGGGTGTAACTGCTTTGCATTGTATTGTTAGTGTATTAACACAGCAGTGTAGTAGCTAATAATACTACTAGTAATAATGTTGGCACGCTATCAGAGGTGGCACAGACTCTTCATTTAAGTAAAAGTACTAATCTGATTTGAAAAACACTCAGGTAAAAGTTGAAGTTTGGCTTATTTGTTACTGAAGTATAAGTATTAAGTACATGCTACTAAATGTACTTGGAGTAAAAAAGTAATTATTTCTTTCAAAAGCCTTTCTAACCCAGTTTTTGAAAAAGTATGTGTTATTAAGGGGGAGAGGCTCACATCCATGACACTACATAACCATTTGTACTTCAACTACAAGAAACATCTGCAAAAATAATACAAAAAAGGAGCCAAAATATACAAAAGGTGTTTTTTTATTAGGCAATATTCAGTTATGCAGTGTAATATCATGATATTTAACCCACACAATAGTTATCATCAACTCTCTGAAACACAAAGTGCATTTCTGTCCAATAAACTGCAGCTTCATCAATTTCTTTAGAGCACTTCTCCTTTTTAATACTCCACTTCACTACTCAATTTAAAAGTATTTATGCAAAACCTTTTAGAAATATCAGAAGTAGCATTCATCATCCCAGGAACATGGAAAAGTATCGACCAAGCATTCTGATTTGCGCTTCGTTAGGTGTGTAAATAGAATTGCCTAAGTAAAATAGAAGTAGATTCATTGAGTAAAAAGTAGTGGTCGGCCAATATGGACTTTTTAATGGCCGATACTGATATCTAGGGACCAGGGCGACCGATTTTTATATATATGTGTATATTGTTCCTACTGATTCATAATAATAAAAGAGACACACAATTGCTGATCTTAAATGGACAGGTTTAAGTTTGCAGTATTGTTGTGTAACAATGTGTTACCAGATAACAGCAGCATCTTGTTTCTGGAAAAAAAAAAAAGTTTAAATATTTGTAAAAATAAAGGTTTTTTTGGTTTTAATCCCAGTTTCCAAAATAAGAACAGCAAGTTTTAGTGCTGGAAAAAGTATTTCTTTTCATAAATAGCGGTGCCTTCACTGAATGTTTCCTCAGCATCTCTTTGCTTTTAGCCACTCAGTAGTCCCAGTTTATGAACTGAACGTTTTAATGAAGAAAACAAAGTTTCTCTGCATTTTCTGCACTATTTTTGAATATCGGCCTCATGAGCACCATATCGGCCAGTGGCGATTATCTCAGAATGGCAATAAATGGCCTGATTAATTGGTCTATCGCTAGTGAAAAAGTACAGATTTTTCTTTTGGAATGTTGTAAGTAAAAGAAAAAATCTTAATTTACTGAAATAACCATGTAAAGTAGAGATACAGTGGGGCAAAAAAGTATTTGGTCAGCCACTGATTGTGCAAGTTCTCCTACAGAGAGGTCTG
Source organism: Ancistrus triradiatus (assembly GCA_025084515.1). Lineage (NCBI taxonomy): Eukaryota > Metazoa > Chordata > Actinopteri > Siluriformes > Loricariidae > Ancistrus > Ancistrus triradiatus. Next base: position 588,726 of record JAJAGP010000036.1, on the reverse strand, counting down.
TAATTTTCATCATAGGTACACTTCAACTATGAGAGAGGAAAGAAAAATCACATTGTAGGATTTTTAAAGATGATGATGGTGGAAAATAAGTATTTGGTCACCCACAAACAAGCAAGATTTTAGGCTCTCACAGACCTGTAACTTCTTCTGTCCTCCACTCGTTACCTGTATTAATGGCACCTGTCTGACCTCGTTATCTGTATAACAGAAACCTGTCCACAGCCTCAAACAGTCAGACTCCAAACACAATCAGTGGCTGTCTAAATACTTTTTTACCCCACCGTACCTAAAAAACACTCCAGTACAGTATCGCAGTACCTGTGCTTGTGCTTCGTTACTTACCACCTCTGAGCGCTGTGTAGTGTTGGACATTACTGCCATAGTTGACATTGAGATTAATTTCAATATTGCAGTTAATGAGTCATTATTCTCTGTCTGAACTTGCTTATGTAGGTTTGCTGACTTCATTCACCAGTTGGACGTGGGCTAATCAGCACGAAACCGAACGGCACTGAGTCAGAACAGCTCGATAAAGGTGCGCCGGTGCCATTTAGCAGCGGCTAGAACAGAAAATGATCGGGGCAAGCCTTGAATTGTCAGGCAATGGACAGTACACCGTGTCCTAATCAGGCCTTAGAGTTAATTTGAACAATTTGAACATGAGCACTATAAATGTCAACAGTATAAGCACTTTCCCAGTGTTGCCTGGAGATGTCTCTGTGGATTACACAGCTGATGCTTTTGATGTTCGTGACTACCTGTCACATAGCTTGTTATGTCATCTGGATTATGGCTGTCATGGCAACCGTAATGCCCCGAAACCATCGGTTCTAAGAGCTATTCAGTGACGGTTTCACGACAGCTGGTGTAATGGAGTTGTGACATTTTTCTTCTTAACAGAACCAGCAGTTTTGTCGCATTTAAGCAGCTGCAAAACTATAAGAAACATGTTAATATTGACACCAGTTCTGTGTGTCGTGTTGACTTTGGCAAAATCGTCAGCAATACTAATGGTGTCTACGCCCATCATAGTCACACAACGGTCACGCACTTTTTTCCACATGCATACAGGCGAGATGAAGTGTGATGCGTGGTAAGTGTGGTTGCTGTGCATATGTTCAGTCGACTCCTGATTAAGAGCCTTTAGCTTTTCCTACTGTGGAAAAGGGGTTTTTTAGGATGTAGATGGCAAACCTGAAAGTATCTCGTCACAGCAATTAATCTGCACAAATAGTCGATTTTTTTTGGTAAAAATATGGTTACCATCATTATTAAAATGAGAAGCAGTGAAACCAGAAAGTGAGTGCCTTTTTGAAGAACTTAATTTATTAAGAAATTAATTATTCTTGTAGACCTGTGGCTGGAAACTGTTATCTACCCCTTGACCCATGTAATAGCTGTTTTAAACAATTTATTCACCAGGTTTAATTACATTTAAAGCAATTGATACAGTCTTACAATCCAAGCAATTATGAGTTAAGGGCCTTGCTCAAGGACCCAACAGTGGCGGCCTGGCAGAGGTGGGATTTGAACCCTGGGCCTTCTGGTTCATAGCCCAGTACCTTAACCGTTATGCCACCACCGTCCCACAGTCCCATTAAACCTGAGAAGTAGGCTTGAGATTTAGTATTTGGCAATAAAACTACTATAAAAGCAGGCCAAAAATGTTTTAAACTTTATTAGGTACTCCTGTTCAGCTGCTTGTTAACGCAAATACCTGATCAGCCAATCACATGGCAGAAACTCACTGCATTTAGACATACAGACATGGTCAAGACGACCTGCTAAAGTTTAAACCGAGCATCAGAATGGGGAAGAAAGGTGATTGAAGTGATGTTTAACATGGAATCGTGGTTGCTGCTAGACAGGCTAGTCTGCATATTTCAGAAACTGCTGATCTACGTGGATTTTCATGCACAGACATCTCTAAGGTTAACAGAGAATGGTCCAAAAAGAGGAAATATCCAGTGAGTGGTGGTTCTCAGAGGTCTGGGGGGAATCTCTGATAGAAAAGCAACGGTAACTCAAATAACCACTACTTCCAACCGAGGCAAGCAACCAAGGCGAGAAATGTTATTTCGTTGTATCTCTACAAAGGAACTGTGAATCAGGAAGCTGTAGTGAGGCGGACCTGCAGGGGTTTTGTGAGTGTTTTGGCACTGCAGTCCAGCAGTTGAATGAGACACACTGGTTTGTAGCCCAAGTCTTTTGAGGTACGGTTTGAGTGCTAGATGTGGGATGTTTTGTGATGCCACAAAAGGAGTGCCCCTGTGGGTGGGGACTGGGTCTGTGTGATGTTCGGTGAATACCAGGATGCCCCTACATTATAGAGATGAGCTCATTTATAATCTCATTATAGTGACATACTGACCTACAATACTGTGCAAAAGTCTTAGCTATTCATATTCTGTTTATTCTTTATTTAAGCTTTCCTGAACACTGCGCTTCGTAGTTGTATAGGTGGTGGATCATTCTCAGCACTGCAGTGAGACTGATGTGGTGGTGCGTTAGTGTGTGTTTTGCTGGTATGAGTGGATCAGATGCAGAAGTGCTGCTGGAGTTCTAAACCACTGTTCACTCACTGTCCATTTTTACATTTATGTCATTTTGGCAAGGACCCAACAGTGGCAGCTGTCCAGAGGTGGGATTTGAACCCTGGACCTTTGGGTCCGTAGTGCAATACCTTAACCGCTAGGCTACCACAGTCCCAATATTATATGTTCACTTTATTAGAGACTCCACCTCGTAGAGGTAAAGTCAAAGATGCTGGCGGCTGGACATTTGGCTGGTGAACTATTTTCAGTCCAGCAGTGCCACAGGTGGTTTAAACTCCAGCACACTGCTATGTCTGATCCACTGGTGTCAGTGCAACACACACTAACACACCACCACATCAGGGTCACTGCAGTGCTGAAAATGATCCACCACCCAGATAGGACCTGATCTGTGCTGGTCCTGATCATTAGAGAAAAGAATGAGTAAAGTAGACTAATAAAGTATGTAGAGAAACTAGTTTGTGGGCCTCATTCAGGAAACCTTTGTAGAAAGACGAGCAAACTGCCAGTAAATGTATACAAAATGGACATTTCCGAAAACTTCATGAACACCGTGTGAACACGAGATTCAGTAGTTCGGAAATGGGTCGCACATGCACGTTCCTTTATAATTAGCATACAATTACCATAATCCATGCCCATGAATAATATCCATTGTATAGTAAAGGCTTTGGACTGAGGAACACAGCAAAATTTTTCCAAAATGTCTCAGAAAAAGCAAAGACATTAAGAACAAAGGGCTGAAGACCATGTGTAGGTCGTACGTACTAACATTTTTGGACTACGAATATTTTCATGAGTCAGGACATTTACGAAAAAGGTGTTTTACGAACGATTTGCGTGCAAATCTGTTTTTCTCGCGTTTCATGACTGTGCCCTGTAATTGTACAACTACAAATTGCAGTGACCACTACAACTTAAATGAGGAATGAGCAGAATATAAACTGAAAAATCTAAGACTTTTGCACAGTACTGTAAATGTAGATTTTTGCCTGAATAATGCTTGTAGGATTTTTCTGGTTGATTTGTGGAAGGTGTAAAGAGTTAAGCATGCTGTGATGCATGTGTCACCTGATGCAGATCTTTATCAGGCTGTGTTTGAAACCTTGCTGCACAGCCTGCAGGGATTATGTGCAATCCATTTGTTCTTCAGAACTCTTGCATTAAATGTTTAGAAATGTTTGAAACATTTCTTATAATTAAGCAATAATACACTCGGGGTCGTGCTTTGACGTGAGATATTGCGGTCATAGATCGCATCGCACCAATATCTCATGTTAGAGCATGTGTATTATTAAAGCTCGAGTGCATTACTGCGATTGTACCACAGTTCTGTTATCGGCATTTATTTAGATTTTAAGATAGAGGACAGAAAAAGGATTTGTTTATCAGCTTTCCGCGAGGTAAAATGGCTCCATTCTATCGTTACCCCGCGGCTAAGCCCTTCAGTCATTAAAGCCGAGGAACAGAATGACCAATAACTTTATTATACAGACAACAAACACAAATATATCGATTGGTAAGTTTTAATTTATTAAAAAGAAAGTTTATTTACCTTCAGCAGATAAAATGGGCGGGGTTTATAAGGCAGGCTGTTACTAAGACCCACTATTCTACCAACTAAAGCAGATCGGAGTGAGATCCCGGTGTTCTAACCAAAGTCTAGATCCCGTTTGATTAGTGACTATAAATCTGTATGATGAAGCTCTTAATGTGAATCTGATCAGTCAGAAATGTAAGGGCAGAGCTACAGAGCATCAGCAGCTTCTCTGGGTTAGAGCTGGACTTACAGATAACAAACCTGTCAGAGGAACGAAGCTCCGATCAGCCGCCGATGGGGTTTAATGAAAGAGCCGAGTTTAACTCCAGCAAACGACGTCTTTGTGTGGAGGGATGGAGCTGATTCAGCATTTCTTGTTGATTTGGGACTAAAAAAAAAAACCTGATTCTTCAGTCTCGTTGCTCTTTCAGTCGAGCTGTGAATCCATTAAGAGCTTCCAAATCCCAAAGCTTCCAAAAAAGGTGATGATAAACTTTGGCTCAGGTTGGTCATTAATAGCTTCGTCTTCCAAATTTAAATCATTTTCAAAACCCAATACATTTTATAAAACTAATCATAGCTTTCATGTCGGCAGGGTTTTACTCATTATAACTTGGCTGCTTTTTAGGGCGGGGCTCGTTGCTAGGTTACGTGTGTATGCCGCGGAGTAATACTTATGGACCGTCGGTCAGTGTGCTGTTATCGTCAGTAAAGTCATGGCTAGAACGTCTCTCAGCCAATCAGATTGCAGGGTCTGAACTAACTGTGGTATAAATATTAATAATTCACAAATCTGGGAGTGCATAGCATTTGTCTATAAATAATCACCCATATGTTATTTCTGTGCTTTTAAATGAACTCTCTATTTATTTATTTGGTGCCACCGCATGAGAACGCAGAGTAATCCTACCTCTCAAATCGACCGTGTTGTCATTTCCGGTAGGACGTGTGCACGCATGTACCCCCACTCCTCCGTCTTGGGTTCCTTCCATCCCTTCCTCTCGGCTAGCGAGCCCTTATTTGCCCATGTCACAGGCTGACGGTGTCACTGCACTCCAGACGCATGCCTGACATACCAGGGGATCCTCAGTGCACAGTTGTTGGGCATAGTCTGCGTTTTTCTGGCTCTGGAGAACGGATTGCTCACATTCACCCAGGAGCTGGCTTTAAGGGAGGGGGGGTGCCACATGCTGTTTTACCACTGTTGCTCTCCACTTCGTTAAGGACCCTATTTGTGTCTGACGGCTCCCACCACTCCATTTTGGTTAAGGGAAAACGAAGGATATCATGAAATGGATTGCGTTGAGTTGAAGTATAATGCATTTCTTGAGATATGTGATAGGTTTAGGGATAAAGACAAGAATGTCAAGGGATAAATCTGGCTAATATTGGACCTTACTGTTGTCTGTTTTGGTGTGGTGCTTCTCCAGAAGCAGAATATAAAGCATTTGTTTGAAGTCATCGCTCAGTCGTGTTAATTATCCCTAAGAACTTCTTTTACTTCCATTTTCTAGTGAAAGCACATTTGTCATAACTGCAACCAACCAGACAGGCATAACGCTTCCCAAAATAGCTAAACAGAAGCTCTGGCATACATGACTCGTTAAAATGTAAGATGCAACTTGCTGCTAAATGTTTTGAAGCGCTTTCCCGTCTATATATTGATGTTTGATTTCCAGTGATCTCAAACACCTGCTCACTGTTATGGAATGGCCTGCCCAAGTGCAAGTCTAGCAAGACTCGTGATCAAGCATTTCTAAGTTTTCAGCCCGGGCAGATCATTTTTGGATGCTATGCTGGGACATATTTTCAGATTGTCCTCACTGTTGGGTCACAGCCAAGAGTGTGATGTCCTCCGACTTCATTTACAGGCCTGATGTGCCTGTATTCGATTTGTTGTTTTAGCAGTGGTGTAATGACCATATATAATTATTTCTCAGTCTCTTTACTAGAATACAATCAGAAAATAAAGGAAATTCCTGTGCAATATTAAAAAATCAGAAAGGCTACAGTGGCAAGTATTTATTGTGACCACTCCCTTACACTTGAGCAGTAGCAACATCTGGCAGTGGATCATTCTCAGCACTGCAGTGACACTGATGTGGTAGTCTGTGTTTTCCTGGTATGAGTGAATCAGACACAGCAGTGCTGCTGGAGTGCTCACTGTCCACTTTATTAGAGACAGTCACCATATCAATCCACCTTGTAGAAGTCAGAGACAGCAGCCCATCTGTTGTTGCACAGTTTGTGTTAGTCATCCTCTAATCCTTCATCAGTGCTCACAGGATGCTGCGTACAGGATATTGGTGGCTGGACATTTTTGGTTAGTGGAGTATTTTTAGTCTGGGAGTGACACTGAGGTGGTTTAAAAACTCCGGCAGCACTGATGGACTGTTTTCTGTTGGTATCTTAATACAGTTTTGCACCAAAGGACCTTCTCTATAGTTCTGAGAAGGGACTTTGTTAGCTCCTGCTTCAAGGCAGGGTCTTTTCAGAACGTATAGGAAACCGGAATGAAGTAGTGACGCAGCTGTATAGTGATTGCTCTGGATGCAACTGCCGTGTTTAAATATACTTGCACCGGCAGCTGTATAAACGACAGATGTTTCTGCTAAAAATGGAAAACAAATCCAGACAAATGGACAGAGGAAGAAGTCCAGGCTTCACTGGGCTTATGTGATGGAGCAAAATTCACGAGGCTTATATCACTCAGCGTTCCTACTGGCAGGACTGGCAAATGCAAACCAGAAAAAGCCCTGGAACAAATGGCGTTCTCTCTAGAGTTCTAGGGTTTAAGTTCCTCCATAATTAGTCCCTAGAACTGTTTGGTGCGAAAGTACCTAAAGAGACAGGGAAATAATTATATACAGTCGTTATACCATTGGTAAAACATCTAACGATGGCCTCAGTATGTAAAGAGACCACAAGATGTTTAAACACTCTAGAAATATTGAAGTATAAAGAAAAAAAAACATCAGAAATCGATTTGCTGTGGATCCAGCGTTCAGCCAGCCAGCCATTTTACAGTGACATGTACCTTAAAGTTCTTACAGTCCTTTGGAGGAAAAATTGCTCTTCATTATCACAGATCCTCCACCATACTTAACAGTGGAGAGTAGATCATTTCTCTATAACCATCCCTCTTTTTATGCCAAACCCTGGTTCTAGTCAGGGTTTCATTCAAATCTTGGCTTTGTGCTTACATGAAAGGCTTTCTTCTGGCACATCTTTCAACATTTTGTTGAGGTGCCATGTCATTGCAGATTTGGATCATTGGTGAAGCAAAAATGTTTGAGTCTTCTGCAAATTATACTCATTAGAGAACTATTTGCCTCTCAACTCTCTTGCGATTGTCTTGTCTTTGGTACACAGGTACGAAATATACCCGTGTCCTCTTTCAGGCTGGTTGATTGTACAGTTTTCTGGTTGCTGTAAAGTTATTATTAGTGCCCTAACAGTGCAGATGGACTCACTTGTACATTAGGATGCTTGATTTATGACCGGAAGCACATTTTGTTGTGTTTTCTTCCTCATTTATTAAAATTAAGGGAGTTCCACAGTAGTCACTTCATACCCCAGTAACTCAAGATATCGTGTTTCAGCGTTTGACATTTCAAAGAATTTTCCAGAGAAAGCAAATCTGAATGTGACAAAGATGCAGCCTGGCAACTTTCTAAAGCCATAACAAGTACTACTGCATTCTTAATATTGTTACAGTTGATCACCCGTCTACTAAATACACACTACAAGGTTTTGTATTTAAGGTGTGATGCCTAGAAATATCATTAGGTACCACATTTAGTAATTAGTAAAGTCATTAGTGATGTAAATACGTCATATACATTTATAATATTGGATTAGTTTTCTGTTATGTGACTACAGTAACGGTTTGCTTTCATTCTTAGACCGAACTACTGATCAGAAGGTTCAAACATCTGTACAGCAGCCTGTTTGTCACCCTTTAACCCTCAAGTGCTTGCGATATCCCTTCGATATACAGTACTGTGCAAAAGTCTTAGGCCACCATTAGATTTGCTGTATTAGCAATGGTATAATGATCGTACGTAACATATAGTTAACAACTGGACCCAAATATTTCAAACTTGGACTCGTGTCTCCATGATACTCTTTTCCACTGATCTTCATTCTAGTCTTAGTGAGGTTTAGCATGTCTTAGATTTTTATTCTGTTCCCCTTCCAGGTGCATCGTGCCATCTTCAGCAGTTCTCGGTAATTTATAAGTCGCTCTAGATAGGAGTCTGTAATATGCCTGAATGTTAATGTAACAGTGTATCCTACCTTTATCACTTCACACCTTGGACTCAAGCACCCCCTAGAAGTGCAAGGTTTTGAAACCGTTGAGGTGCAAAACTGAAACCCAGCCTGGAGACGGCCACAGAATCACAGCAGCGTTTCTCAAAAGATGAGTGTCAACGGAAAGAAGAGCAAATATTGACACTTAAATAACATCACAGAGCTCATAGGGCCCCTGAGACTTTTATTTTCAGTGTGTAGCCTTGTCAGCACCTACTTATGTAAAAAACATTATATGCACATGCATGTTATTACTCACACACATTTGTTTCACTACCCTGGTGGGGACGTTCCATTGGCATAATGATTAATGTAGCTAACTGATCCTACACCTGACCTTCACATTAGTAATTTAAAGCAAATTTTTTGTCTTTTTTTCAAAAGAAAGTAATTTCTGTAAAAAACAAACAAAAAAGCAGTTTTCCTTGTGGTGACCTGCACAATGTTTGTCCCCACAATGATATATAAACATGTCCCACCTTGGAAATGGTGAGATTTTATGAATTGTATAGCTATTGTATAATTGTCATAAGAAAGTACAATTATTAACAGTACTGTATGATTGCTAGGGCTGTCAGATAGCACGATAATTGCCGGGTGATGTTTTTACTGCTTTGAAAAGGCCCCAAGTCACACTTCCTTACATACAGTGGGGCAAAAAAAGTATTTGGTCAGCCACTGATTGTGCAAGTTCTCCTACTTAGAAAGATGAGAGAGGTCTATAATTTTCATCATAGCTACACTTCAACTATGAGAGACAAAATGCGAAAAAAATATCCAGGAAATCACATTGTAGGATTTTTAAAGAATTTAATTGGTGGAAAATAAGTATTTGGTCACTTACAAAAGTTCAACTCAATACTTTGTAACATAACCTTTGTTGGCAATGACGGAGGTCAAACAGTTCCTGTAAGTCTTCACCAGGTTGGCACACACTGTAGCTGGTATTTTGGCCCATTCCTCCATGCAGATCTCCTCTAGAGCAGTGATGTTTTGGGGCAACACCGACTTTCAACTCCCTCCACAAATGTTCTATGGGGTTGAGGTCTGGAGACTGGCTAGGCCACTCCAGGACCTTGACATTTTTTACGGAGCCACTCCTTCATTGTTCCTAATAAAATGAGTATTGTACGTTAAAATGGTATCATTCTCGTGATGCTTTGTCAGCCGTCCATCAGAGAAGTTGTAAAGATGCGATGAAAATAATGTTATTAACCTATAAACAAAACAAGTGCTTTTCTGTTCAAGTTATGATTTCCACTCATCTGGTTGTAGTGCGTTTTAATGGAAAAATGTCCTCAGGGTCAAATAGGAGTAAGGAAAAGAAATGTTATGGCCTAAAAATCACACGATTAACTCGATTAAATATTTTGATCGTCTCACAGCCCTAGTAAATATCTTGTGTAATCCTTTTGAATCCTCTCCATAAGACAAATATTTTGATTCTCAGCTCTGCCATGGTGTTCCTCACGTAAGTGCCTCATAAGTGCTTTACAATTTTAACTCGATTGCATAATGGTTCTGACATTCAGAATGCAACCATATTCCTGTTGTATCAACAGCGTTCATCTTAACCACCAGTAATCGTGGAGGAAAAAGTCCATTTATGCAAACCACAGAGAATGCAGTGAAAACAAGATTAGCAGTCTTACCCAAGTGGATGTGCCTGGATATGTTAATGTGCATCATTTCTCTTTTGCACGTAATCTCTGGGTGTCTGGGCTTGTGGAAGAGAGGAGGACCTGAAGATCACCCGTGCGATCTACTTTTAACCCACAGTATTTGCATAGAAGTGGTAATCACTTCCTTCCCTCGGGTCATTTATTCACTGCTATAGCTTTTAATTTTGTAGTTGTCACTGCTTTATGAGAATTTCAACCAGAGCTTCTTTATAATTGTACTGATTGTGACATTAAATGACAAAATGCAAATTTGCACATACTAAGTAAATGAGGCTCTGTCTTCATTACATCGTTGTTTGCTGTTTGTGTGTATGCATGTGAGAGTATGATCAAATGCAATGGACACTCAAGAATAAGCCTTAGTATTCCTGTTGTAATTTACCTATTACATACAGTACAGTGCAAAAAGTCTTAGACCACCATTAGTTTTGTTGTTTTGGCAATGGTACAATGGCCATATATAGCATATTCTCCACAAGCGAACCCAAAAATATAAACGTGGATTCGTCACTCAATAATACTCATTTCCACTTAGCTTTTTCACCCTGTTCCCCGTCTGCAAAAGTGGTTCTTGGCTGCTACCCTTCAAAAAGCCATTCCTGACCTAGCTTCTCAAACTGTAAAAGGGTCAACTTGGCATCCCGATGAATCTGCCAGATGCCGATACTGCTGAAGTGGCGGCCACACTAAATACTTGCCACTGTAGCCTATAGAAAGTTTTTTACTGCATACAAATGTCCTGTATTTTCTGGTTGTCTTCTAATAAAGACACTGAGAAATAGTGTATGGTCACTATAGCATTGCTAAAACAATGGTATATCTAATCGAATGGTGGCCTAAGACTTTTGCACCATACTTGAGTGAAGACTAGAGTATGCAGAAGCAGTGTTTGTAATTCCTGCTCTTGTTTTTCTCCGTGTCCAGATTCAGGCAGATGCAGCTGAACTCTGACAGCAGGGTGTCCGAGCTGCAGAACCACATGAAGCTGAAGGCCTTCGAAGCGGAGCGCGCTCAGATAGTGCAAGAGGAGACAGCCAGGAATCTCAGCCTCTGCCAGATTGAGTGTGAGAAACAACAGAAGAAACTGGAGGCAGGTTGCGTTTTTGTAATTAATTCTGACTGTTGTTATGCAACTGTCATCCTTCAGACCCGTTTATGTTTTGCATGTTCTCACAGTCCTGGTCTTATCGCAGTTGTTCAGTAGAGGTTTAATAACTTCCTTCGTGTTGTTAATTGGTCTGCTAGGGCAGTTATTGGACAGGGTAAAGGGGGCTGTGGAGTTCTGTGTAGTCTAGGCTACTGAAGAGAGGATATAAATCCTCACTTTATTAGGGACTCCCGTACACCTACTCATCCGTGCAGTTATCTAATTAGAATATAACAGAGTATTATATATTTACTGCCATTGCACAAGTACGAGATTTAAGTTTGCAGCTCTCTGACTAGAGTGCTATAAAGATAAGGCAATAGAATTACAGTTTAATGAATGTATAAGAATAGCACTAAAGTATTATAAAGTGCCAAGTAGTGCACAGAGTACGATTTTTTTTTGCTTACATTTACAGCACTTAGCAGACGCCCTTATCCAGAGCGACTTACAATTAGTACAATCTTACAATCCAAGCAATTGTGGGATAAGGGTCTTGCTCAAGGACCCAGCAGTGGCAACTTGGCAGAGGTGGGATTTGAACCCTTGACCTTCTGGTCCAGAGTCCAGTACCTTAACCGCTAGGCTACCACAGTGATCTAAACACTCTGAAGACTCCCTGTCTGCTTTTGCTTTCTTTAATTTCTCTTCTCTTAACGTGTCATGGAGATTTCCCAATGTCGCCTCACAGCAAGAAGGTCCTGGGTTCAATCCCAGGGTGGAGCGCCCTGTGTCGAGTCTGCATGTCCTCACCATGTCTGCGTGGGTTTACTCCAGGTACTCCAGTTTCCTCAGACAGTCCAAAGACATGCATGTTAGGTTAATTGATTACGCTAAATTGACATTGACTTGTGTGTATATACATGTGACTTGTCTTGAGGAACCTTGTGTGTAGATGTGACCTTGTGTGTGTCGCTGAACATGGCAACTGATGCTGATAGCAACGTTAAATAAATCAATAAACAAACAAACAAACAGTCAACTTAAAAAAAAGACACGAGTGATTAGTGCAGGAAGCCACAGTTTGTGTTGTATCGTGGGCATGAACAGGTTAGAATGCACTTAAATAAACAAGAAAAGGTTCCATCCAGTCACTGTGAGGTTTATCACCATCATTCTCCAGCCTTTCAGTTAGTATGCATGTTTCTATAGTCAGCGTGTTGCTCGTCCTATAAGCTCTTGTGCTCTGCTACTAGCAGGATGAGCTATTCTTCCCGACAACCAAGCTCTGATTGGTCAGCCTGATTTTAACGTACCGTATTTTCCGGGCTATAAAGCGCACCGGGTTATAAGACGCATTAAATGAAACAAAACTCTTAAGTTCCGTCGGAAGCTCAGTTTAGTCTTTACCTGGTGCAGGGCGTCTTCTTGCTTCCATTGATTCGTTAATGTTGAATTCTCTCACAGCTGCTCTATGTCCATGTTGTACTGCGTGACTGATAGCGTTGTGTTTGAAATCCGCTTCGAAAATGAATGAATGAATGCACGTACCCTAATGCTGAAGCACATACCGTATTACTCCGCTATGCTGCGCATTACGGTGGCCATAAGCTTCGTAACTTACCAAGGCCGTGCTAAAACATTTTGACAGATTTATGAGCGGCGTGTACCATCTACAATCGGTTCTAGGTCAGAAGGCTCAACCAGAATTAATACATTAGGTGCACCGCATTTTAAGGCGCACTGTCGATTTTTGAGAAAATTAAAGGATTTTAAGTGCTCCTTATGGTCCGAAAAATACGGTATATGAACATCGCAGGAATTAGAACCGGCTCCACGTCAAAGTCCGCCAGTTTCGGACTGGGTTTGAAGGACCGCATTGATATGTGTGTGTTCTTTTTCAAAACTTCTTTTTTTCGACCTTTAAAGGCCTTTAAACGTGCAACAAGCAGCAACAGAAAGCAGGTCAATATGGATGTGGCAGAGTCGAAATATTATATACATTTAATCATCCGCTCTGTACATATTCTAACTAACTTCGAAACCTGACTAACACCTTTCTCGCCATGAACATTACCGATCTGTAACCTTGGCGTAAAATGCTCAAACAAACAAATGTTGACCATGGCATGATTGATGGTACCAGACGGGCTGGTCTGACTGTCTGTCTAACTGCTGATCTCTTAGTATTTTCATGCATTACAGTCTCTGAAGTTATGTCAGAAAGATGAACACAGAAACGCCTTGTTGATGACAGATCAATGGAGAAAGGCCAGAAACTGCTGTAGCTCGTTGTTGTGGGCAGAAAAGCATCTCAGAATGCTTAACATGCTGAACGTTGAGATGAATGAGCTACAAACGCGGAACATGTCAGCCAAGAACAGAAAGCTGAGGCTGTGGCCTCCACTACTGGACTGTTGAAGAAATGGTAGCCTGGTCTGATGAATCTCAGTTTTTGATGAGGAACACTGATTGTTGGGTAAGAATTTGACCCAGTCAGCCTTGTGTTAACAGTCCTGGCTGGTGGAGTTGGTGTAATGGTGTGAGAAGTGTTTCCTTGGCACACGTTTGGCTCGTAAATAGCAATCAGTCATCGCTTGTCACAGCGTATGTCACAGTCTTCTATTGTGTTGAGTATTGCTGCTGACCATGTGCATCCTGTCATGACCACAATTTACCCATCTTTATTAGGTGTACACTGATCTGACTACAGTTTTGATAAGACACCAATACATCAACTATGCATATCGGTTGATCCCCTGTCCATCAGATGCAGTTGTTGAATTACCTCACCATATACCTCACCCTGTGGGAGAAACTTATTTTTGACTTCATCATTAATTTTGCTTTGTAAAATCAAAATATAACAAATGAACACACATATGTACAGAAATGCCATTTGCCATACAATTTAACACTAAAAGAGGAATCCAACATCTTAAGCTGTCTATATATTGTTCATTTATGAATATACTATTAATCAGTAATATCATATGTTGTATTTTGCAGTGCAACATTTCCTTTTGTTGCACGTTGCCATCGAACTTGTTGGTGTAACTGATGTATGGCATAGCATGAGTCGCCAAATTAAAGCGAATGGTGCCATGGATCCAGCTAATTTTGTTAACATCGGGACCGAGATCTGTTCCTAATATCATATCGGTTTTAAATGGCTACTTCCAGCATGATAATCAAAGTCAAAGTCGGGTTTATTGTCATTCCAACCATATAGACAGTACACAGTGAAGTGAAACAATGTTCCTCCAGGACTTACAGGTGCTACATAGTGACAAGACAATGACAGCACAATACTAGTATGTTCAAAAAGAACAAAAACACTACTTAAAGTGCAAATTAGTGCAAGCTAGTGCAGACAGTGCAGGACAAAACATACAGTGCAGACAGAGAGTATGATGACTGGTAACCATTTACTTCTATTGAGGTAGATAAGTATAAAGTGCAGAATGTCCATGACTAGCAGCAGAAAAAAACTGGTTTCATGAACATGATCGTGAGTTCACTGGCTTTTCCAGTCACTGAATTCAGTAGGACTGGACCATAGTAGCCTAGCGGTTAAGGTACTGGACTACGGAACAGAAGGTCCAGGGTTCAAATCCCACCTCTGCCAAGCTGCCACTGTTGGGTCCTTGAGCAAGGCCCTTAACCCACAATTGCCCTGATTGTAAAGTTGTAAGTCGCTCTGATTAAGGGCATCTGCTAAAGGTGTGGTAGAATGGCAGGCTGAAGACATGAAAGTACAACTGAAAAATAAGCAAGAATTGCGTGCTACAGTCATCAACATGAAGCAGAATCTCAAAGGAATGTTTTTGTGGAACCTCATGGAATCCATGCTATGAACATCTTTGAAAGCAAAGGATGCCCTGCCCAGGATTGTTAAACAGTTGCTAATAAAGCGCTCAGTGAGTGTAAGATGAGTAAAAGTCAGGTGACAGATTTGTCCACTCCAGCACAGTTCTGTGTACCAGGCTTCCTGGGTTTGGTGTTTTGTATTCGTTGAGGTTACTCAGACTTGCTGTTATGATTGCACTACTGATTCATGGCTACAACAGTGTTATGTTGTTACTGTCTCATATGCCTACTGACTAAAATCTGCTGACTTTTCTACTGGTACTGACTCATGACTATAGCTGTTTGTGCTCCTACAGGCTTTTTACCATATCTAAGGTACATATGCGTAGTAAGTACAGCCCACTCGCATACTTATTCTTGTACTGTTTTGAAATGTTTTTCTCTCCCAAAACTTTAACAAATGTTTCAGTAGTGACAATCTCAGCTATTTTTGAGTACAACTCAAAAAGTTTGCCAGTGCATGACTAGGGAGAGAACAACTTTGAACTAGGACTGTGCTAAAACAATCGATACAGCAGTATATTGCAGTATTATTGCAGATTTTCAGCTGAAGATAGAGATTTTTTTGAAGGAACAATCCTACAAATAGCGGAGACTCCTCTAGATGTCGCATTACAGTGTTTTGACTTATCAGTGTGATGTGATTTGTTATGTGTTTTTATATTTTCCGTTAACTATTTTCAGTGGAGTATCGCAATGTGCATCGTATCGCAATGTATCATGATATAATCGTATCGTGACCCACGTATCATGATGTGTATCATATTATGAAGTCCTTTCCAATACCCACCTCTACTTTTGGGATTGGTAAGAGCCACTCCCTCATAGAAACACACTGTAGTAGCCTAGCGGTTAAGGTACTGGACTTTGGACCAGAAGGTCTAGGGTTCAAATCCCACCTCTGCCAAGCTGCCACTGTTGGGTCCTTGAGCAAGGTCCTTAACCCACAATTGCTTGGATTGTAAGACTGTACCAATCGTAAGTCGCTCTGGATAAGGGCGTCTGCTAAATGCTGTGAATGTAATGTAAATGTAAATATAAATTTGTATGTATGTAGCGTATTGGTATGTTCCATTAATATCTTGGGATACACTCTCATTGTCTCGTGTTCAGCTTACAATATCGATGCACTTTGTAGTTCTACAATTACAGACTGTAGTCCATCTGTTTCTCTACATACTTTGATAGTCTCCTCCTCTCTGTCCTCTAATGATCAGGAACACCACAGATCAGGTACTATTTGGGCGGTGGATCATTCTCAGCACTGCATTGACCCCAATATGGTGTGTTAGTGTGTCCAGCTGGTACGATTGCATCAGACACAGCAGTGCTGCTGGAGTTTTAAAACACTGTGCACTGTATTAGAAACATTCACCATATTGTTCCACCTTGCAGATGACCATATCTGTGGTGGACTATGGTGGTCCTGATCATTAGAGAACCGAGTAAATGGGACTGACAGAGTATGCAGAGAAACAGATGGACTACAGTCTAAGTCTAGAAGTGAGTTAAACTGATAAGATGGCCAGTGACTGTGCTCACTGCTGTGTGACAACAGATTTTGTCACATAAAAGCGTTCCGTGTAAATAGACGGTTTGACAACATGCCCGGCACGCAAGACAGCAGCTTGCACATACTGTCCCCAATAAAAGTAATGAGCAGTGAAAAGTCACAATGTCTGGGATCAAATGCGTTTTGGTATGTGTTTGTACATGATTGGCTCACACGGCTTTATTTTATAAGGGTGCAGAATTGTAAATCAGTTTCGAGACAGTCCCCAGCAGCACTGCAGCCGTTCAGACAACGAGCGTTCAGCGAAAGAACAAAGACGTAGGCAATCATATCTCCATTTTCCATATCGCGTAAATCATAAGGCCCCGGTACATTTGCAGAGCACAGCAATTATATGCACATGTGTATTGTTATACACCAACCAGTAACAGTTATGCTGTTATTATATACTGTGTTTATTGCTTTACCCAGGGGCGATTCTCACAGAATTTGCAGGGACACAGCTGTACCCCTCTGCTTGCCAGTCAGTCTGTGCGTAACTGTGCAAAACTGAAGCCTGTTAAACACTACATAGACTAAGCAATTGAACAGTAAAGTGGACGTTTTCTGCCATGGATGTGAAATGAAGAATAAATTAACACTAAAGAATTTTTATGAATTGATTTCATTTTCTTTATGGTAACATAACTGATGCCTTTGCTAGTTTGATGAGTGTCTTTGTTTTAATGGTCTAATACAGTGGGGCAAAAAAGTATTTAGTCAGCCACTGACTGTGCAAGTTCTCCTACTTAGAAAGATGAGAGGTGTCTGTAATTTTCATCATAGGTGCACTTCAACTATGAGAGACAAAATGAGGAGAAAAATCCAGGAAATCACATTGTAGGATTTTTAAAGAATTTAATTGTAAGTTATGGTGGAAAATAAGTATTTGGTCAACAAAAGTTCAGCTCAATACTTTGTAACATAACCTTTGTTGGCAATGACAGAGGTCAAACGTTTCCTGTAAGTCTTCACCAGGTTGGCACACACTGTAGCTGGTATGTTGGCCCATTCCTCCATCCAGATCTCCTCTAGAGCAGTGATTTTATTACAATTGCTCCCACAGTTGATTTATTCACACCAACCTGCTTGCCTATTGTAGATTCACTCGTCCCAGCCTACAATTTTCTTCCTGGTGTCCTTCGACAGCTCTTTGGTCTTGGCCATGGTTGAGTTTGGAGTCTGACTGTTTGAGGCTGTGGACAGGTGTCTTTGATAATGAGGTCAAACAGGTGCCATTAATACAGGTAACAAGTGGAGGACAGAGGAGCTTCTTAAAGAAGGAGTTACAGGTCTGTGAGAGCCAGAAATGTTGCTTGTTTGTGGGTGACCAAATACTTATTTTCCACCATGATTTACAATTAAATTCTTTAAAAATCCTACAAATGTGATTTCCTGGATTTTTTTTCTCATTTTGTCTCTCATAGTTGAAGTGTACCTATGATGAAAATTACAGACTTCTAAGTAGGAGAACTTGCACAATCAGTGGCTGACTAAATACTTTTTTGCCCCACTGTATGTACTTGGGCTACCCAAAACATATAACCATGAGCTGTCATTACCTTGCCTGCAGAGCGGCTGACTTTCTTTCTTATTGCGGATGTCCATTAACCCAAAAGAAACTGGCACGCCAATCAAGCCTTTGGAAAGATGCTGGGGCATTATGGGAAATGGAGTGCCTGTAGTGAATCTGCATGGCATGTGTCTTAGTATCTTATCCAGTGGTACCTCGGTTCTACCTCGCCAAATTTGGCTCTCGACCCATTTTTGACTGGAAAAATTTCTCCCTTCTCGTTGCTTGCTCGGCACTTGCTTAAACTTGTATGAGTCAAGCCACGCGACTCATCTCGATTCATGATTCAGTACACAGTGATTCAGATTCACGGTGAACTTTCACGCAGTGAATATTGTCACCACTTTCATTGTGTTTTTCTTTGTTTTTACATCTACAATACTGTATTATTAGTGCAAATAAGTCCCCATGGATCGTAAAAAGGTTAGTTTATAAGAGCCAACCGAAAGCAAAACAGGAATTGAATGCGCAAGAACTACAGGTAGTTAGCTTAGCAGCGCATCAACAGTAAGTAAGCAAAACGCTTTTACTTTTCACTTTCAATTCATTGCTCACTAAATTACATGAGATTTTCAACACTTTATTATAAAATATGCTTCATGTTGCTGATTTTGGCCAACTGTAGGTTAATGTAAGTGTCTTAAACATTAACGTACTTATCATTACTTATCATATTCTTTCCATATCTCCACTGTTATACTGTTAAACATTTGTTGAACATATCCCCATCATAAATCAGGGAGCACCTGTACAATACAGCTCCATTAATGCATATAATGTTATACAGTGTGGATTTTCTGGGGGTCTGGAACAGATTCGTTCAATTTACATTCATCCTTATGGGAACGATTTGCTCGGTACTAGACGTTTTCGGTTCTCGACAAGCCTTCTGGAGCGATTAACAACCATAACCAAGGTACCACTGTATTAGCACTATGCACTGACAGATGCACGTCTAATCCTATTGTACAGTGCTACGCTAAAAGCCACCATTCTGATTTTTCTCCTTACTCATCTATCCCTCAGGTTCTGACAAAAGAGTTTTATACGCTGCAGTCCTCGTCAGAGAAGCGCATCGTCGAGCTTCAAACTCAGAGTGCTGAGCTGCAGATGAGGCTTGAGACCTACGAGAAGCTGGAGAAGGAGCTCGACGACATCACCATGCAGGCAGCAGAGAGTGAGGCACCCGGCTGAACGGAGCGGTTTATTTACTTTTATTTACATACATGGCTTTGGCTTTCAACACTTCAATCCGGCGGCTATCGTGTCTGTACTTTCTGAGCAGCCTAGATGATGGTTTATGAGCCTTCTTACCATTCTTCTCTGTGGTCCTGATGGTGGGTGGTCTAACAGACATCCATATTCTTTACTGCACACTTTCTTTGCCATGTTTTATAGTGGAAAATGAGGACGAAGCCGAGAGGGTGCTGTTTTCGTACGGTTATGGAGCAAATGTGCCGACCACGGCCAAGAGGAGGCTGAAACAGAGGTGAGCGCCCCTCCCCGGAGGTCAGGCTTGTTCTGAGAGCGAGAGGGTCGACGCTGCTGATTTTGGAATGCGAACGGCTCCGAGATACCTGACTTGTTCAGGCCGAATGTTTGCTTGAGCGTATGCTTATGGTTATCAGTCCGCGTGAGGCCGAGTGAACGAGCGAGCGAGTGCGAGCGTGCTGCTTGCTTACTTTGCTCTGTGTTTGCAGTGTTCACCTGGCACGAAGGGTTCTGCAGCTGGAGAAGCAGAATACTCTTCTAAGGAGAGACTTGGAGAGAAACAGTGCCCACTCGGAGCACATCTCTGGAGAGGTACGGCACCTCACTTGCGGACATCCTCGTGGAGATATTTGGTCCTCACAAGGATAAGTAAACACATACTTACCGTGGTCCTAAAGGTAGATAAAGAGAACCCAGTTAAACAAATGAGACAAAAATATTATACTTGGTCATTTATTTTTTGAGGAAAATGATCCAATATTACATATTAGTGATTGGCAAAAGTATGTGAACCTCTAGGATTAGCAGTTAACTTGAAGGTGAAATTAGAGTCAGGTGTTTTGAATCAATGGGATGACAATCAGGTGTGAGTGGGCACCCTGTTTTATTTAAAGAACAGGGATCTATCAAAGTCTGCTCTTCACAACACATGTTTGTGGAAGTGTATCATGGTACGAACAAAGGAGATTTCTGAGGACTCAGAAAAAGAGTTGTTGATGCTCATCGGGCTGGAAAAGGTTACAAAACCATCTATAAAGAGTTTGGACTCCACCAATCCACAGTCAGACACATTGTGTACAAATGGAGGAAATTCCAGACCATTGTTACCCTCCCCAGGAGTGGTCGACCAACAAAGATCACTCCAAGAGCAAGGCGTGTAATAGTTGGCGAGGTCACAAAGGACCCCAGGGTAACTTCTAAGCAACTGAAGGCCTCTCTCACATTGGCTAATGTTCATGAGTCCATCATCAGAAGAACACTGGACAACAATGGTGTGCATGGCAGGGTTGCAAGGAGAAAGCCTCTCCAAAAAGAACATTACTGCTCGTCTGCAGTTTGCTAAAGATCACGTGGACGAGCCAGAAGGCTGTTGGAAGAATGTTTTGTGGGTGGGTGAGACCAAAATAGAGCTTTTTGGTTTAAAAGAAAAGCGTTATGTTTGGAGAAAGGAAAACACTGCATTCCAGCACAAGAACCTTATCCAATCTGTGAAAGATGGTGGTGGTAGGACCATGGTTTGGGCCTGTTTTGCTGCATCTGGGGATGGCTTGCCATCACTGATGGAAAAATGGAACAGTTATTGCTGCAAGGGGGGGGTCACACCAGATACTGAAAGCAAAGGTTCACATACTTTTGCCACTCACTAATACGTAATATTGGATCATTTTCCTCAATAAATAAATGACCAAGTATAATATTTTTGTCTCATTTGTTTAACTGGGTTCTCTTTATCTACTTTAAGGACTTCTGTGAAAATCCGATGATGTTTTAGGTCATATTTATGCAGAAATATAGAAAATTCTAAAGGGTTCACAAACTTTCAAGCACCACTGTATATACACACACACACGCATGTCTGACCATTCACTTGACACCTGTGCCTAGTGGTTCTAATCATACAGGCATAGGCTCCAATGTACTTGAATGGATAATAAATTGAGCCCAGGCATAAGCTCACATCTAGATAAGCTGACACCGATTTTAAATGGTTTCCTACTCTATTGGTACTTGTCCCACATTAATTGTAGCTGTACAGTAGCTTTGACAGTCTGTGCGGTATATTTTATGGCCAACCGAAATTTGTTTAGGATTCACCTTGAGGCTTTGTTCACTAGGCTTTTGATTTCCACCACAGTTTACACATATTCCACTAGGTTAAGCTGAGGCTAAAGCTGTATTAGCTAGCGTGCTTTCTTTAAATAGACTGCAAGTTATGTAATACAGAGCTTATGTGTAGCCTACTAGGTTTTCATAAATGCTTCCACGTAGCGAATCCGCAATAAAGTGTAAATCCTCGGTATCGCCTTCATTAATCATATCTAGTCGACAGGCCAACAGACATGAAGGAGGTTTAGTGGAGAGAAAACAAAAGCATAATGTCTCTGGTATGAGGACTTTCTCAGCATTAATCATAGACTAGTCAGGACTGTTGCAAAGACAGAAGTATGAAGTGCATCACTGTGGCAGCGTGGTTTGAAAGGCCTGGGTTCACCTGGGTGTATCCTGGTGGTTATCGACAAAGTGATTGGCGGTTTTATTGAACGGCTGAACTCCATGCAACAGTTCAGTGCAGAAAGGACATGACCTTGGGTTGAAATGATAAAGACGAAGATATAGTGCTATAGGCTTCGTTTATATTTAGTCAAATAGCATTTGTTGAAGGCACTGGTGTACAGTGCTGTGCCAAAGTCTTAGGCCACCGTTAGATTTGTTGTTTCAGCAATGGTATGAAATGATAAAGGTTACAAAGTCATCTCTAAAGAGTTTGGACTCCAACAATCCACAGTCAGACAGATTGTGTACAAATGGAGGAAATTTCCTCTCCAGGAGTGGTCGACCAACAAAGATCACTCCAAGAGCAAGGCGTGTAATAGTTGGCGAGGTCACAAAGGACCCCAGGGTAACTTCTAAGCAACTGAAGGCCTCCCTCACATTGGCTAATGTTAGTGTTCATGAGTCCACCATCAGAAGAACACTGAACAACAATGGTGTGCATGGCAGGGTTGCAAGGAGAAAGTCACTGCTCTCCAAAAAGAACATTGCTGCTCGTCTGCAGTTTGCTAAAGATCAATGGTATGATGACTAGGGGACTGTGGTAGACTAGCAGTTAAAGTGCTGGTCTATGGACCAAAAGGTCCAGGGTTCAAATCCCACCTCTGCCAAGCTGCCACTGTTGGGTCCTTGAGCAAGGCCCTTAACCCACAATTGCTTGGATTGTAAGACTGCACCAATTGTAAGTCGCTCTGGATAAGGGCGTCTGCTAAATGATGTAAATGTAAATGACTATATAAAACAATACTGTGAACGATTGGACCCAAAGCTTGAATGCATCACTCTGTAATCCTCTTTTCCACTGATCTTCATTCCAGTGTTTGTGAGCCTTTTCACCCTGTTCCACTTCTGAAAAAGTGGTCTCTTAGCTCCTACCCTTCTGAAAAGACCATTCCTATACAAGCTTCTTCAGTCTGTAGAAGCCTGCTTGTCATCCCCATGAAGCTGCCAGGTGATTAGGTCACACTAAATACTTGTCAAAGCTGTGCTTTGATGTTTTTTTCAGTTTTTCTTTATACTGCACTTAAATTTCCTGTATTTTCTGGTTGTATTCTAATAAAGAGACTGGGAAATAATTATATATGCTCATTCTACTACTGCTGAAACAGTGATAGATCTAATCTAATGGTTAGACTTTGGTAGCCCACCACTGTGACATGGGTTCGAGTCCCGGCTGTGCCTTCAGGACAGGTGCATTATTGGCCATGCCTAAGGGAGTGGAGGCTAAACGAGGGAGCGTTTCTTTGGATCGCTGGTTAATAACCTGACAAAACGCCCCAGGCATGTGTTCACCTGCACCCTGTGACCGGGACTCAAACCTAAACAGTATGTGTCCCTAAAAATAACTATTATTTATGATAGAGTAATGGACTGTTAACCAAAAGGGTCTCTGTCAGGCACTTCACTCTTGATAAGGGATCTGCTAGTGGAGTCCTTATTTGGTTGGTGGTAGGCTGTCTTAAGCACATCAGTAACACTGACCTGGTAGAGACATGGTACTTTGTGTTGTGGTGGTATTATACACCTGTTTAGTCAAGCCTGTATCAGACCAGCAGCATCTTGTGGTCAGAAACTGGCACTGATGAAGGACTAGGGAGCAAGTTTAGCATAGATTGAAATGTTGTGGCACACTGGTCTAATGACTGGGTTTGAATCCCAACGATGCCGGGTCAAGTGTTGCATACAGACACATACAGACATGGCTGTGTGAGTGAGGGGGGCACTGCCCACCCCTGCGATGGACCGACGTCCTGCGCCATGTGATCTCCAGTTATAGGCAAGGATAAAATGTGGAAGAAAACAGTTCCCATTGTACACCCACAAGCTGTACCGACCAGTTTGTGTTTAAATAACCAGTAACGCCGCCCCACCTGATGCACTCATACCAGCACTACAATGTAACCGATGTGCTGATAAAGGTCTGGTTTCCACTTTGTAGTAAAGGCCGAATGGGGCTGACAAATTGTCTAACAGGTTTCAGTCACGCATGCTTGCAGAGTCAACTATTATGATAGGAGAACATGTTGAAATAACATCCATCTATTAGAGCGCTCCAACTGTTAAAATATCTTATTGACACTAGTTCCATTTCGGCTTGCTCTTACATTTACAGCATTTAGCAGACGCCCTTATCCACAGCGACTTACAATTCATACAGTCTTACAATCCAAGCAATTGTGGGTTAAGGGCCTTGCTCAAGGACCCAACAGTGGCGGCTTGGCAGAGATGGGATTTGAACCCTGGACCTTCTGGTCCATAGTCTAGTATCTTACCCGCTAGGCTACCACAGTCCCTAGTTGATTGTAATGAAAGTTTTTTAGTTTTTCCATGAAAGTAACACCACGCGGCCATACAGGTGGACTATATGTACCTCCTTTATTACTTTTTAATAATTCAGTCACATTTTTAGCATGTCTTGTCCTGTTTGCCGCACTTTTTATAGCGAGTTCTCTGGAGGGCTGTGAGGCGGCGCAGTTACCGGAATGATAGCTTTTTCAGATATTCATTTGATTAGGTACTTTTCTAAGAACCAGCATGTGCAAGCTGTGATAATGTCCCTATAAGCTAATAGCGCTCTATATAGTACAGGTACTCCTTGTTTTGTGCTGGCTTTACAATGGGGATCCGATAATAAACATAAATACTAGTGATGCACGATATATTATTTGTCGATATATGGATTTTTTTCCAGTTATTGGCATCGGTCCGATATTAGAATTTTAGCCGATATTATAAGCAGTATTTATTATATATTCACATGAATATTTCTTTGTTTTTTCTTCTGGCTGTTACTCATTAAGTTAATTATCTGATGTTACAGTATTTCTTTTGGCTTCTCAATCTTAAGCTCTCTCATACACGCAATTGTTCTTGGTGTCGCCTGTATCAATTCAAGAATAAAAAAAGATTCTTATCTTTTTAAAAGAAGGTTAGAAAATAAAATATAATGAAACAGTTTCTCCTTTGAGTGAACTGCAACTTACAGTAATTGTCATGTCTGATTTAACTGTTTTATTGCTTGTTATTATTTTATTGCTAAAATGAATTAGGGGTCTAGTTTTTAACAATTCATTTATGGATTATAATGTGAAGGTTTTTTAAATGCTGAAAGGTTAAATTACTAGTTTTAATATCGGTATCGGCCACAAAAATGTGATCGGTTATTGTATCGGACCAAGAAATTCAATATCTGTGCATCCCTAATAAATACACATTCTGCAGAATCCGTGTTCTGGGAGTGCTGGGAAATGTAGTGAGGAAAAGACGTGGTCGTGCAATAATCGTTTTTTGGTTTTCACTTTCGATACATGATGTAATAAATGACATGAGATATTCAGTAATTTAGTTTTTTTTATAGAATAAGCTGAATGACGTTGCACAACTGTAGTATGCATGTCTCAATCGTGGTTTAAATGTGTTTAATGTAGGCAGCACTATAAATTATACAGCATCTATTAAACTCTTTATGATAAATTCAACTTGTGATGGATTTGTCTGAATGTATCCCCATCATAACTCAGGGACTACCTGTATCTAGAATGTATGCAATAGTGACTAGGGGAACATTTTGGACACAGCCCTACACAGAACTGATTAACAGTTATCGGAATTAAAGCTTTGACAGCCCTTATTTCTGCGTACAGTGGAATCTCGGAATTCGAACTTAAATGGTTTTACCTAAATTAATTTGTAATCAAATTCATTTCAGACACACCCTGAGTCTGGGTCATACACGTACAGGTTTTACCGATGTTCGCAGTCAGAAGTTTTGTCTGAAATCCATATTTGAGGGCAAAAGATTTTCAGACAGACCATTCAGTGTGAATTTGTCGAATAAAGAAGCGTTCGAATTCGGGGATTCCTCTGTATTTATACATTTAGTTTGAAAGGCAGATATACCTATTATTTAGTGTTTCATATCTGTAAAATGATGTTCTTCAGGTGCCCATGATAACACTATGTGTTTGTTATGAAGTCCCCTGCACAATTCCTTAATTAAATTAAATTCCCCCACAATCCCTAGTAAAGATGAGCTTAAAAAATCTTTTGGTGAGTTGGCTTAATCTCACACTGGACAAATGAGGATTAAACGGTGTTTAATTCAAATAAATTGAAGGCTGAGGAAAAAAAATCCCTCACCAAGAAACAGTAAACAAAACCATGCCCCCCAATTATTGGCAGCCCTGAATTCAACAGTTTGTACAAACCTCCCTTTGCCAATGGAACAGCACTTGGTCTAGTCAAGTCAAATTTATTTATATAGCACTTTTTACAACACAGCATTGTCTCAAAGCTGCTTTACAAATACACTGGCTCAAAACCCTAGCTGAGCAAGCCTGAGGCAACAGTGGCAAGGAAAAACTCCCAAAACCTTACAGACAAGAAACCTTAGGAGGACCAAGACTCAAATAGGGACCCATCCTCCTTGGGCAGCCTGGATGTTAAGTACAACATCCAGACGTCTTCTCCTATAACATCTTATGGTTGGAGAAGACTGTGAAGAGATCTGTGAAGAGATTCCTCTTTACAGATCCTTCTAGGTCCTGGCTTGTGCACTCTCCAGTTTAGCTCACCTACCAGTTTTCTATGGGTTTTAGATCAAGGGACAGAAATGGCCATGGCAGAAGCCTGAGTTTGTGTTCAGTAAACAATGTTTGCGTTGATCTGGTTGTATTTCTGGATTATGCTGCTGGAAGGTTTTCCAATGTTAGTTTCTTGGCAGAAGGGGCATAGATTTTGATTTAAGATGTCTGGATATTTTATGGAGTCTATGATATCTTGTACTGGAGATTTCCCAGGTTTCCCAGGTGAGGATTTTGGAGGAAAAAAATCCCACAGCATCAGGTCCTTTTCAGTGTAGTCATCCTTGTTTTCCTGTCTGTTTTTATTTCATCAAACTGTAGAATGCAGTTCCAGTTTGGAATGTAGTTTGGTTCCTGTCAAAGTCCCAGAATCGTTTAGCAATCTCCGGGCAAATATGTTTGTGGCAAGACGTGACAAGCCTTTCAAATTATGTGTTGGCATGGACGTGGCGTCTGATGGTAGTTTTGGAGACTTTGTGGTTCCAATATGCAAATGTTTTATAGTCATTACCTGACTGATGAAGGCCAGCACACTTCTCTTATTTGAATGATATTTTATTGTCTTCCCCATATTGAAGAATGACTGCGAGAATCTGACCTCTGTATCACCCCATATATAACCCAGTGGAACAGGAAGCCATGGATTATTGCTTGAACTGCTTCCTCAGACTGAATTAACTTTCACTAAATGGTGAAATTCTTCTAACCGTTTGTACTCCTCGTTACCAGAGGTGCCTGCAATTGGGGAGTGGACTGCATGAGTGACAAAATCAACTGGAGAACATTCAAAATCTTGAATCGGTTTTTTGTACCGCAGCCAGCGGTCCACGTTTCATAATGGTGACAGGCCTAGGCACATTGCCGTGCGGACTGCGGCACGGGGTTATAAAACTGGCATGTCGTTTTCACTTTCAGAACTAATTGCCTTTATTTGCATAGTCCTTTTCTGTAAGGCCCATGGACAAACAGCCAAACGCCTCTGCTTGCTGAGTTCATGCAGAAACTCCCCGGAGTTCAAACTGGCTTTCGAAACTTAGAAATGAGTCAGACGTGTTTTGTAATACCCATCTTAAACTTTCCGCCTGCCAGATTTGTTCAGCTTGTATTTGTATGCATTTTACATGCTACGTATGTCGGTTGCCCAATTAGACTGTCAGGAAATTTAAATTCATCAAGTACTGAACGCTGATACACCTCAGAATGAGTCCGTTTCTGACACGTTTACTGCAATAAATTCGATGATCGTACGTCATGCGCTGATAGTTTGAGTAATTGAAGCTTATGAATAGCTAGTGTCATTTATCCTTGATAAAACATTTTCCATGGCATAGAATGCAGTGTAAATATTGACATGTACAATTAAACAAAAGCCCACAAACCACATAGTTTGAACTTTAATTAAAGCATTACAGGATGAACAGTTCTGTTAAAAGCAATGTTCATGATGGTCAGCGTGGGTGGTGGAGAACCGGTTTTAGAATCGATGGTAATGCTGTGAGATTCAGACTGAATGCAGTTCTTAATCTCAGTATCCTGTAAAGGATACCAAAACTACGCCAGTCCTTCGGTGTTTTCGCAAAACTCTTCAATGGTTCCCATAAGCAAGGAGATGTGATTTAAACACTGATCCTTATTGAGGAATCTTAAGCTCTTTGATGCAGAGTATCACTGACATTCATTCTACCTTGTGGCTCCGTGCCCGGAGAGGAATCAACTTGGACCCAAGAACTGACACAAGCCTGCACTTGTCCCTCGTGTCTTTTAAGCAGTGCATGAATCTGGGTTTGTGGTGTTCCCTGCATTAAGAGATGATTTGGGAATGAAACCAGGCAGAGATTGTTCTGTTTTTAAAAAATAAAAAAAACACGCATAAAACTTAATTATAGATTCCAGCCTTGGTTTTATCGTTTTCCGACCAGGCGGTGCACTCGTGCAGGTATGTGGACCCTTATTGTGTGATCTTTCGTCCTTGTGACTGGCTCAGAGGAAGGATAAGCTAATTGCTTCTTTTTAAAAGCCAGCAATGAAAAGACTTGGCTGGTGTATAAGCTCTGTGCTCTCATCCTAAGACTTAACACGTGAGCTATGAGAGGACTGATGTGCATTAACAGAATATATCCTTGTGTGATGTTCCCACAAAGAGCCCCGGTAAACACTGGCTGTGTTCTTTTGGCCCGTGCCCTAGCGCCCTGTTTACACAGCTCACGTTTTTCAGACACATGATCAGGCTTATTCACATTGCAATGAGACCTCGTCAGATCGGATGAGCGCTCCGGTTCATTCATGGCCAAAGGGAGGAACCGGTGACCAACGGTGATAAGAAGGGCGGCCACTGCCAGACGGTCCTTTCACGCCTCGGCTGTGATTGTTTGGCACTTTATGTCTATTGTTATTCTCTCCCTAACTGAAAAGAAGGCATTACATGTCACTCACTTTGTCACTCACTTTGTCACTCATGGAGGTCCACCCTCTAGAGTCATACAAATATTTCTCTAATGCTTAAGAAATACTGTGCGGCTGCTGACTACTTTCCAGGAAAAGAATATGGTTAGGAGCATTGAATTAGAGAATAAATCACGTTACAGAACCAGCTGCTCAGGTGAGTTCTATTAGGTTGATTAATATTTACATTTACAGCATTTAGCAGACGCCCTTATCCAGAGCGACTTACAATTGGTACAGTCTTACAATCCAAGCAATTGTGGGTTAATGGCCTTGTTCAAGGACCCAACAGTGGCAGCTTGGCAGAGGTGGGATTTGAACCCTGGTCCTATTGGTAAATAGTCCAGTGCCTTAACCGCTAGGCTACCACAGTCCACAAAAAATACATTTACAGCATTTAGCAGACGCCCTTATCCAGAGCGACTTACAATTGGTACAGTCTTACAATCCAAGCAATTGTGGGTTAATGGCCTTGTTCAAGGACCCAACAGTGGCAGCTTGGCAGAGGTGGGATTTGAACCCTGGACCTTCTGGTCCATAGTCCAGTACCTTACCCGCTAGGCTACTACAGTGGTTTTTGTTCCACAGTGCCAGTGGTTTTTGTTCAGTTAATGTGGGGAGCAAGCTTACATCGGTACTAGTCGGACCCATTCCCACCGGGCCAATTTAGAGGGACCAATTAACCTAACGCATGTCTTTGGAATAAGAAAACCGGAGTACCTGGAATAACCCCACTCCACACAGTCCAAAGTCAGGATCGAATCGGAATTTCTGGGGGTGTAAGGTGACCACGCTGACCACCGCGCCACACTGATTGCCACTTAGCATGTACCAGCATTTTCAGTAGGGCTGTAAAAATGAGCACAGGAACATTTTAACAGGCGATAATTTTCTTATAAATAAACTTCTTTCCCCCATTCACTACTTAGTGTGATTGTTTCGCACTAAGAAAACAGATGCGGCCCTTCGCACCAAGTGCGCTACGTTTTTTGTCTAAACACTCCGAAAACTCCCTGTCCACTTTTGCTTTCTTTAATTTCCCTTCTCTTAACGTGTCACGGAGATTTCGCCGTGTCTTTTTCACGTCGTCAACTTTAAAAAACAAAGACACGAGTGAAGATTAGTGCAGGAAGCTCTAGTTTGTGTTGAATTGGCATGAACCGGTTAGAATTCATTTGGATAAACAAGCCACTGTGAGGTTTATCACCATCACTCTCCAGCCTTTCAGTTCTATTCCGCCAGACATTGTCTTTAATATCCATCTTCTTTTTGTTAGCGTGTTGCTTTTCCTATAAGCTCTTGTGCTCTGCTACTAGCAGGATGAGCTGTTCTGCCTGACGGCTGTTTTGATTGGTCGTGTGATTTTAACACATCTGAACAGCGCAGAAATTCCGTATATACTCTGTATATATCTGTATATGTAGGTCCTTTATTGTCATTATTGTGCGACAGCAGATACAATGGCATAAATACACAGCCGTGCTTTAACAACATGCCTGGTCCTCCGGATAACAGCTTGTACATGCTGTATTTAGGTACATGCTGTACTTAATTCAATTAATAATTTGCGTGAAAAATGGGCCATTTCTGGCAGTCAGTCTTGTGGGGTTTTTTGTGTTGTGAAAACTACTACAAGGAAGCCACATGGAAATTTACATTCACAGTTAGTCATTCAGTCGACGCCCTTGTCCAGAGCACGTTACAACTGATGCAATCTTTATGTACAATCCAAGCAGCTGAGAGTTAAAGGCCTTGCTCAAGGACCCAACAGTGGCAGCTTGGCAGCTTCTGGTTCATAGTGCGGTTCTTTAACCACAGAGCCACCACAGTCCACAGAAAAATCTGTGCTGCAGCAGACAAGAGGAATATATTAGCCAGTGAGTTTACCTGCACTTGGGTGTTCAGATAATTGGAGACCTTCGGGTTTACATGACTCAGCCAGTAACCTCACAGAAGGATGTGACTACTTTTTTAATAAGCTTCAAACTTATTATTATTTAATTGTTTTTATAATTATTATTACTTTATTTCCTCTAGCATATGCTGTTTGAGTCTCCCCAAAAAGTGTTTGGCAGGGACATTTATTTTTAGGGTTGCCAGATCCCGCAGATGCTGAGCAGAGCAGAGCAGCAGCGCTTGTGGACTGATATGCTTAGTGTTAATGGTTTTGCTGGACTGTAGGTTAACGTAAGTGTTTTAAGTATTTATAAAAATCTTTGGTTTACGATGGGTTTTTCGGAATGTAACCCCATCATAAGTCATGGAGCATCTGTACACTCGAGAAACAAGCCCCAGAAACCTGCAACCCGCAACTAGGTTATCAATATTTGTAAGTGACTTTGTATAAAATAAGCCTATAGTCGCCTAGAAGTAGTGGACCTGGCTACCGGCCGCTTTTTGGACAGCTCTGTGCTCATGCATATATACTGGTCCTTCTAAAAAAATTAGCATATTGTGATAAAGCTAATTCTTTTCCGTAATGTAATGATAAAAATTAAACGTTCATATATTTTAGATTCATTGCACACCAACTGAAATATTTCAAGTCTTTTATTGTTTTAATACTGATGATTTTGGCATACAGCTCATGAAAACCCTCACAAAATTAGCATATCAATGAAAAGGTTCTCTAAACGAGCTATTAACCTAATCATCTGAATCAACGATTAACTCTAAACACCTGCAAAAGATTTCCTGAGGCTTTTTGAAAACTCCCAGCCTGGTTCATTACTCAATACCGCAATCGGGAATGGGTAAGACTGCCGACCCTGACTGCTGTCCAGAAGGCCATCATTGACACCTCTCAAGCAAGAGGGTAAGGACACAGAAAGAAATGTCTGAACGAATAGGCTGTTCCCAGAGTGCTGTATCAAGGCACCTCAGTGGGAAGTCTGTGGGAAGGAAAAAGTGTGGCAGAAAACGCTGCACAACGAGAAGAGGTGACCGGACCCTGAGGAGGATTGTGGAGAAGGGCCGATTCCAGAGCCACCGTGCACAGGCGTGTGCAGAAAGGGAAATGGGGCTACAGGTGCCGCATTTCCCCAGGTCAAGCCACTTTTGAACCAGAAACAGCGGCAGAAGCGCCTGACCTGGGCTACAGAGAAGCAGCAACTGGATGTTGCTCAGTGGTCCAAAGTACTTTTTTTTCGGATGAAAGCAAATTTTGCATGTCATTCGGAAATCAAGGTGCCAGAGTCTGGAGGAAGACTGGGGAGAAGGAAATATGCCAAAATGTCTGAAGTCCAGTGTCAAGTACCCACAGTTCAGTGATGGTCTGGGGTGCCATGTCAGCCTGCTGGTGTTGGTCCACTGTGTTTTTTATCAAGGGCAGGGTCAATGCATCTAGCTATCAGGAGATTTTTGGAGCACTTCATGCTTTTGTTTATTCATCTGCTGAAGAGCTTTATGGAGATGAAGAGTTCATCTTTTTCAGCAGTGCCACAGGCTGATTGTCCTCCATGCCACGCCGCATTGAAGCAGTCATTTTCTGCAAAAGGATTCCCGACCAGTTTTGAGTGCATAAATGAAACATAATAATCTGAAGGTTGACATTTTTTGTATTAAAAACACTTTTCTTTTATTGGTCGGATGAAATATGCTAATTTTGTGAGATTTTGGGTTTTCATGAGCTGTATGCCAAAAATCATCAGTATTAAAACAATAAAAGACCTGAAATATTTCAGTTGGTGTGCAATGAATCTAAAATATATGAAAGTTTAATTTTTATCATTACATTACGGAAAAGAATTAACTTTATCACAATATGCTAATTTTTTTAGAAGGACCAGTGTATGTGTGTGTATGTGTGTGTATGTGTGTGTATGTGTGTGTGTGTGTGTGTGTATGTATATATATATATATATATATATATAATATAGGTCCACTTTTTAACTAGGTGCTTCCCAAACTATTTTTTGCAGTGCCCCCTTTTGTAGATGCATGTAAACTTCACTCGAATTTATTTTAAACATTGTAATTCATACGAAACTGCAAATTATTGAACAAAACAGAGACAAAACACCTTTACAGTCTAATTATTGCAAGTGACATGCGTTAGATTTGTATTGTGTAACATAGGAGTGCTCAGATATGCTTGGCCATTTGCCTTGCTCCGCCCCCCACTTTGGGAAACCCTGGTTTCACTGAACAAGTAAATGAAAGTCATGAGCTTACTAATGTAGCAGCAATACAGTAACTAGCATAATCAAGCTAAATAATGTTTCTGTGGGGTTTCTACATGGACGAGTTGTGTGAACTTATTCTGTTCTTTTTATATTTCATATTACACCTGTCAGAAGCTGCTCTCGTACTTCCTTGTCATAAACTGGTTCTGCAGATATGCCTGATACCTGAACCCCTTTCATTTTCTATGCTACTGCGTAAAACATCAAAGAGTTATACAGCCTATACTAATTCATTAAAATCTGATTAGTGTCATATTCATCCATTAACTGCAGATTGTCAGATTTCTTCCATATGATCAAACTTTCAGATTATTATTATTTTTTATATGAATGCCCACTGTGATTGGGACTGTATTACGATTTGTCTCTTCCAGCTTGAGGCAGCCAATAAGCTTCTTCAGCAGGCTCAGCAGCCACACAGTTACCTGATAGAGACGGTTCGTCAGCGGGATTCACAGGTCCAGTCGTTAAGGGAGCGTCTCACGAAGCTGGAGGAGGAAGTGAGGTAAGTCCAGATGAGTAGTGAGGTCCAGAGCGCAGTCTGTTCTAGGTGGGCTTGAATTGGTTTTATTGAGGTATCCCCATATAAATGGTGAAATACAACTATGATCGCCGATACCCTCTATGTACTTAGCTAGATAGCAGAACATGAGCTATTGAAGCCAGTCCTCCATTGCCACTACTACTGGAAGTAGCGATTTCCCAGATGTGTGAATTTATTTTTGTTGATGGTTTTGTTTGGTAATGTAGCTACAGATGTGTTCAAGCACTTACTTCAACATGTCCCTCATCATTTACATGGTATTGAATTAATTCATTACATTCACCTGATTAAGCTAGAGGGCGGCACTGCCACGCCTCAGCGAGGAGGTCCTGGGTTCGATCCCAGGTGGAGCAGGGTCTCGCTCACTAATATTTGGTCGGGCCGCCTTTAGCTTTGATTACAGCACCCATTCGCTGTGGCATTGTTTCCACAAGCTTCTGCAATGTCACAACATTTATTTCTGTCCAGAGTTGCACTCATTTTTCTCCCTCAAGATCTTGTACTGATGATGGGAGATTTTAGACCACTGCACAAAGTCTTCTCTAGCACATTCCAAAGATTCTCAATGGGGTTCAGCTCTGGACTCTGTGGTGGCCAATCCATGTGTGAAAATGATGCTCCCTGAACCACTCTTTCACAAGTTGAGTTCGATGAATCCTGGCATCGTCATCTTGGAATATGCTCGTGCCATCAGGGAAGAAAAAATCCATTGATGGAATGACCTGGTCGTTCAGCTGACCTCATTCTTTGGCCACATAACGTTGCTGAACCTGGACCTGACCAACTGCAGCAACCCCTGATCATAGCACCGCCCCCACAGGCTTGTACACGGTCAATCTGGACTACACATGACCACCTTTCATTGCTCCAGAGTCGAATCTTCATGCTCCCTATCAAATTGAAGCCGCTTTTGCCGGTTAGTTAGGGGTTTTCTTAAGGCTACGCAGCTGTTAAGTCCCAATCTTTCGAGTTCCCTTCTCACTGTGTGTGTGGAAATGCTCTTAGTTTCACTATTAAACTTATCCCTGAGTTCTACTGTTGTTTTTCTACGATTAGATTTCACCAAACGTTTAAGTGATCGCCGATCACGATCATTCAAGATTTTTTCTGACCACATTCCTTCCTCGAAGATGGCGTTTCCCCACTGGCCTTCCACTTTTTAATAATGCGTTGGACAGTTCTTAACCAGATTTTAGTAGTTTCAGCAATCTCCTTAGATGTTTTCTCTGATGCATGCCAATAATCTGACCCTTCTGAAACAGATGAACATCTTTCCCACGAAAACAGGATGTGTCTTTCGACATGGTTGCTTAACAAATGAGAAGCTACTCACCGCATCAGTTAGGATTAAATAACTTGTTGCCAGCTGAAACATCATCACTAATGCAGTAATTATCCGATGGGAGGATAATACCTATTTGCTTAGTTAAATAATGACGGTGACTTTTTTGGTCAGGCTGTGTGCATGTGTCCAAATAAAAAAAATATGGAATCACTCACAAGTCTACAAACAATAATTACTCTGCAAAAAGAAGGGAGTGCTTACAGACAAGCTGTTGTCTATTTGAAAGAAAGCATGCCCCCAACCCAATATAACTCCATCAAGAAGGAAATCCAACATGGAGTGTGGCCAAAGATGTTGGTTGTTCCCAGACATCTGTGAACAAAAGGTGCACATATTAAGACCATGGGAAGGTTACAAAAATATATGGGTAGACCAAGTAAGACGTCAAAGTGTCAGGATAGTCCAGTGTACCACCGCTACTTTGGATCCACAAGTCTTTGCACCTTAAGGCTAAGGAAATGAAGATGAGCTCTAGTTTAGCTACAAATTCTTCACGTGGTGTCTCATGGCTGTGTTTTTCTCTAGGAGTTGAGAGATGGATTTCGTTTTGGGTGTGCGTGTGAGCGAGTTCATCATCTGAATGCGTGTTTGTTTGTCTTTGCTTTTGAGCTGAAATATTTAGCATTTCGAGCCTAGCGAGTGCCTTTGAACCACTTTAGCCTGAGCCTCTTCTAGCTTTTCATGTCAAAGAATGCAACTAAATAAAAGAGACGTGGGGTCATTGCTAGTGCTGATTGTCTTTCTGAGAATTCACCATCATCTTTGCTGTACAGTACAGCTTCCCCTTCTCAATATAGCACAAACAAGCGAAGTTCATGTGAACTGAATGTTCCTGAAACGAGGTTACAGTGCCCCTGGATTTCACAAACACTGTGTCTATCAAGGTGAGGAATGATGTAGGATTAATTAGAGACAGACAAACCCCACAGGCATGGGAGAGACGGAGAAATGCATCCGTCCTTAATGTTTACTGCCGCTTCGTTTTTATGTATGAAAGAATGTTCGAGACGTATTCAGCTCATTGTATTCTTCTAGTGGGCAAACTACTGTGGGCAGGTGTTGTTATGAGCATAATGAGTTCTGCTGGAGGGCAGAACACTACCAGCACATAGTTTCCCTAAACATTCAGTGCAGACTCTTAAACATCCCACAGGGGCTGCCTGACTTAACTTGAAGTTTGTTTTAAGCGTTTGACAGCAACTTTGGCTTTTTACTGTTTTCAGCTTTATTCATTGGTTCTTTATATTGTGGGGGTCAAAGAGGATGTCCAGTTATTGCACATCTGCAGGGTCTAGGCCTATTGGCCTTCAGGCTCTAGAATGAGATACATTTACAGCATTTAGCAGACGCCCTTATCCAGAGCGACTTACAATTGGTACAATCTTACAATCCAAGCAATTGTGGGTTAAGGGTCTTGCTCAAGAACCCAACAGTGGCAGCTTGGCAGAGGTGGGATTTAAACCCTGGACCTTCTGGGCCAGAGTCCAGTAACTTACCCGCTAGGCTACCACAGTCTACCACACGTGGACTGTCAGGCAGGGTTAATGACAAGTATTTGTATGGTCACCTTACAGGATTATTTTTCAGTTGCTACTTAAATTATTTATTTGTTAGGCTCACATCCAGACAGAAATTAAATGCCTGCACTTCTTAAAGAAGAAACAGCTTCTATAGGCTACAGTGACAGGTATTTAGTGTGGCATGACCTTGCACTTAAGCAATAGCAGCATCTGGCAGCTTAAGAGAAATATTTATATATGGTCATTATACCATTGCTAATGTAAAGGTGGCTTGAGACTTTTGCACAGTACCACATTTAATGAAAAGTGTTTGAACTTTGTTAAAGGTTAATGTAGTAAGGGTTCAGGAATGTGTTATATCAAACATCGTTTTGATGTTTTCCCTGTTATTCTTCATAGATGATAAAAGAAGAACTAAAAGCACTTTAAGGAGTAGTTGTGTCCAAACATTTAAGCTGTAGTGGACAGTGGTGCTTGAAAGTTTGTGAACCCTTTAGAACTTTCTATATTTCTGCATAAATATGACCTAAAACATCATCAGATTTTCACACAAGTCCTAAAACTAGATAAAGAGAACCCAGTTAAACAAATGAGACAAAAATATTATACTTGGTCATTTATTTATTGAGGAAAATAATCCAACATTACGTATTAGTGAGTGGCAAAAGTATGTGAACCTCTAGGATTTTTAGTTTTTTGGCACCATGCAAAAAATCTGCCGAGTTGAGTCAGTCTGTTTCTCTTGTACATGCAAAGCAATGCTGCGAAGATGTAAATTTGGTGTGTGTAGGTATCAAGTTCTGTTTTGGCAGTAAAATGGCTTTTTTCCATCATTTCATAGATCCTCGGCCTGAGTGGAGTTTGCATGTTCTTTCCGTGCCTGCGTGGGTTTACTCCAGGTCCTCCAAGGAAATGCGTTAGGTTAATTGGTTGCTCTGAATTGGCCCGTTATGAATGTGACTGACTAGTATCGATGTAACCTTGCTCTTGTCATGAATATCCATTGATGCTGATGCAACATAAAATAAAATATTTCCCCATTTTTCCCCTGATATTTTATCCTGTTGGAGATGGTGTACCCTGGACAGGCTATCATACTCGGCAGGGTCACTATTGCAGCGCCTGGAGTTCCTCCCCTGTCCCTCTCCTCCTCCATCAGACAGCCAAAACAATTAATGATATAAAAACATTCAGGTTGTGATATTTATGTGCTAATATAGTAAATGTGTTCAAATCAAATCTTTTAAAACAGTACCTATAGTATCTTTTTTGAACCGATAACTCTCCAGATATACTTACTCACTCACTCAGGGTCACATGGGGCCAGGGCTTACCCGACAGCACAGGGTACAAGGCGGGGACCAACCCTGGACAGGATCTCACATGCACACACAGGCATTCACTCACCCTGGAACAGTTTAGAAACACCGATTGAACGCATGTCTTTGGAACGTGGGTCGAATTCACAACGCGAGACGAAACACTTGGCGAAAACTAGGACAAAAGGCGAACTCTACACAGCCATGCACACATGCTGTTATTATTTAAAACGGTTCAACTATAATTGATTTTGGGTCAGCTGGCAGGTTCAGGGATTTTGGGAGGACAAGATATGAGAGAATGTCCTGCATTCTTCGGGTGTGTAGTTTAGCTCTTTTTTTATTTGAACACTAAATATTTGCTTATATATTCTCTAAGGCTTTGTGTCCGTGTGTGGTCATTCCCTCACAACAGTTACTCATTTTTCCCCTGTGCCAAAGTCATCCATTGCATTTTTACAAGACAGTAAAAGATAAGTCTTATCTATATTAATCGTTGATAACGATAATGGGCAGTACTAATGCCTTGATAGATTATATTACAATAGATAGAAAAAGTTTGGAGTTTTCCTTTAACATGGCAGAAAATAGGACACATTTACTAACAGCAATAAAGGAACTCTTTAACCCCCTGAACCCCTTTTCCACCCTAGCGCGCTGAAGAAAGAGAGGACACGTCTCCTGGAGGCGAAAAACAACATGGCTGCCGACCTGGAGCGGCTCCTGAGTCACAGAGAGGTAAAGGCTGAGTATGCACAACAACACATGGAACGTTTGCCCAAGGGTTAATGTGTTGCGTCATGTAGGAAGACGGTGAGGCCGAACTGGTACGAAGCTTAGATCAAGAGCTCAGTTCAGGGTTTTGTTTAGAGTGCGTTTGAGTTTTCTGTAGGATGTGGGCTTTATGTTGATCCCGCACTGTGTTCACCACACCCATATTTGGATTAGGTCCTTTGATAAGGGTTCCCATAGATGAGAGTATTTGAAGGTAAATAGCCTTGAATTTCACCAAGCAGGCACATCTGAACCCTTTGCTACAGACAGCAGATCGGTAGTGAAACCGCACGTTAGTGAAAGTGCCAAGAATGTTTGTAGCTTCTGGCTGCACATGGCATGCAAAGGCACAATCGTGCTCTGGACGTCAGGCTTCAAACAAGTTTCATTCACATTGTTGCATTGTTTAATTAGCAAGATGAGGTCCTTGTCACTTGTATCGCCGCTACAGAGTCCGTGACCGCGGCCATTGTCGCTCGCCGAATGTTTATTCTGTTTCCATTATTTATACTTAGACGAGCGGAGAAAAAATCCCCAGAATCTTTCAAAGTGTAGACTCATGCATAGTGTATAGAACTGGAAATACTTGTTGTTCCGCTTAACAGGTTCCCATGCTCAGCTCATTAGTTTGCGATCACATGAGTGACCCACGTGAGCGCTGTGATTTGCAGTTAATGGCTCATCAGGAAGTCTTTTAGATTAGGACTGCAGTTAACCCTTTGCTCTAATGACTGAGGTCTTAACAAGTATAATGAATTATTATTATTATTATATAAAAATCTGTCTTTTAACTCTAGATGTTGGGGCTATAAAGAGCTGGTCACCTCAACAGCCAATCAAAGCTGTGGATGCACGAGCTGAGGCAGGAGTTCGAGTGGAACGTCCATTGTGTGTACCTAAGAGTGAATGAGGAAGTGTGTTGCTCATTAGCACTCGTTTGGGCTAGAGATTGTTCTGACTCAGTTGGTGTTTAGAGACCTTTTTGGTGTGAGTTACTCATGTTTGTGAGGATGACTTTCTTCTACTTATTTGTAGCAAGCAGTAAATGGCGTTCATAACTATGTACCTGTCCTATTGGAAGTAGTACCTGTATATTCTCTCTAACCTATAACTATATAAGCTGTTTCACATTCACTCGTTGAGTCTCTGTTTCGTCTGGCTGATCTTCCATGTTCTTAATTCTGTCTATCGATACATTTTTGGCTTCCATCAGAGCTTTTACAGTGACTAGTTGTGACTAGTGGTCGACCGATGTGGGGTTTTTTTTAATGTCACCTGCAGATATGCAGAGGGCTGGGTGACTGATGGCCGATTTTTTTGATTACACTAATAATAATAAATGAGACTCTTGACTGAAATGATTAAATGAACAAATGCACTGTCTATTTTCAAAATCAGTGTCGTTTTTATAGATAAACATGGTAGTGCACGTTGATTTCAGTCCCAGTTAAGTAATACATTAAACATAGTTTCTCTGCATTTTCTCCACTATTTTTGAATATCGGCATCGTGGGTAACGATATCGGCCGATACTGATTTATCTCAAAATGGCATTGATCAGCCTATCACTTGTTGTAACAGTACATTACTTAAGCAATAATACAGGTTGTGCTGTAATGTGAGATATCGGCGTGGGTGTGATGCAGTCATAGATCAGAACACCCGTGCCAGTGTCTCACGTTAGAGCAGGACCTCGAGTGCATTACTGCGATTATACCACAGTTCTGTTATCAGCATTTATTGTTAGATTTTAAGATGGAGGACAGAGAAACGATTTGTTTATAAGCCTTCTGCGAGGTAAAATAGCTCCATTCTATCGTTACCCCGTGGCTAAGCCCTTCAGTCATTAAAGATGAGGAACAGAATGACCAATAATGGTTTATTATACAGACAATAAACACAAATAAGTAAGTTTTCATTTATTAAAAAGAAAGTAAAATGGGCGGGGTTTATAAGGCAGGCTGTTACTAAGATCCACTATTCTACTGACTGAGGCAGATCGGAGTGAGATCCGGTGTTCTAACCAAAGTCTAGATCCCGTTTGATTAGTGGTTATAAATCTGTATGATGAAGCTCTTAATGTGAATCTGATCAGTCAGAAATGTAAGGGCAGAGCTACAGAGCATCAGCAGCTTCTCTGGGTTAGAGCTGGACTTACAGATAACAAACCTGTCAGAGGAACGAAGCTCCGATCAGCCGCCGATGGGGTTTAATGAAAGAGCCGAGTTTAACTCCAGCAAACGACGTCTGTGTGAGGGATGAAGCTGATTCAGCATTTTTGTTGGTGGGACTAAAACTGACCTTCAGTCTCGTTGCTCTTCAGTCGAGCTGTGGATCCATTAAGAGCCGGACGTTTGATTTTTGTTTGGCTTTTCCAGAGCTTCCAAATCCTAAAGGTGATAAACCTTTGGCTCAGGTTGGTCATTAATAGCTTTGTCTTCCCAATTTATATCGTTTTCAAAGCTAATATATTTTATAAACTAATTCTAGCTTTCATGTCGGCGGTTTTACTCATTATAACTTGGCTGGTTTTTAGGGCGGGCGTCGTTGCTAGGTTACGTGTGTATGCCGCGGAGTAATACTTATAGAGCGTCGGTCAGAGTGCTGTTATTGCCCATAAAGTCACGGCGGAAGGCGTCTCTCAGCCAATCAGATTGCGGCGTCATAACTAACTATGGTATAATGTGTTTTCTATAATTATTGTGAATTTCCATGAATTAAAACTGCGGTGGCTTCAGGGATGCTGTGTAGATGGCAGCGTTCCACTCACTTTATGTTGTCATTACAGTAACCTAAAAGGACTGTGTGATTGTGTCCATTTTGGTCCACAAAATTGTATACGTAATGCAGATGTTAAACAGCGCAAATCTGCAAAGTACTGGTGGTTTGTTCGCCTTGATTGCTGCAAATAGCACCCACAATTAGCCATAGCGCTTAGGTCTGGACGCTAGCACGCCTGTATCAAGCCTTAACAGGAGCTGATAACACATTTGTGAAATTTGGAGCTATTTTGATCAAACACCGCCCCTCCCACCGACACTGCTGCTGGCACAGCCTTTGCCAAGTGCACAACTTCCAGTGGCATGTTGGCATAAAGCACGCAGTCCTCGCGGACAGCTGCTCGGCCGTACCGCGCTTTAACATGCCAGCGCATATGGTGGCTGAGTGATAAATAGAAATATTAAATGACCCCTGACACACACACAACCATGTGCATCTATATTCATCGCTGAAGGGTGCTGGATGTTCTCACATGAGGAAATAGTCTGAGGGTCTATCCTGTGTGTTAGGACCTCAGTGAGGTGCTGGAAAAGAAAGGAATGTTTGCTGATTCTTTGTGATTTGGTTCAGTTTGTTCTGAACTTGAGTTAGATGATGTTTTTCCCAGCTGGTATTAGCTTGACAGGCACTTTAATCTTGTTCTCAAAATTGCTGTTCATTGATTCATTGACCCGTGTGGTTTAAAGGTATTACAGCGAAACATGTCACAACACTGAGTTGATTCTATTTTCAGGTAGCTTTCACAGGATTATGATAATTGCTAGAAACTAAACCTACAAAATGACTCGCTGAATGTGAATTGTTTGCAGATTATATCGACAACCTTGTAAAATAAAAATGTAGGCTAATTACGCAACATGCCAAACAAAGAAGTCAATATTGGAGTTACAGCTAAATGAAATGCTATAGCAAATAGATGTGTTGTCGTGTCTGATTTTTATTGTTTTTTTTTATTTATTTTTATTTTTATTATTCTTGACTTTAATTCTTGTTTGGTATGGAAAAGTGTAGGGCTGTGCTAAAAAAATCGATACAGCAATATAGTACGATATTTTTTTTCGTGATATACTAAAAGAAAGCAGCACATAATCACATTTCAAAATATTTATTTGCAATTAATAGTGTGTAAACATCAACATACACTTACCGGCCACTTTACTAGGTATATCTCGTTAACACAAATATCTAACCAGCCAATCACATGGCAGGAACTTAATGTATTTAGGCATTTATATCAAGACGAGCATCAGAAAGGACAAGAAAGGTGATGGCATGGTTCTTGCTGCTAGATGTGCTGGTCTGAATATTCCAGAAACTGCTGATCCACTGTGATTTTTACACACATCTCTACGGACTCAGTAGAAGATTGGAAAAACGTTACCTGGTCTGATGAGTCTCGATTTCTGCTGTGATATTTTGATGGGTGGGTCAGAAATTGGCATAGCAACATGAAAACTTGGATCCACGCCATGTCACAAAGCTCAGATTATCTCAAACTGGTTTCTAGAACATGACCGTACGTTCGCTGTACTCAAATGGCCTCCACAGTCACCAGATCTCAATCCAATAGAGCACCTTTGGGACATGGTAGAAGGAGAGATCTGCATTATGGATGTGCATCGGACAAATCTGCAGCCACTATTTATACCAGTTACTGTATAAATCTGTATAAATCTAAAACACTCAAGCTCAAAATGGCAGCAAAAGAAAATAGTCATGGGCTGTATAAATGAGGGAGCTTTCCTACACTAAAGTGTGTGTGACTCAGCATTGCAGTTGCATACATGGGATGAAGGGTTTGAGTAGCTTCCTGAATCCGTCCTTTATACAGCGGTGCTTAAATGTTTGTGAACCCTTTAGAATTTTCTATATTTCTGCGTAAGTATGACCTAAAACATCATCAGATTTTCACACAAGTCCTAAAAGTAGATAAAGATAACCCAGTTAAACAAATGAGACAAAAATATTATACTTGGTCATTTATTTATTGAGGAAAATGATCCAATATTACATATTATTGAGTGGCAAAAGTATGTGAACCTCTAGGATTAGCAGTTAATTTGAAGGTGAAATTAGAGTCAGGTGTTTCCAATCAATGGGATGACAATCAGGTGTGAGTGGGCACAATGTTTTATTTAAAGAACAGGGATCTATCAAAGTCTGCTCTTCACAACATGTTTGTGGAAGTGTATCCTGGCACGAACAAAGGAGATTTCTGAGGA
Organism: Ancistrus triradiatus; assembly: GCA_025084515.1. NCBI lineage: Eukaryota > Metazoa > Chordata > Actinopteri > Siluriformes > Loricariidae > Ancistrus > Ancistrus triradiatus. Next base: position 545,077 of record JAJAGP010000036.1, on the reverse strand, counting down.
TCTCAAAGAGTTTGTTGATGCTCATCAGGCTTGAAAAGGTTTTACAAAACCGTCTCTAAAGAGTTTGGACTCCACCAATCCACAGTCAGACAGATTGTGTACAAATGGAGGAAATTCAGGACCATTGTTCCCCTCCCCAGGAGTGGTCGACCAACAAAGATCACTCCAAGAGCAAGGCGTGTAATAGTTGGCGAGGTCACAAAGCACCTCAGAGTAACTTCTAAGCAACTGAAGGCCTCTCTCAAATTGGCTAATGTTAATGTTCATGAGTCCACCATCAGAAGAACACTGAACAACAATGGTGTGCATGGCAGGGTTGCAAGGAGAAAGCCACTGCTCTCCAAAAAGAACATTGCTGCTCGTCTGCAGTTTGCTAAAGATCACGTGGACAAGCCAGAAGGCTATTGGAAGAATGTTTTGTGGATGGATGAGACTAAAATAGAAGTTTTTAGTTTAAAAGAAAACCATTATGATTGGAGAAAAGAAAACACTGCATTCCAGCACAAGAACCTTATCCCATCTGTGAAACATGGTGGTGGTAGGATCATGGTTTGGGCCTAGGACCATGGGTTTTGCTGCACCTGGATCAGGACGGTTTGCCATCATTGATGGAACAATGAATTCTGAATGATATCAGAGAATTCTAAAGGAAAATGTCAGGACATCTGTCATGAACTGAATCTCATGAGAAGGTGGGTCATGCAGCAAGACAGCGACTTTAAGCACACAAGCCATTCTACCAAAGAATGGTTAAAGAAGAATAAAGTTCATGTTTTGGAATGGCCAAGTCAAAGTTCTGACCTTTATGTTCTCACTAATATGTAATATTGGATCATTTTCCTCAATAAATAAATGACCAAGTATAATATTTGTGTCTCATTTGTTTAACTGGGTTCTCTTTATCTACTTTTAGGACTTGATGTTTAGGTCATATTTATGCGGAAATATAGAACATTCTAAAGGGTTCACAAACTTTCAAGCACCACTGTAACTATAAATCTAGTCCACAAACGTAAGACTTGGCATGATGACATGATTCTTGTTGTTGTACAAAGTCGCTTCGTAAAGCATTCTACCTAATCTTTCTGAACTTAAGGTGGTGACTCTGGATTTATTTTTAGTCCCCAACACACTCTGTTTTTCTGCTCACTGTCAGATTCTGTAAAACTAAACCTTTTCCGCACAGCGCTGCACTTTAGATCACAAATCACTCGTCTTCAGACAACTCCCTTCCTCCTCCAGTTAGCTGGGGATGACGTGCCGCCAAGGACTTTCCCACTGAGGACACGGGATCCTGCAGTGGCTCTGTGTACTGGACCAAATGATGCTAGTATGAGTAGATTTATGTTATTTTACTCAATATTCTTATTTACTTACTTGGAGAAATAGCATCTGTGTATTATTTCCAGTGTTACTAAACCATTATCTCTATGGAACTGTACGGTTGTTAATAGTTGTAGAGGCAGAGGGACAGGGTGGCAAAGGGGTTAAGGAACGTACAAGGTTGTGAGTTCAAACCCCAAGTCGACCAAGCTGCCACTGCTCAGCTCTGCTTAGCTCTGTTATAGATCACTCTAGATAATGGAGTCTGGTAAATGCTGTAAATGTCTTATTAAATGATTGCACAATTACTACAAGATGCATAAATGTGACTGGAATTTGCCTCTGTAACTTGTTTGTAATGTGATACTAAGAAGTCCAAACTCTTGCTTCTATATTCTGTATAATACTCCTAAATTAGAGCAATAATAAAATAACACACCGGATCACATCTCTGACCATTTCATTGCTTTCTCAAAGCACCATTGATCTGCTGCTAAATTGCTATGTAAGATCATAAGCAAAGGTTTGAGCATCAGTGGTCAAAATACATGTTTTAGTCATTTCTTCTGCATAATACAAATGGAGAATGGAGAAATCCTTGCGATTTTGTTTTCGAATAGTGTAATGTATTTTCTCCTGGCTGTTAATTTGGTCCAATCACGGACAGCTACTGCCGTGTTGCCAAGTTAGTAATTTTGACTTTTCAGACCCTCTAGTGAGGTATTTTTACATTTTTATTTATTTTTGCAAAATATTGAGTATCACCAAATCTAGAGACTGAACTCAGCAGCTTTTAGGCTATTTTTCGGGCTCGTGACCACGCCTTATATTGGGGGGATAAAAAGGGTTTTTGACGCTGCTACTTGTCGTAGGTCTGATTTACAAATCTACAATAATATTTTAATTTTTATTTACATACACTATTGTCTTATGCTGTAGTTTTATGTTCTTTATTATATTATTCTCCTTATTGTATTCTTTTTAATTTATCACAGTATGTATATACGTGGGACCGTGGTGGCCTAGCGGTTAAAGTACAGGGCTATGGACCAGAAGGTCCAGGGTTCAAATCCCACCTCTGCCAAGCTGCCACTGTTGGGTCCTTGAGCAAGACCCTTAACCCACAATTGCTTGGATTGAAAGACTAACAATTATAAGTCGCTCTGGATAAGGGCGTCTGCTAAATAACATAAATGTATATTATTATATTTTATTTGAGTTCTTATATTTTCTTTATACAGGTTTTCTCTGATC